>CM042150.1:103202413-103266094 GCA_023376005.1 Doryteuthis pealeii
AAGAGATAAGACAGAAGTACGAAGAAGAGAAATAGAGGAAAATATAGATAGCGAGAGAGGGTTGAGGCGCGCGGAAAGCGATGCAATAATCTGCTTCAATCTAACATAAAAAGAAGGAAATATATATATATATATATATATATATAATAATATATGTGCGTGTGTGTGTGTGTGTGTATTTGGGCAGCATTTTTTTCGTTCAGGCATGTTGAATAAACAAAAGATGCAATCTCCTGTCTAACAATTTTATTTGCTATTTTTTCAAGTTTTCTGGCCAACTTTTCAATATTTGGGTGGAATTCGTGGATTAGTCCACAAAAGTTCATGTCCCGAGTACTTTCGGTACTTCGAAGTGCCATCATCAGTGTGGATGTGTTCCAGTTCTTCAAATCATATTAATGCATTATTTCCAATGCAGTACTCACATTTTAAAATACCTATAACACTTTTATTATCAATTATCTTCCTTCCAGCCTCCACATCCATTAATATAATTTGAAGTTCTTGAGTGTACTTAACAAACCTAGTATTATTTGCTCCTTTTGAGTTTTCACATCAGCATTAGCTGATGGTCTTTCACTGGAGTCTGAGTGACAGCAAGTCTCCCCAGGTCACTAGGACTCTTCTGAGTATTCTGGCAGATTGCAGCAGTGCAGTGTTCTGAATGGTTTCAATCCTTCCTCTCATTTCCAAACTTTTCAGACCCTTTTCCAATCCTTTTGGGACTATTCCAAGTGCACCAACTACAATTGGTATCACTTTCATTTTTCATATTCCATAACTTTTTCAGTTCTATTAGCAAGGTCCAGATATTTGTCCATTTTTTTATTTTCCTTTAGCTTCACCTGTGATCTGCTGGCCTGCAAAATCCACCAGTTGACAAGTTCTTTCTTTTGTTGTTTATCAACACAAGGTCTGGTCTTCTTTGCTGGGATAAGTGGATCCGTTTTTATTTCAAAGTCCCAGAGAATTTTATGCGTTTCGTTCTCAAAGAACAGATTCTGGTTTATGCATATTATGTATTATTATTATTATTATTATTATTATTATATTATTATATTTCACCTCATTCGAGTTTTTAACCAGCCGCTTTTAGCCGTTAGTTTACTGGAGGATGAGTGACAGCAAGTTTCCTCGTGTCTACAGGACTCTTCTGAGTATTGTAGCTGATCTTAACGATGCTGTATTTTGGATGGTCTCGATTCTTCCTTTGATTTCCGGTTTACCCAGACTTATTTCCAGACCATTGGGGACCGTTCCAAGATTACTAATTACAATTGGCACGACCTCTAGCTTCATCTTTTACAGTTTACTTAGTTCTCTGGCAAGGTCCAAGTATTTCCCCATTTTTTCGCTTTCACTTTCACTAGGTGATCAGACTGGACGGCAAAATCCATGAAATGAAAAGTTCGCTTCTTTTTATTAATCAACACTAGGTCTGGTCTCCTGATGGGGATTGGGAGATCCGTCAGTACCTCAAACTCCCAGAGAATTTTGTGCGTCTCGTTCTCCAGGACAGAGTCAGGTTTGTGTTTATACCATTTAAGTGTATGTTGAAAATTTAATTTCTTGTAAAATTCTCAGTTGATCACCTTTCCAACCCAGTTTTGCCTACTCCTTTACTCTCTTTGCTAATGTGCTTCATTTGCTTATGTGATTAGCCGTTTTGTCTTTTTCTCCACATATCAGACACTTGTTATTTTGTTGGGTCTTATCTATTTTTGCTTTTGTATAATTTGTTCTCGTGGCATTGTCTTGTGCTGCGATTATAAGAGGTTTATTTTCTCTCTTGAGGTTTCCCCTCTTGTTGTATACTCTTCTTTTTACTTACTTCTATTTTTCTTCTGTTCATCTTTTCTATCTTACATTCTTCTTCCAGCGTCTGGACCTAGTCTTGGGGACTTCGTTTCAGGTCTTCTAGGTCAGTCTTGTTACCAAGTCATTCATTAACCACAAAACCATATTATTTTCGTAAGCTTTTATTCCTTAACTAAACATTTTTCATCTGACTAACACAGCGCGCGTATGAAGTGAGCTCCATTTAAGGCCGTACATCTTCTCTGCCCGACGTCCAAACTGAAACTGATGACCCAAACAGGTCCCACGTGACTTTACGTATTTCGCGGGCTTTCTGTAATATTCCATGGAAAGTCCCGCCCGTGATATGAAAAGAGCCAACCCCTCAGGAATACAGGGGGTTGACAATAATCTATGAAACCGCATAGATTATCTAACACTCTTAGCAATGTCCATGTCTTCTCGTGTGCATTCTCTCCAGTCTGTCCATATAGTCGTTTTTTCTTCCCACTTTTGTTTTCTTGTTTTTGTTATATTTGGGCTCATCCATATGTTGCAATCGTTTTTCTGACTGTTGCTATTCGTCTTTCTTTGCTCTTTTTCGTATATTCATCGAGTGCTCAAATTGTCGAATCTACACAACCTTCAATGCTGGCGAACCCGCTTCTTCCTTCTTTTCTTGATAAGTATAGTATGTCTGTATCGTCTCTCAAGTGTAATGCCTTGTGCATTGTCATGTTTCATTGTCTTTGGTTTATCTGTCGGAGCTCCTCTGTTGTCCATTTTAAAAATGGACCAGGGTATCTTACTACGGTGGCAGCCCAGGTGTTTATTCCCTTGATGAGATTTCTGCACCAGAGTTTAGTTGCTTGACGTTTTCCTGACCTTCGGAGGTACTGTTTTCTCATTTTTTCATTCATCTCTCTTTGTCTGATGGTGTCCGCTTCCAGTAGTCCCAAGTATTTATAAATTTTCCTTTCTTCCAAGTGTCCTTATTTCTTCCTGATTCGTAAGTTCTATTCCTTCCGTTGTTTTTTTCTTACCTTTCTTTATAACGAGCATGGCACACTTGTCGATGCTGAATTCCATTGCTATATTCTAGCTGTATATTCTAATAATTTGTGCCAAGGTTTCTAGTTCTTTGTCATTTTTGATAAAAATGTTGATAGCATCAATTATTTGGAAATTTCCCTCCTTGCTAGTTTGGCACATTAGCGTTAGCTGGAGGTCTTTCACTGATCTCCAGGACTCCTTTTAGTATAATTTTAACAATTTATACAATGCTGCAGTCTGGATGGTCTCCAATTTTCCTCTGATTTCCAATTTCCGTAATCTTTTTCTAAACCCTTGGGGGCCGTTCCAAGGACATCAAATACAATTGTTATCACTGTCACCCTCATGTTCCACATCTTATTTAGTCCTTCGTCAAAACCTAAGTATTTGTCTATGTTTTCGCTTTCTTTTATTTCTGTGGCACACTCGAAAGGCACAATTTACTAAATAACATTCTTATTTTTTATTAAGTAACACAAGTTATGGTCTTCTAACCGAGATTGGTGATCCGTTTCTATCTCAAAATCCTAGAGATTATAAACGGATCATATGATAAGGATTTATAAGGCTTCGCCTCTGCGACAAACAGAAATTTTAGACGTACAAGCAATTGGTCGACCTATACACAAGACATACGATTAGGATTACTTAGGCTCAATTAATGGATCGGCGAATACACGAGACATGCAACGATTTCAAAGCCAGAAATGGAGTATTGAACTTTATGCGATAGATAAATAAAGGGTCAACCTATACACGTAATAAAAGACATTTGTTATGAGGATCTGTGCTGTAAATGCAACGTGAAGATGAAGTTACATATATATAATTAGTCGACCTATATATGAATCATCTCATTAGGATTTATTGGGCTCAATCAAAGGGTCGACCAATACACGAGTCATAAATTGCATTTGTTACATATAAAAAATTGGTCGACCTATACACATATTATATGAATAGGATTTATTTGTCTTAATTAAAGTGTCGACCTATACACAAGACATAACAGAAAATTAATTCATGTAATTAATTGGTCGACCTATACAGGAAGCATATGATTGGGATTTCTTAGGTTCAAATAATGGGTCGACCTATACACAAATCGTATGGAAGAGCGTGGTGTAATGGTTAAAGTCATGGGAAATGGACTCGTCGCCACGAGTCCAAATCCTGGACGTGGTAATTGCATTTCACTTAGCGTTAATACCCTTGGGAAAGGTATGAATCCTACTCTCCCTCCAGCTATGGGTGAATAGCAGAGCATACTGGGTTCTTTAACCATGGCTAGGCAGCCGGTCTAGGAGAAGGAAAAACTCTGAATTCAAACCTGTTGAACTCCGCTTAAGAAATTGACCTTGTGTCGCATCCTGCTCGTGCGGAGGGGTTGGTAAATATATATACCGGAATCAAATGATTAGGATATATTGGGCGCAATAAAAGGATCGACTTATACACAAGTCATTAAAAAAAACATTAGTTACATAGCGATAGTTGGTCGAGCTATACAAAAATTAGATTATGATTGGGATAAATTAATGGGTTGACCTATATATGTACGAGACATGTACCGATTTCAAAGCCAGTAGTAGAAATCTGAACTTTGCACGATATCATCTTATACTTGAGTATATATATATATATATATATATATATATATATATATGAGAAGTAAATACACAAACGATGTGTTTTGATATGGCTTTTTTAACCGACAATCTTTGGGAGAATATGTGCTTAATTGAAGTCGTACAATTTTGAAAGTTAATTAATTAATAATTAATTAATTAGGCGGGAATACCTATTCAAATGTAAGGCTAAACAAATCGAGAAAAATCAATCTCTGTATGTACATTTCGGCCTATTAAGCCTCATCAGCAGGCGGTCTTCCTATCTATAGCTCTGCGGATGAGGCCTAATAGGCCGAAATGTACATTCAGAGATTGATTTTTCTTGATTTGTTTACCCTTACATTTGAATAGGTATTCCCGCCTAATTATTAATTATTAATTAATTAACTTCAAAATTAGGTACGACTTCAATTAAAGCACATATTCTCCCCAATATATATATATATATATATATATTATATAATATATATATTGTTGGGATCAATTAATGGGTTGACCTATACATGAAACACGAGAGAAATTTAATACGTACAATTAATTGGTCGGCTTATACGTGAGGCATATGGTTAGTATTTCATAGGCTCAATTAACTGGTCGACCTATACACGAGACATTCAACGAATTTCGAAGCCAGTAGTAGAATACTGAACTTTACACGATATCATCTTATACTCGAGTACACACACACACACACACACACACACACACACACATATATATATATTATATATATATATATATATATATATAGTATGTAAATTGGCGTGATTTTATGTGTTTAAGTTGTCTGTGTGTCTGAGTTCTTGCATCTTTGCTGGTGTACGCACACTTCGGTATGTGCGTGTGTCTGCGCGTGTGAGCATTTGCGCAATTGTACATCTGCTCGTCTGCATGCACAAATCACGTATCACGGCACGCAGATGCCAGAATCTGTCTTCATCTTTTTTTCTTTTTTCTTTTTTTTTTCTCTCGCTAATCTTTATATCTTCACGCTTCTTCGCGCCAACCGACCACACAGCATACGCGCTGCCACATATCTGCTTCCGGAAAGCGAGTGCGCATGTGCTCATTCCTACACCTTTCAATTCACAATTATAAATAGATTTTGACGGGTTCCTTCTGATACCAGATTAGGATATACTTTATGCGCGCATATAATATACACATTTTCAGATTTATATATATATATAAATATGTATATATATATATATATATATATATATATGTATATATATATTGTATATGTATATATATATATATATTGTATATGTATATATATATATATGTATATATATATGGGTAGAGAAAAATGGTTATACAAGGCATTAATGTCCTTTTTATTATTATTTGCTGATCATGAATTCGTAGTTATCGAAATGTTTATCGATATTTTAATGATTTATACCACAACTGAATGGAAGTGCGTGGTGTAATGGTTAAAGTCATGGGAAATGGACTCGTCGCTCCGAGTTCAAATCCTGGATGTGGTAATTGAATTTCACTTAGCGCTAATACACTTGGTAAAGGTATGAATCCTACTCTCCCTCCAGCTATGGATAAATAGTAGGGCAGACTGAAATTTTTAACCTTGGTTAGACAACCGGTCTAGGAGAAGGAAAACTCTGAATTCAAACCTTTTGAACTCCGCTTAAAAAATTGACCTTGTGTCCCATACTGCTCGTGCGGTTGGGCTGGTATATACATATATATATATATATATATATATATATATATATATACATATATCACAACCGTAAAAACAAGCTGTAAGACCGCTTACCCCCTATCACACTAACCATCCAAATAAGACCAACAGAACATCCTGGGAACTGTTGGAAATACAAGGACGAACTCATGAGTGATGTTCTCATGTGGACACGTACACACGGGCGCACCAGTGTAGACCGACCGGCAAAAAACACATCAATCAGTTCTGTACATAAAACTAGAAGCTGTGTGGAAGATCTGCCAGATGTGTGACTAGGTATACAACATTTCTTGATCTCACAGTTGCAGCCTTGTGCCACATCCTATTCTTGGAGAATGGGTTTGGTAAATACCTCTTTGATCACACAAGCACACACATTCTCTCTATCTCTTTCTCTCTTTCTCTCTCGCTTTCACTTTCTCTCTCGCTTTCTCTTTCTATCTCATTTTCTTTTCTTTTCTTTTCTCATCTCTCAGTATAATTCTATATAACGTATTTTTCATTCTTCACCTCAATTCTTATTCTTTTTTTTCAATCTTTTTTCGATTCTAATAATCATTTCTGTGAATTTTCTTCTTTTTGCGGCCTAATGGCTGAAGCTATAGAATACACCAATTTCACCTCTGCAGAAAGTTAAGACTCCCCCAACTGTGGCTGCCTATTGTTGTATTGTCCTCGGCCGGAAAATGAAGCTTCCGGCAAAAAGACAAAGAAAAATATAAACATATATATTAAAAAAAAACGGGGAAAACGAAAGAGAGGCTTTCCGGTCAAGGAAGCGGGGAGAAGATAAAACAAACGTCCGTTATCAGATAAAAAGATAAAGATGCGTAGGCGTGTCGTCAATACAATAGCCAGAGAGTCGAGCCGACAGCAGTCAGGCCACAGAGAGACAGTCAGAGCGGACGGCGAACAGAGCACAAGGAGAGACCGTCGACATGGTCCATTGCTGCCAGCGGGCAGTGAGGTTCAGTCACCCCTATACCTCACCCTCCCAGAAGTAGTAGTAGTCAGTGTGACCGCCACCCACCGTACAGCCGAGAAGAAGGAATAAAGGCAAAACTTCTACTATAAGCATGTGTTGTGATTTCATTAAGCGACCACTACATATATCGTCTAGGGTTAGTGACGATACCCGCTACGTATGCAGATACACGAAGTAGGGCCGTGAATTTGAAGCCGCTATATAACGCAATATAGAATTTGATACCAGTATGCAACACTATTAACTATGGATGGTAATCCGTAATACTTAAGGAGGAAATGTGAAGGTCGTACCAATTGTAATTGGTGCCCTTGGAATGGTCTCCAAGTGTTTGGACAATAATTTGGGGGAATTCGAAATCAGAGGAAGAATTGGCACCATCCAAACTACAGCACTGTTAAGATCGGCTAGAATACTCAGAAGAGTCCTGGAGACCTGGAGAGACTTGCTATCACTCAGCTTTCAGTGAACCACCAGCTACGGCCGGTCTTAAAAAACACAATAAAATAATAAAAGGAATGCAGGAAACTGACACATGGAAGATACAAGAGTAGACATGACTGGGTGGGAACATTTTGACCATACTGAAAATGGAATACGCAAAAAAGTAATTTATGTTATAGAAAACGAGACAGATAAAATTATCTGATTAACAAATACAGATGAGAAGACAAAGTAAAAGTAAAGTCGGCGGGGCGGTCTAAAGTCGGTATCAGCCAGACAGCGAGGGAGTCTATTCCCTTTTCACTAGCGCTAGACCAAGGAGATTACTTTTAGAATCTGAGGTGGAACGCCATATCTACCATGAGCGTCTTACTTTACAGATCCCTGTGCTACTCATACGCTGATTTGGCGAGGGCCGGTATCGAACCAAGAACCTTGTGGTTCCTAGTCGGACACTTTACCGACTGAGCTAAACATGCCCTAAAAAGAAAAAATATCTATTCATTAGTAGATTTTGCCGTTCCAGCTGAAGATGAAGTGGAAATAAAAGAAAACGAAAAGATAGTCAAATGTCAGGACCTTTCCATAAAAATGAAAAACCGTGAAAGATAAGGGTGAGAGTGGTACCAATTGTAGCTGGTGTACTTGGAACGGTCCCCATAGACCTGGAAAACAGACTTGAGGATCTGCATATCAGAGGAAGAATCGGGATCATTCCGTGTGTTTAACGAATATTTTATGAAGCCAAAATGTTCAGTTATTAAAGAAAAAATATTTTTTCATCTTATCAGTCATTCATTTTTTTTAACGGTTAGATAAAAATCAAAACAAAGCATCCTCCAACTATGAGAATTTCATAATTCATACTAGAAGAAATACATTTAAACCTTCAAACAGATGATAATGATTCAATAGACATAGTCCGCCCTGTCGTCTGGGGCGTTAGAATGCACCGACTGCAGGGTAAGGCTCCCCCAAATACGGCCACCTGTTGGTCGTGGGTGGCGACCCGTAATAATTAAGGCCGGAGTCTTGGTGGATGAGCAGTCCATGACCTGCAACACTCCACTTAGACTCTTACTTAGGCTAGACGGGCGGTCAGAGAGGCCCCCTCCGATCAATTGGCTGGTCAATTCAAACCCAAGCACCTATTATCATTGCCCCAACCCTATTGCCCTTATGGCAAGCCGCAACCCTTTTTATCATATGGGTGCTAGATGGCGGTGGCTGAAGGTCTACATGTCCTGGGAATGACGTTTAACTCCATCTGATGGTGAGGTTCCAGTTTTGGAGGTTTTAGAAATGTGGAGCACCTGTTCATTACAATTGCTCCCTGGTCCACTCTGACCCAGAGTGGTAGTACCTGTTAGGGTCCCATCTATGAGTTAAATAGAAAAATGTATATATTTAAAAAAAATTGTTTATCCATTAAGAATGAATCTTATTTCAAAATTTTATCGGCATTAAATGACCCACTGAGGTTGATATGCCGTAAAACAAAACAGACCAAAGAGCAATAGTTGAAACGATATATTTAGTAGCCAAAAATAAAATGAAATAAAAAATGTAGATTATAGCAGTTGACTTCACTAAGAAAATCCCAGTCTCGCTTCAACTTTTGCCCTGCCCTCTGAACCTGTGGGGTTCAATTTTTATTGAGCTGCTTAATCTTACATACAAATCAACGATGGTCTTAAAGGGGCTTGTCCTACACATGCATCGTGGCGGAATTGCAAATGGCGGCCGTGACCGAACTCATCAAAGACCTGGGGCGCTTAGCATTCACTTCACTACGAAAAAAACAAAACAAAAAACAAAACAAAAATAAAAAAATAAAAAATTAGTTGGTCATTAAATTATTCAGTACGTATTGGTACTAGAAAACCAACCAAATCCCTACCAAATCAAAACTCGAGTAACTAATATTATGACTTGACTCCCGTAAACATCAAAAACAGATTTTCTGACAGTGACTTCTCGGTAGTTATTTACCCAACCCGTTCGTTTCGGATAGCATGTGACACAAGGCCGCAAACAAGGGACACCCAGTGAGGATCGAAATCGGTACTCAGCAGTAAAGGATCTGCAAAACTAACTTGCTAACCAATTACAGTTAAGTCACACTGAAAGCAACGGTTCGTGCAAAAGTAGTTAGTTGCGATAAGCCCGTTTAATACTTAGATGGATGACCACTTGTGCAATGGGACGTACTTAAAGTAATTTACGATCAAAACAGGGGTTCCCGCGATATCACCGAAATTAAGAAGCGATGAGCCTGTTCAATAATTAGATGGGTGACCACTTTAGCAACGGCTGGTATTGTAAACAACTTGAGTCCTTTGCTTATTAAAATGACTTCGGCATTAAATGACCCGAAAAGGGTTGATATGCCGTAAAATAACCAAAGAACCTAAAGTGAGTAACCTGACGCCTGTGTGCCATATATATATTTACCAACCCCTCCGCACGGGCAGGATGTGACACGAGGTAAATTTTTAAGCGGAGTTCAACAGGTTTTAATTCAAAGTTTTCCTTCTCCTAGACCGGTTACCTAACCAAAATTAAAGAGTCCAGTCTGTCCTACTATTTACCCATAGCTGGAGGGAGAGCAGGATTCATACGTTTCCCAAGGATATTAGCACTAAGTGAAATGCAATTACTACGTCCAGGATTTGAACTCAGGGCGACGAGTCCATTGTCCTGTGTGCCATAGAAGAAAAGGTTAGTAAAAATGACTTAGCTTGCTAACCATTACACCACAATGGGACACCCTATAGGTTTGATCCCCGACAAGTTCAAGATACCATATACTTGAAACCTAAAATTAATAGATCCCTTCATACAAAAGGGCAACAACACTGGAATAACAACATCCACAATAAATTCTTCCTAATCAAACTCACTTTGGGAGGCTGGAGACCAACTTTAAGGAAGTCTAGAAATGAACAAGTAATCCTGTCCCGATTACGCATTCGTCATACAAGACTAACGCACTCCTATATACTCAAACAAGAACAACAACCACAATGTGAAACATGTCAAACACCCTTGAAAGTTAAACACTTATTCATGGAATGCAGGTTTTTTTGCTTACACCAGAAACCGTTATTTTAAAGCAAACAATATGAAAGATCTGTTTGAAAATGGCAACATGGAGGATATTCTCTCCTTTTTGAGAGAAATAAAATTATACCATAGAATATAGACATGAAACTAATCAATACCATACAACATAATCCCCAATAATGCTAACACATTGTTAAAACCAATTACTAAAAAGTATAAATATAAAGACACGATATGTATTACTTCCTAACCGTTAGGCATGGCATAACCCCAGACGGGTTGATATGCCATCAAACTCAATAAACCAACCAACCTATAGGGAGGGTGATAAGTGACTTTAGCCTAAGCAATATCTTATTTATATATACAGGTTATTGTTGGATTATGTTGGTGTTTAAGTAAATCGTTACTTCTATTTATGTTTTCCATTATCAGCCATTTCGGGGCCAATGTGAAACGAGCTATTTAAGATCGTTAGCAACTGTCCTCAAATCAGTGCTAGATGAATTTTCGGACCAAATTACCTTTAAGCACCCAGGGGCAACCTGGATTCGGAAGGACATGTTTTGCTTTGAACCGTCAATATCCGGTTGTTTGTTTCCAGACGATTTTTAGACGCCTTTTTTTTAAATCAAATAATTAACTGCTATCCCTAACCCTAAACCCTAACCCTAACCCTAACCAACAATCGTACGTTGACGGTGCAAAGCGAAACATGTCATTCTGAATCCAGGTCGCCCCTGGGGTGCTTAAAGGTAACTTGGTCCGAATTTTCTGCCAACAAAACCTATCTTTTGTATTAAGAGCAGAGAAAACCTACAGAACAACTGAATCCCAACTCACTACAGATTTGGACTCACATATTTGCGAAACCTACAGACTAGGATTACAAACTGCATTTTTTGCCATCTAATTTCTTCGTGGAATATTACCTTTTTTTTTTTTCGATTTCAATATCATGTGATTGTGTTTGCTTCTATTTAAATATTGTAAACCTGGTTTCAGATTCAACACACCTGCGCTCTTCACTGCTCTTTGCTCACAGCAAAATAAATAAATATATGGACATTTTTAAATGTTTTCCTACACAAATGATTCTTGAATTCTACAATGGCTCTTCAAAATAATTAATTCGTGCTAAATCACAGTACTAAAATGGGTAATCATGAGCTTGGGTAATCATGAGCTTGGGTAATCATGAACTTTAGTTTAGTAAGTTCCTACCATAAAATTATGCTTGCGCATTATCTGAAATGAACTTAATTGTTTTTAAGAACACATGTTATGATGTTTTTGTGTTAAAACATGCAGTTGTATTGATTCGAACAAGTATTTTTTGTTTATATCGTACGATAATTCAAAATGTATTCTTAATAACAATTAAGTTCATTTCAAATAAGGCGCAATCATGATTTTATGGTAGGAATTTACTAAAGCAAAGTTTGTGATTACTCTAAAATGTATATAGAATAATCCTTTTAAGGACTCATTGTTAATGAGAAATACCACATCGAGACTAAGGAATATATAAAGAATATATTTTTAAAAATCCAAGAAACTGCTTTTTGATTTAGAATGGGGAGTTTATTGTCAACTATAGTGTATTTTTCTACATTACCACAAACATACAAGAATGGTTAAAGAAAATGGGTTAGTCAGCATCCCATTTTACTAGCTGAGTGCCCAACATTAACAGTAAATTATCAGAAAGAGAAGGAGAGAAAGAGAAAATTTATCTGCGTGTGTACGTGTGTACGTGTGTGTATGTGATATATATATATATATATATATATATATATATATATATATATATATAAAAGTAAAGTCGACGGGGCGGCCTAAAGTCGGTATCAGCATCAGCGAGGGAGTCTATTCCCTTTTCAATAGCGCTAGACCAAGGAGATTGTTTTAGCATCTGAGACGGACGCCACACCTACCATCAGCTCCTTACTTTACCGCACAGATCCCTGTGCTACTCATATATATATATTATATATATATATATATATATATATATATATATATATATATATACATGTGTGTGTGTGTGAGTTAAGGTAGTATGGACATGGAGTCATCGACTGTTTACTGACAGTTTCTTGCCTACACAAACTGTTTTAGTCTGAATATCACATAAGTGAGATGTCAGTAACCAAATGTTGACTCCATATCCATGCTACCTTAACTCAAATATAGATGCTCTATCAATGATATTGAGCACTGTCTACTTACAAATATAGCACCCATATAATCTACAATATATGTATATGTATATATAATACTAGTAATATTATTATTAGAGGAAAAAAAGGGTCTACCATGGTTTCAATTAAATTGAAAAGATTTCTTCAAGAGTGTAACCTACGTTAACTAAGTCAATATAATTCCTTAGTTAAATTAAATATACTCTTCGGATAATATATATATATATATATATATATATATATATATATATATATATAATTTCTATATAAAGTAAAAAGGTTTTTATAAATGTAAGTAAAGAGTGGTCAATGCCATTGAATGATTTACGTGTGTGTATATTCTGACAGCTCCTGTGGCGACACTAATGTATGTTTTATAGAAAATTGCTTTCCCATATATATATATATACATATATATATATATATATGTGTGTGTGTGTGTGTGTGTGTGTGTGTGTGTGTGTGTGTGTGTGTGTTTGAATAAGAGAAGAGCATCATAGATAAAAGTACTTAAGTCCTTAACGTAATGTATGACACATGTCAAGAATTTGGACCTTGAACTACTTTCCTTCTTTTTAATATCATTTCCAATTTTTCCCGTTGAGATATTCGTTTCGGATCGATAATATGTAAATCTCATATAAGAAATTAAATCAGTGAATGTAATCTTTCATTATCCGCCTCATCTGTCCATATTTATTATGACAAATAACATCAAAACATTGCAGCTTAGCAACTTTCTTGCTAAACGCTCATCCTTAACACGACGGATTATCGAATTAAGAATAAGATGTATTTTATTTTCTAGAAAGCTTCAAGCAACGTTCAACTAAGATGCGAAGTTAGACATACTTATTTCCTACTTTTTTTTTTATAGTTTACTCTCTTAAGAAGCCTAGTTGTTTAAACAGTCACAATTATATACAGAAACTGTGTTTTATGCTTTATTGCAAGTCTATCCCCTTTTCAATAGTGCTAGACCAAGGAGAGATTGTTTTAGCATCTGAGGTGGAGCGCCACACCTACCATCAGCTCCTTACTTTACCGCACAGATCCCTGTGCTACTCATACGCTGAGTTGGCGAGGACCAGTATCGAACTAGGAACCTTTTGGTTTCTAGCCGAACGCTCTACCGACTGAGCTAACCCGGCCCCTTATGCATTGTAATTGCCTTAAAAAATATAAATAATATATATATATGTGTGTGTATGTGTGTATGTGTGTGTGTGTGTGTGTGTCGAAAGGATAAATAAATAAAGGGAAGAAAATGTTGAATGGATAAAATTAATTCAATGAATTACTCACACGTGTTTCGGCCAGAAGTTTGTTCATGTACACATTATGTTCTATTTATTATTATTTTGAATATGAAATAAAATAATAATAATAGAAAATTATAAAATATTTAAGTATACAAAGAAAAACGGCCTTCTTCAGGGTAAAATGTTTGATATTTGAAGTTAAAACGATCAAAATACAGAGAATTTTGAAGTGTTCGAAAAAATCATTTTTTTGAAATAGTTTTCGAGACGCTTACACTTGATAAATTGAATATTACACATTGTACAAAAGTCACAGTCGAAAATACATTAAAATATATAATTCAACAGAATGTTGTATATAGATACATTATTAATAGAACTTAAAATTTAACTGCATACTTACCTACTTAATATATATATTTCAGGGTACCAAATTTCATGTTTTCACAATTTTTAATATTCAATATATCAACAAAAATGTTACTTGCAATAAAGCGTGAAACACAATATATATATATATATATATATATATATATATATATATTAGTGTCCGCCTGTCAGCCTGACAGGTTGGGTTCGAATCACGCACAAAGCACTGCCCTGTCTATAGCTCTGCTGATGAGGCCTGATGGGCTGAAATGTACATACAGAGATCGACTTTTTCTCGATTTGTTTACGCTTTACATTTAAACCGATATGCACGCCTAATTCTTTTAATTACAATTAATTAATTAACAAATTAGGTATGACTTTAATTAAGCACATAATCTCCCCAAAAATTGTCGGAAATCGCTATTTCAAACACATTGTTTGTCCACTTCATATATATATATATATATATATATATATATATATATATATATATATATCAGAAACAAGTCGATGTGCGACTTATCATTAAGTAAAACCCCTTGGTTCAAGTATTACTATCTAATGATAATAATTCATATACAATTAATAGTAACTTTCTTATTTCCTGATAATCATTTGTTTGGACATAGTTATATGAAACTGTTATATAATGGTGGTAACGTGGAGCCATGAGAGTAAAATGATATATAAATTAGCACATAAAGTTTTTATGTAATAATTTTGAGTTAGAGGAGAACGGAAAAGTTTAAATGATGATTCGGCATAGACACCTGGCATAGTTTGATTGGATGTAAGAATGAGACGTGGCAAGGGGGAGAAAGGAAGAGTGAGAGGTCAGGGGGTGAAGGGAGTCTGGGAGAATGTATTAAGAGATCAAGAACATACAAGGAATGATTGAACCACCAGCTTAAGCGGGTGGAAAAAAACTCAATAATAATAATAATAATAATATCTCTGGGACTTTGAGATAAAAACAGATCACCTTATCCCAGCAAGAAGACCAGACCTAGTGTTGATTAACAAAAAAGAAAGAACTTGTCAACTGGAGGATTTTGCAGTTCCAGCAGATCACAGGGTGAAGCTGAAGGAAAATGAAAAAATAGACAAATACCTGGACCTTGCCAGAGAACTGAAAATTTTAATGAATTTTGAATGGTTAAAGTCATGGGAAATGGACTCGTCGCCCCGAGTTCAAATCCTGGATGTGGTAATTGCATTTCACTTAACGCTAATACCCTTGGGAAAGGTATGAATCTTACACTCCCTCCAGCTATGGATACATAGTAAGGCAGACCGGGCTCTCTAACCTTGGTTAGGCAACTGGTCTAGGAGAATTAAAAATCTGAATTCAAACCAGTTAAACTCCGCTTAAGAAATTGACCTTGTGTCGTATCCTGCTCGTGCGGGTGGGTTAGTAAATATCTCTATTAATAATGGAGATTCGCTTCCGGTTTTTGTCTGTAATAAAAACTACGTCACTGCTTACGTCACATTACCCAAAATTGTAATAACATAGAATGAATACACTCAAAATTTGAACATGCAACATTAGACAGTCCTCATTGTTTTTTAAAACGAGTTTTAATAAATACAGGACTGGTATTATATATCTATATATACTTTGTTTTATTTTAATACATATTTAAAGTTTACATTTGAAATTGTTTTATTTTTAATCCTTTAATGAATTTGATGATTTTACTTACTTAGGGTACAAACTCGCTGACATTGAATTTTTAACTCCCACCCCTCAGGCAATATGTTTGAAAAATCTACTTTTACATCGACCGGGGGGCGTTTTTTATTTTGTACTAGTATATAAAATGATTGAATACCCAAAGAATGAATAAACAAAATGTCTTCGGCATAAAATAGCCCAGCAAGGGTTGAGATGCTGTAAAAATCCAACAAACCAACCAACCAACCAACCTCCCAGTTTCACTCAAAATTTACGTTTAACTGTTTTAGAATTATGCGGAGGGGGAGAATATATTCAAATGTCACTACATTATTCGAAATCAAAAACTTGATATATTTTCCTGCAGCATAAAATCAAATGATATTTGCAAAGAATCAAAACCTTTAAAATTGTGAAGACCTTTCGTTTTTTTTGTTTTGTTTTGTCCTTTTAAGCTAAACCCCACGAATCATGTTACCGTGATATCCTTCCTCTTTCCAGAATGCAAGTTTTAAAGGTGACCTTTTTGATAGAGTGGTCCCAGGTGTCAAATATGTTGTTTAGGCTCTGACAAAATCCGTGGATTCGTTATATTATTAAGGTCATCTCGAACAGCAGATGGAGGAATAGATTTGAGCAATCAAATATTAAACCACCCACGCGAATGAGTTCCCAAAGATTTTGTTACAAGTATTTCTTATCCTATACAGATCATTTGAACACAGTTGTTTGGTTTCAAGTATTCTTATTTTATACTTAACAAGTCCTCATCACGGCATCCAGTATCCGCACAGAGATGATCAATGTAAGTCTTTAATGGTTGGTCCCCTCCCCCCATTTGAATATTGGAAATATAGTTATGATTAAAATTAAAAAAAATACAAATGTATCGACATTGATAAGCCTATAAGTTACCGTTAAACAAATAAACCAAACAATTTATCATTTCAATGGGAGGATGGTTGGGAAAGGTCGTAATTTCCAAAATGTCATGTTTTTTATACCCATATCTATTAATAATGGAAATTCGCTTCTGGTTTTTGTCTGTAATAAGAACTACATCACTGCTTACGTCATATTATCCAAAATCGTCATAACATAGAAAAAATACACTCAAAATTTGAACATGCAACATTAGACAGTCCTCATTGTTTTTGAAAACAAGTTTTAATAAATACATGACTGGTATTATATATCTATATATAGTTAGTTTTATTTTAATACATATTTAAAGTTTACATTTCAAATTGTTTTATTTTTTTTAATCCTTTTATGAATTTGATGATTTTACTTACTTAGGGTACAAACTCGCTGACATTGAATTTTTAACTCCCACCGTTCAAGCAATATGTTTGAAAAACCTATATTTACATCACCCGGGGGCGTTTTTTTATTTTGCTAGTATTATTAATGCATTTAAAATCCTGAAATATGTGTTATATATCTCCAATAAATAAAGATTTACATAATATATAGTGACAATAATTTGCATAATGATTTTAACAAAACTGGGTTTAATAAATAACTATTTACTGTTTCTAATTTGTAATACTATCATATATATATATTTACCAACCCCTCCGCACGAGCAGGATACGACACAAGGTCAATTTCTTAAGCGGAGTTTAACAGGTTTGAATTCAGAGTTTTCCTTCTCCTAGACCGGTTGCCTAACCAAGGTTAAAGAGCCCAGTCTGCCCTATTTTACCCATAGCTAGAGGGAGAGTATACTATCATATATATAGTTTTATAAAGAAATCAATTAAGATAACATTAAGATAAGTGTAATATTTTTATATTCGTTTTTATTTTGTTTCGTTAGTCTTTCTAATTCAACATAATAATTTATTACATTAAAAGTTAAATACTTGCGCCCAGTATACTTTTGCTACTATATATATGTTTACCAACCCCTCCGCACGAGCAGGATGTGACACAAGGACAATTTCTTAAGCGGAGTTTAACAGGTTTGAATTCAGAGTTTTCCTTCTCCTAGACCGGTTACCTAGCCATGGTTAAAGAGCCCAGTCTACCCTGCTATTTACCCATAGCTGAAAGGAGAATTGGATTAATACATTTGCCAAGGGTATTAGCGCTATGTGAAATTCAAACAGCTTCGTCCAGGAATTGAACTCGGGTCGACGAGTTCACTTTCCTATGACTCTAACTATTTGATCATGAGCCTCACTTTTGCTAGTATATGTCGACGAAATGGGCTGGTTGTGAGTATGAAGAAACTTTTCCATATAAATATGTTTAGATTTTATCATAACTTGTCATTACGGTTTCGTGTAGTAACCGTGTCAAACAACGCACTTAAGGGGCAATTATCACAGGATCTATACATAAATAGTATCGATGTAAACCACTACCGTAGGGGTGGTAGGTATACAAGTTTGATTATTTTACACCAGTTATTAGCCGCAAGTTGACAGGTTTTTTTTTCTTCCTTGTCATTCATCCTCATCAATAATTAAACAGTGTGGAATTAATAATTTAGGATTTATAATTGGGTGATTTGAAATAATTATGTTTTTTAATTAATGAAGATTATTCATTAGTAATATCTCGGACTATAATTTTCTTTATCAATTTACTCTAAGTGGTCACATGGGCGTTTTTTTTATACCTTCGTCCGATCATCTGATTGGTCGTTGTTTCCCGGGCAATTAGCGTTTAGAAATTAGCTACAGACATTTCGTATTATCATAATAGAGAAAGAAAAGAAGAAAAAAAATCATTTAACATTTTATTAGATCAGTCAAGGAAGAGATATGAGAATCGGAAACGAGGCAGTAGATAAAGGAATAAAAACAAGATAGATAAATAGATTGAGGGATAGTTAAAAAAAAAGAAGAGTGGAATCAATATATATAAAAAAAAATGGAGTCATCTCTTGTAGCCTAATGTTTAGAAGGCTAGATTAACAGACCATTATTAGTGAGTTCGGTTCTCACTGGGTGCCCCATACTTTTGGCCTTGTGTCACATCTAAGCTACCCTTATGGCAATCCCCAACCCCTTTTTATCATATGGGTGCTAGAAGGCGGTGGCTGCGGGTCTACATGTCCTGGGAATGACGTTAAACTCTATCTGATGGTGAGGTTCCAGTTCTGGAGGTTTGGGAATGTGGAGCACCCCTTCATCACCATTGCTCCCTGGTCCACTCTGACCCGGAGTGGTAGTACCTGTTAGGGTCCCATCTATGGGTTAAATAGAAAAATGTATTTATAAAAAAATTGTATTATCCATTAAGAATTGATTTATTTCAAAACTTTATCGGCATTAAATGACCCACCGAGGTTGATATGCCGTAAAACAAAACAAAACAAACAAACAAACATCTAAGCTACGCGTAGTAAACAACTATATGAAACAAACAAGATCGATAGATAGATGAGTTCTGTGGACAGGTAGATAAATAGATGGATAGATAGATAAATGTTGAGTAGATAGATAAATAGATAGATAAGAACAGTGGAATAGATAGATAGATAGGTAAGAGAATGAAACGCGGTTGTAGATTAATGAGAAGGAAAATATATATAAATAGATAGATGCATGGATAGATAGAAAGAAAGTTGAATGGATAGACATGAAACAAATGGGATTGATAGATAGATTGTTGAGTAAGTAGATAGACAGATAAATATGAAGAGAGTGGAATAGAGAGACAGGAAACGAATGAGATAGATAGACATAAGAACAGAATGAAATGGATAGACACAAATGGGATGACTATAGTCTGTACGATGTTCTACACAGAGAATAATTCTTTAGCGAAATTCACTTGTCATTATTATCTTCTATAATTATCGAATTTTATGCGATATACGCATTGTAATTGCTTTCAAGCAAAAATATAAATAATAATATATACTTTTTTCAACAATGCTTCTAAAATAAACAAACATTTAAAAATCTTATTTCCTTCGCCGAAGAGCATAAGGCCCGGGTTTGTTATTATTCACTCAACGTCCCCTTACCTCATATGGTAGAGACGTATCAGTATCATTGACAGGTTAATTTCGCAAGGATTTTCCCGTGCTGTATCGTGGCTGAAGCATTATTGTTTCCGACTATCCTGCTGAAGTCCCTGTTTCGATTTCTGTCGGAGGTAAATCGTTAGTATACATCGCTGATGAGACTTAATAAAGTTGAAACAGTCTGTACGATGTTCTACACACATAATAATTCTTTACCGAAATTCACTTGTCATTATTATCTTTCATAATTATGGAATTTTATGCGATATGCGCATTATAATTGCCTTCCAGCAAAAATATAAATAATAATAATAATAATAATAATAATAATAATATATATATATATATATATATATTCACTTCATTTAATTACTTTTTTGCCCTTATATACAACCTTTCATTTTTTTCTCTCTACAGACCGTCTGATATAACTTGAAAAAGGGTGAAGGTTCAACCGAAATATCGGAATAGATCAAACCAGGAACAGAGCAACGGTTGAATATATAAAAATTCTGACTTTTGTTCTGTTTTTCTTGTTTTTGTTCTTTTTTCCAATGCTTCAAAAGACCAACCAAACAACGTTCACAAGAACATAATATACATAATTATATATATATATATATATATATATATATATATATATATATATATATATATATAGTTCAATGAGAAATCAAAACAAATAAAAGTTTTTGCTTTTATTTATTTAATTACGGGAACGGTATTACAACCAGCGGTTTCTTGCTGAAAGCATTCATCGGGTAAGACGAAACGGTTCCTTTGAAAATGACAGAAATATATATATATACCTCTATATCTATCTCAGTCTCATACGGAGTACACCATGGAAATTTTGTTTATACAATCAAAGGCAATCATTTACAAACAAAAATTAAAAAAGCATACGAAACTTTCTGAAATATTTCTGGAAACTAAAAAACAAAAATGGCAAATCATAAAAAGGTCAAAAACAACAACATGATTTAAATACAAATGCCACAATTGTATGGAGAAAAAATTAGCAATAATAAAAGTCAACATTGGAAGGAACTATTGAATAGAATAGATGAAATCATATTCACGCGTAGGCCATGAAGTTTATAGAAAGAGCGAGTGTGTGCGTGCCCGAGAACTGGTGTGTTTAACAAACGTGGAATTTGAAAAAAAAAAAAAAATGGCAAAAAGACAAAAAAAAAAAGTAAAAGGGGAAAAATCACACAAGTGAGACCGGGCATGAGGTCTTCAAAACAAAATTAAACAACAAAGACCGGGGTGACGACACAACATATCGAAATAAGTTTATATCCAAAACAAGGAATATATATATATATATATATATATATATATATATATATATATAAAGTTAAATCTAATGAGTCAGACGAACCTACTAGAAGTTTCGCTTAATGCTCTCCAGGGCTTAGATCTGACTGAGAGTCAGATCTTAGCCCTGAAGAGCATTAAGCGAAACTGTTAGTAGGTTCGTCTGACTCATTAGATTTAACTTTATTATTTGCTCTACTTAGGTATTGAGCACTTTTTACTTATTAGCTTTAGTCTCCTGGCGGTTTTGTATGAATATATATATATATATATATATATATATATATATATATATATATATATATATATATGCATATAAATCGTTTTTTCTTTTGGCTAAAATATTGTACTAATAGATTATTTTTTTGTTGGTAAGATTATCTTGGTCTTTTCTTTTTTCCAAATTTTTTTTTCTTCCTGGTTGATGTTTGGTAGTATATTTTTACAATCAAACTATTTGCTGTTTTTTTTCTCGCCGCGAGGATTTACCAACAAGTTTGGTATATTAAATTATATATATATATATATATATATATTATATATATATATATGAGAAATCAGATTGAAATTTTTGTGATTGGAATAGCGTACTCAAAATGTAATTTCTTCTCCCTCATTCTGATGACGCTATTCCGAGTGCGACACATATCAATATAATTTCAAAACTGTTTTCTTTTTGCTCACACACACACACACACACCACACACACACACACACACACACACACACATATTATACATACATATATATATATATATATATATATATATATATATTATATATATATATATATATATTATTGATAATAATGAGTTAGACCGAGCATAACCAGCGTGAAGGCTAGCTTCGTACAATCTTTTTTTTTCCACCAGAGAAACACGTTGTTATGAACGGAACTAATGAGACGATCCTGAATGTCTCATCCTGCTACCTTCGAGCAACTCAACATGCGATCGGCTGGTTAAGAATCGGAGCTCTTCAAATACTCAAGAGTTCAGTGCGCATGCCTTTGCTTCGTCCATTTCCTGGCATTCGATCTCTCAAGGATACTTGCTTAACAAGATTCATATATATATATATATATATATATATATATATATATATATATATATATATATACTTTTCACCAAATGGCTTCGTCTATCATTATAAAATATCCATCCATCCCGTGCAAGTGGATGTGATCTCTTTCAATTTAATCTCTAGTGATCGCCAAGAAAATATGACTTTGCAAATTGATAATGACTTGAAATTAGCGAACGGTTGAAGAAGGGGACTCTTCTTTGATTGATTTTGAATGAAAAAAGCAAAGGAAATATGTTAAATTATACAGAAGTGTTAAAAAGGGTTTCGTTGTAAAGTTATCCATAAACTATTTAACAACCCTGGAGATGCTGTCTCCATTTTTCTTTATCTCACATTAAAGATTTTTTATTTGTTATTTCCTATAAATTGTCCTTTCAATTTATGGTTGATGTGGTAGATTTTTTCTAAAATAAAAAATAATTAAAAGATTAGGGAATAAGTCAGTAACTATATCAACGTAATAATAATAATAATAATAATAATAATAATAATAATAGTGTTGATTAACAAAAAAGAAAGAACTTGTCAACTGGTGGATTTTGCAGTGCCAGCGGATCACAGGGTGAAGTTAAAGGAAAATGAAAAAATTGACAAATATCTGGACCTTGCCAGAGAACTGAAAAAGTTATGGAATATGAAAGTGAAAGTTATACCAATTGTAGTTGGTGCACTTGGAACAGTCCCAAAAGCATTAGAAAAGGGTTTGGAAAGTTTGGATATCAGAGGAAGGATTGAAACCATTCAGAACACTGCACTGCTGCAATCTGCCAGAATACTCAGAAGAGTCCTGGAGACCTGAGGAGACTTGCTGTCACTCAGACTCCAGTGAAAGACCATCAGCTAACACTGATGTGAAAACTCAAAAGGAGTAAATAATAATAATAATAATAATAATAAAATGTACCGGGGGATACAAATTTAGTAATTCACAAGAAAAGATCAACCACCTTATGTACATGGATGACATTAAAATTTTTGCAAAAAATGAAAAAGAATTTGAGAGCCTAGTACAAACTATTAGAATATATAGCCAGGATATAGGGATGGAATTTGGAATCGAAAAATGTGCTATACTTGTAATAAAAAGGGGTGAAAGAAAACTAATGAATGGAATACAACTACCAAATCAGGAAACTATAAAATCACTTGATGAAAATGAAAGCCACAAATACTTAGGAATTTTAGAAGCAGACAATATCATGCAAGCAGAAATGAAAGGAAAAGTAAAAAAAGAATATCTCAGGAGAACTAGAAAACTTCTAGAAACGAAACTTAACAGCAGAAATCTGATCAAAGGAATTAATACCTGGGCTGTCCCCATTATAAGATACTCAGGACCATTCTTAAAATGGACAAAAGAAGAACTCAGACAGATAGACCAAAGGACGAGAAAATTAATGACCATGCACAAGACTCTCCACCCTAGAGACGATAGAGATAGATTGTATGTGTCAAGAAAGGAAGGAGGAAGAGGTCTTGCCAACATAGAGGAATGCGTAGAAACCACAATCCAACAACTTGAAGATTACACAAGGAAGAGCAAAGACAAACTACTTATGGCGGCCAACAATAGTAGGAGCGATAGATGGATAAACAGAAAAACAACAAAAACTAAACAACAAAAATGGGAAGAAAAACAATTATATGGACGCTTCAAACGACAAATAGAAGAGGTTGCAGATGGAAAGACTTTGACTTGGTTAAGAAAAGGAAACCTCAAAAGAGAAACTGAATCACATATAATTGCTGCACAAAATAATGCCATTAGGACGAACTATATCAAAGCGAAAATTGATAAGACCCAACAAAATAGTAAATGTAGACATTGCGGTAATAGAGATGAGACTGTAAACCATATACTCTGCGAATGTAGCAAACTAGCACTATGAGAATACAAAACTAGACACGACTGGGTTGGGAAGGTGATCCACTGGAAGTTAAGCAAAAAATTAAATTTTAACCATACAACAAAATGGTATATGCATAAACCAGAATCTGTTCTTGAGAACGAAATGCATACATTTCTCTGGGATTTTGAAATGAAAACGGATCACCTTATCCCAGCAAGAAGACCAGATCTAGTGTTGATAAACAAAAAAGAACTTGTCAACTGGTGGATTTTGCAGTGCCAGCAGATCACAGGATAAAGCTAAAGGAAAATGAAAAAATGGACAAATATCTGGACCTTGCCAGAGAACTGAAAAAGTTATGGAATATGAAAGTGAAAGTGTTACCAATTGTAGTTGGTACACTTGGAACGGTCCCAAAAGGATTGGAAAAGGGTTTGGAAAGTTTGGAAATCAGAGGAAGAATTGAAACCATTCAGAACACTGAACTGCTGCAATCTGCCAGAATACACAGAAGAGTCCAGGAGATCTGAGGAGACTTGCTGTCACTCAAACCCCAGTGAAAGACCATCAGTTGACAGTGGTGTTAAATAATAATAATAATAATAATAATAATAATAATAATAATAATAATAACAATAATAATAATAATATGTGGTGGGAAATAATAATAATAATGATAATAATAATATGTGGTGTGAAATAATAATAATAATAATAATAATAATAATAATAATAATAATAATAATAATAAAAATAATAATAATAATAATAATAATAATAATAATAATAATAATAATAATAATATGTGGTGTGAAATAATAATAATAATGATAATAATAATATGTGGTGTGAAATAATAATAATAATAATAATAATAATATGTGGTGTGAAATAATAATAATAATAATAATAATAATAATAATAATATGTGGTGTGAAATAATAATAATAATAATAATAATAATAATAATAATAATAATAATAATAATATATAAAGGGCAGTTGTGAGAATCTGTATGTCCGGAGGAAACTTCGATAATAAAACAATTAACGACAAATTAAATATATATATACACATTAAATATCACCAGGGCTTGGATTTTTGAACAAAAATAATAGAGATTTGATTTATATTCGTCGAGATAATTAAAGAATAAAATTTAAATGATAACAGCATGGATTTTTTTCATTTAATATTTTAGATAGTAGACATTAGAATTTCTTTTCCGAGTAGCTGGATCAATGCAAGGTCTATTTTTTTTACATAGGGATTTAAATGGGGCATCCCACGAAAATCCAACTTACGATTCAGTAATAATGGATCTCCGGGGCTAACTTATAAAAATTCCCCTCTACCCAGACGACACCGGATAGCCGCTGCTAGTTACATAATAAGCAAATGCAGCAAACTATCACAAAAGGAGTACAAGAAGAAGTACGACTGAGTGGGGAAAGTGATCCACTGGGAACGTTGCAAGATATAAAATTTTGACTAATACCAAATGCTTCATGCACAAACTGGATTCCGTCATAGAGAATGATTGGCATAAGATCATCCAAATAAGATGAACAATACATACTGGACTCTGCTAGAGAAATAAGGACGAACTCATAAGTAACGATCTCCTGTGGATACCTACAATGGTCACACCAGAATAGGCTGAAGAGTAAAAACTTCCTTACGCCACGTGTCTGTTGGTCCCGTGTCAATACAAGCCCTTAGGTCTTCCCTTTTCACCGACACACCATGGAACGAAACAGAGTCCCTCGCTTCATAACGACAATGCACTGGTGTGCGCGCTTGGTTCCCAGATATCCTGAAACAAAGTAGTAAATGCGTTTCCACCTTTATAGTGCTACACTTCTTCCGTTCTATGGAATAATTTTGTGTTACATAATTCATGGATAGTCAATGAATTATGTACGGTATGTACAATTATGTAGTAGTAAGAATATTTTTGAATAAGATTCGTTTGATTTAAAATGTTAAGTGGGGGATTTCCATAACCGTTAGGGTTATGATTGATTGATAATGACCCCGTCTTGAACCCTTCGATACTGCGAGATTTTTTAGTCAAATGCAACCAGAGATTCAGAGCGAAGGGACTCGAAAATCGCTCGCCCTGGGAGTCGTTCTCGATCCGCTGCGGAATATGGGTTGGGGTTGTTGAAAGAAAAGACTTATAAGATAAACAAAAACATTGAACCATTGTTATCCTTGTATGTTGTTCTTATCAAATTTCTTATTGGAAGCCCGTAGTAGGAAATGGACATGTCAAGATGAGTTCATGTCCTGGACACGGCTGTTTGCATTTCACATTGTGCTAATACTCTTATAAAATGTAAGAATCCAACTATCATCTCTCCAGCCATGGGTAAATAGTAGGGAAGACTGCGCTCTTTAACATTAGTATGGCAACCGGTCTAGAAGAAGGAGAAATATGAATTCAAACTAAAGGGTCTCTTTTCATGAGTCAAAAATACTTTGAAAGTTCATCCTCCTTCATCCTAACCCCCCAAAGAAGACTCTCTCTCCGTCTCCCTCCCCCTCTCTGTCTGTCTGTCTCTATCTGTCTGTCTGTCTCTCTGTCTGTCTGTCTGTCTGTCTCTCTCTCTGTCTGTCTTTTTAAATTTTGTTAACCTGCATAAATTGACTGTCACTTCCCTACCGAATATCGAGATTTTTATTGTGCACATTAAAATCTGAACAAAAAAAACAAGGATACAAAAAAATACGTCGGGTATATAAGAGAGAGAAAGAGAGAGAGAGAGAGAGAGAGACAGACAGACAGAGTAGTGGATGGTAGTTCTTACTTGTTATTTTCTCGGCTGACATTTTCTCTGGGCTGACTTCTCTTCAAGGCTTCTGATGGGGGTTGATTTCTTCGTGTTATGATGGTCATTGCTGGTTTTAATATTCAATTAACGAGACTTGGTTGTTTTATGATAAAGCTTTATTTCCAAACCCAGACCATATTCATCCGCCGTGGATCATCCTCTCTCTCTCTCTCTCTCTCTCTCTTTCTCTCTCTCTCTCTTTCTCTCTTTCTCTCTCCCTCTCTTTTTCTCTCTCTCTCTCTTTAAATGTTGTTAACCTACATAAATTGACTATGTCTCTTCCCTACCGAATATTGTGTGTTCGGTTACCTTTTTTTTGATAATCTAATGCATTGTAGGAGTGCGGGTAATAGCTTCGAAATAATAACCACAATGAGCCAGGTATGTATATTATGGGATGTATGATGAAAATTATCTGCTCTGGATTTTGTTTTTATTGCATCTAATCACAACCTGAGAATTTCCCCAGCCCAATAACAAATCTCGTTTTCCAGGTTTGTCTTGTAGATTACGTCAGCCAAACGCACAAATGTCATCGGTGAAAAAAAGAGAAAAGAATTCAATTAAGAGTCGAGATATTAAATAAGACGCGCGTAATCTGCTGAGCAAGGTCCTTTGTAGACGAACATAGGAAATTAAAGAACGTAACGCTATAAAAACGGTGACAGAAAAATTGATCGAGTGATTTTCGTTGAAAAATTGACCGGTAAATCGTTTCTCGGTAATAGTAAAGGGAGGTCATCGAGGCCGCACTCAGATCGGCTATCAACAATTACATTTACTGCCCAATCGGCCGGCGTGGTCACGTAAGAGACGCTGCACTGGATAAATGGTTGTCAATTTCTATTGTGTACAATGCCACAGCCGTTAACGCGGGAGAAAAACAAACATGGCGTCAAGTGGACAATATTATTCGTGTTTGGCTCCGGTCAGTTGATAGGAACTGTGGGTGGGGTTTGTTAAAGAGAATGAAATCCCACTCAGATTTCTACGTCAGAAAAGGAATAACACAAATAGCATGTTTTCCAATTATATATATATATATATATATATATATATATATATCTTATTATAATGGAGATTGTGTGTTTTTTTGTCTGTAACCGAAACTATATTCCTACTCAAGTCACAATTCTCTTAGTTATTGACATCACATTCTCCATGATTTTATTTTTATCTAAACCTCAATTATTAATAAAATTGTCTTACATTATTAATACTGTTAACTATGTCTACATACTGACAACATGCAATTATATTTATATATACAACAAAATAGCGGTTTACATTGTGAACAGGAAGGCTAATTTGCATATTAATATTAAAAAATCGAATTTAAAAAATATGTGCTTAGTATCATTGATTTCTAACTGTTTGGTTTTATTTTAATGAATATAAGCAAAAATCTCTTCAATGAATCTTAAATGAAATCCATTAACAAGATAAAATAACTGTCATTTTATTCTTTACTTCCTCTTATAACTAAATACTTAAATTAGAAAAAATAACAATGAAAGACGAGTGTGATGGAAGAGTAAGTTTCAGTTGTTCCATTTTTTATTATACTCCCTCTGTTTAAAATCTTTTATTATACTCCCTCTGTTTTAAAATCTTTTTATCTGTATTCTTATTTAGTTTCATTAGCCTTTCTAATTTAATACAATATTTTACATTAAAACTTAAATACTTGCACCCGGAGGGTGCATATATTTGCTAGTATATATAAACAACGATTAAAGATTTTAGAAGCCCTGCATATTAGACACAAAAATCCAAAACTAAATAATATAAACTTTAAATAATAGCACCAATATTCTAAAATGCCTATAATTACATTAACAATTTATAGAATAATAATAATATTAAAAATTATGATAAAAACAATAATATATATATATATATATATATATATATATATATATATTATATATTATATTTAAATCTCAACCATTTGACTACTGGTATTTAAGATCTCAACCATTTGACTCATCCGATGATTGCATAACCACGAAACTTTAAGTTATGAGTCCAAATCCATAATATTATAATTGATTATAAATCTGCTCTGCTTTATTAGCATTGAGCACCTTTTCATGCCAATACTTTTCTCATTTTCTCATTCATTCTCTATTCATTATATATATATATATATATATATATATATATATATGTGTGTGTGTGTGTGTGTGTGTGTGTGTATAAAGTGTGCGGTGAGAGTCGTAGGAAATGGACACGTCGAGACGAGTTCAAATCCAGGACGAAGTTAATATCGCTGGGAAAGGTATGCATCCAACTACTCTCCATCCAGCTATGGATAGATAGTAGTGCAGACTGGGCTCTTTAAACTTGGTTCGGCAACCAGTCTAGGAGAAGGAAAACTCTGAATTCAAACATGTTAAAAACCGCTTAAAAATTGACCTTATGTAATATCTTACTTGTCCGGAAAGGTTGTTAAATATGTAGAAAAAAAAAAGAAAAAAAAACTGAAAGAAAGAAAAAACGTTTACACCGAAAGTTCCTAAAGATTAACTCAATTCGAAGAGAAAACAGACTTTAAACCACATTATACGAGCGATAAGGATTTTGTTGTATAAAAATTAAATATTTATAAAAAAACATTAAAACATATTACAGCTCATAATTCATTACATTACATGGTAATTTATGAGGAAGTGCGTCCCGGTCTCCTGCCTCAGAAATTGCTATCCGGTGACTATAAAAATAACGTCCCCAGCTATGTCGGTGTTACTTGAAAGAAAACAACCAACTTAGGGCGTTAAATGTATTTTAGAGGGAGGGCTTCTCTTTTTTGGCGTAATTCTTATTTATTTATCGTAATTTGTCGTAATTCTTGTTTATTTATAGAAATTTGTCGTAATTATTGTTTATCGTAATTTGTCGTAATTCTTGTTTAGATATGAAGATGGATATATAGTTTGGAATAGACTGAGATAGATAAACAAAATAATATAGATAGATATGAACAAATGGAGATAGATAGATAGATATTTTCTACAAGTAAATGTATTTGCGGGGTGTCGCTTCTTTTTTGTCGTAATTCTTGTTTATTTAAACTAAAAACAAGACATTAAACAAACATGAATAAAAGAAAATCTGAGACGACATAGCTGGGGACGTTATTTTAATAGTCACCGGGTAGCAATTTCTGAGGCAGGAGACCGGGACCCACTTCCTCATGAATCACCCATTACATTTTCTTATGCAATATGGTACTATTTTTATTTATTGAAAAAATAAAACGTGACCAAAAATTAAGGTGCGATGATTAATAATATTTCAGTTCATTTCAATTGGGGAAATTGATTTGATATACGAGACAATTGACTTACGGGTTTGAATGAATTGAACTCGTAATTCGAGGAAATACTATATCATTCTTTTTACGAAGGCAACGTTAATTAAAATAGATGATTTGTTCTACAACAAATATCTTAGTTAATGAATTGAATAAAGTCTTCTTTATTAATCAGATTAACTTTAATCATTTTATTCATTTGAATGAATTATTTTGAACACTTTAGTCTTGAAGATTAGTATTATTTCTGGAACAAAACAAAAATTTAGTTTTGCATGTTTCATATACAAAGCCCAATAAATCAATGTTACTGAACCAATATATATATATATATATATATATATATATATATATATATATATATATATATATATGAGAGTGAGTAAATAAACACTGTGTTTATTTGATATGGCTTTTTTAGCCGACAATTTTTGGAGGATATGTGCTTAATTGAAGTCATACCTAATTTTGAAAATTAATTAGTTAATAATTACTGAATTTAGGCGTGCATATATATTCAAATGTAAGGCTAGACAAATCGAGAAAATGTCAATCCCTGAATGTACATTTTGACCTATTAGGTTTCATCATCAAGGTTATAGACATGGGAGACTGCTCCGTGTGTGACACGAAACCTATCAGCTGGGCAGTCGAGGTTTCGAGTCAAACACGGAGCAGTTATGGGAGATTATGTGCTTAATTAAAGTCATACCTAATTTTATTAATTAATTAATTATAATTAAATGAATTAGGCGTGCATATCGGTTTAAATTTAAAGCGTAAACAAATCGAGAAAAAGTCGATCTCTGTATGTACATTTCAGCCTCAGAGATCGACTTTTTCTCGATTTGTTTACGCTTTACGTTTATATCGATATGCACGCCTAATTCATTTAATTATAATTAATTAATTAACAAAATTAGGTATGACTTTAATTAAGCACATATTCTGCCACAAATTGTCGGCCTTCGCCATTTCAAACACATCGTTTGACTACTTCATATATATATATATATATATATATATATATATATATATATATATATATATATATTAGATATGCCGCCTATACGAGCTAGTTAGATAGATTGTTCATAAAAGACTGGGGCAGATATACAGATAGATATTGGAAACAGATCAGTATTAAAAGGATTCTGACTGGAAAGCAGCCGAAAGACATTTCATCTGTTAATATATTATCTGTCTATTAATTTACTTCACGGGGGGGGGGGGGCAGTTCCGTTTCTCTGTGCTAAAATGGAAGTGTTTAATAAAAAGCAAATGGTTTGTCTCGTCACAATGCATTTAGCTTGGTGTGATGATTGTTACTTAATACGACTAAAACTGGCTGCAACTTTGTGAAAGCACTTCACTTTGGCTTGAAATCAAACATTCTCTTCTCCCTGTATTATCATGTTTGTGCCACACCGGCCTTAGACCTGGGACTTCCCCCTCTGCACCCTGATCCGCATTGCTATATATGCTATCATTCTAAGCTATAATAGAATGATACAAGTATTGAAGTCAGTTAGTCTACTGTTGGTTTTAATAACAGCAGCTAACTAAGTACAACTCAAGCAGTGTATAAGACAGCTGGTATAAATAGGAATCAAGAATGATCCATCCATGAATTTGGGTGATTTGGGTGATTCCATTCCTTGAGTTCTGATTGGCTGCTTGACTTCTTGATTTGAATGACATTGTGGAGTCTTATATATACTTTGTCATTTTGCAGTGGACTTTGTAGCATTCGGGATTGTATTTGAGTTACAATCGTTTGTTGCCTTATCTTCCCACGTTGACGGTAATTGGAACTTTAATTATTCTTCAACAAGAACTCTCTGCGACAGAGATTATTTTTCTATATATTTTTTATCATTTAGAACAGCGGTCCCCAACCACCGGGTCGCGACCCGGTACCGGGCCGCGGGCCATTAGGTACCGGGCCGCACAGAACGTTTGAATTTTTATATTTTTTTTTATTGATTATCAGTCTAAATGTTGATGTTTTATTTTGAAAAGTGACTTCTGTGCCTCTTGACAGGTTTTTATTATAATTATTTATTAGAAAGGATTTTCGTTCTAAAATAAATATTTTCGTTTACAGAGATGTTGTTGATTATTAATTTATGAACAAAATGTTGTTTATTATCTGCTGATGTTTGCATTTGACATAAGACCACTGCGGATGATTTATCATTAGATTACGTCATTAACGATTATCGAGCTAATGTAGGCCGGAACATATGAAGACCGGTCAGTGAAAAATATTGTCTTGATGAAACCGGTCCATGGCGCAAAAAATGTTAGGGACCGCTGATTTAGAACTCCTTTTGAACAGACGAAATGTCTCGAAACCCATACTGATATAAAAAGTACAGGCGCTTATTCGATATAAGTGATCGTCATGATTTGACCGTGAGAGAAACCAATGTTAGAAGCCTGGTATATTTCAAAGGGAAAAATGAAAGGAACCAACGATTGTGACACTAAGGTCATGTGAGTGGGTGTAGGTGTGTATGTGTTGTCTATGGTCGTTCAAAAAGTTCTAAGTCTCGTCCAGGGAGAAGAGCCATTTACGAAACTACTAAAGCTAATTCCGATTTCTGTCTTAATTTATGTGTAGGTAAGGAACCTACAAAGGTGAGAGGTGTGAAACAAATATTAAAATGTATAAAACAGAGACCTGAGCACCAATAAAGTATCTAGTTTAGGCTTCTAACGTTTTGAACTATCCTCATATATATATATATATATATATATATATATATAACTATCCTCACACACACACATATATATATATATATACTTATTTATTTGTTGAATTTTTTAAATATAACAGTTTTTTTATAAGCACCTACCCAGGTTTCAGGTTATTTCACCATCGTCAGGCTGCTAAATCTTCTGGTGTTTATATGAAGACATTTCTTGTTGTTATTTGGTAAGTTGCTTCTGAAAAACTGGGTAGTTGCTTCTGAAAAACTTTTATATCTAAAAACTTCAACAAATAAATAAATAAAGCTCCTACAAATTTGTGGTTTGAGCACTGTGCTTTCTTTTTTCATCCCAAAACAAATTTTAATATATATATATATATATATATATATATATATATATATATGAGTATGAAAAAATAATACCTTACATTAGATCAAAATTGCTTAACATTATCTAAAATAATAACCAATTCCGCCCATAACCTTTTTTACTTTATATATAAAAACAAAACACAATAAATATTTAATCATTTATTAAATACAGAACTTAAAAATAATAATTAAAAATTAAAAATAATTAATCGCAAAATAAAAAATATATAAAAAATTCATTTTCTAAAATAATAACATATTCCGCCCATAACTTTTTTACTTGATATATAAAAACAAAATACAGTAAATATCTAATCATTTATGAAATACAGAACTTAAAAATAAAAATTTTAAAAAATAAAAAAATAAAAACAATTAATCGTAAAAAAATTCCTTTACTAAAAATCTTTTGAATTCCAACCGTCACATTTCTTAATACCCATCCCCTTCCGTTTAAATTGTTTCGTCTTGTTGCCAACATCTCAAAAATCCGCTACATTTGGATGACAAAAGGTATACATATGAGACATGACCGACATATATATGGTGCGAATGCCCACGTTGGTGAATATTGTAACATCTTTCGTTCCTTTTTTGCAGTATTAAGGTTTTTCGTTTTGTAAACTGATTTGACTTTCCTCTCCGTCCTAAACAACTATGGGAGTGTATGAGCTCTGATGATGATTTTTGTAAAATCGAAATATTGATCAGTATCAGCTATGATTATATTATAAATTGTTTTCTTCTTTAACAGCATTGTGTGATATTTTCATTCCACCTTTTCATACTCATATTGTCGGATTCATTTCCTTTCTTTTAACTTATATATAATATATATATATATATATATATATAATATATATAAGCCGGACAACGATGGAGTATATCCCCTTTTCGCTAGCACCTAGACTAGACAAATAGTTTTTGCTGCCGTCACCTGTCTACTTTACTGAACAATTAAGATTACCCAATCTGTTCTACTCATGCACTAAGTTGGCTGTTATTCCCCTCTCTCCCCTCTCTCTCTCGATATATATTATATTATATATATATATATATATTATTTATATTTTTGCTTGAAGGCAATTAAAATGCGTATATCGCATAAAATTCGATAATTTAGAAGATAATAATGACAAGTGAATTTCGGTAAAGAATTATTCGGTGTGTAGAACATCGTGCAGACTGTTTCAACACACCGAATAATTCTTTAACGAAATTCACTTGTCATTATTATCTTCTATAATTATCGAATTTTATTGGTATACGCATTGCAATGCCTTCAAGCAAAAATAAAATAATAATATATACTTTATTCAACAATGCTTCTAAAAAAACCCAAAAAACAAACATCCAAAAATATTAATATATATAATATATATATTATATATATATATATATATATATATATATGCCCGTAATAAAAACAGACTGTTAAAATGAACGAAGATATACAATGTATTAATATAAACTGTTGAAATATACTGTTGAAATATTCCTTATTTTGGAACCTGTAGAAGGTTCATTAAAAACCTGCAAATCCTCTTCCAGAAAGAAGAGCCACTTCTTATAAAACTAGAAAACCTAATTCAGATTTGTGTCTTGATATTTGTTCACCTGAGAGGTTTGCAGTGTTACACAGATGTGATGTCATGATCATATCAAACAATGACTTTTTAATGAATGGAAATAGAAATTTAAAAAAAAAAACGCATTTCTCTCTACTACGAGTCTATTGGCATTCATTCACTTATTATTATTTTTATGAATTTATTTAATTTTAACCTGCTAATTAAATCAGATAGCATTCAGGACAGGATAAAAAACAAAACCACAACGACAAAAAGAAAAGAAAAGAAAAGAAAAGAAAAGAAAAAGAGACATCCAGTCCGTTAAGTTAATCATGATCATATACATATATATGATATATAATGGTATACACACGAATAACCTACTTGAGTTTCACCATGGGATCTTCAGGGTTAAATCCACTGTTAATCAAGATATTGATTAATTCAGTGGATTTAACCCTAAAGATCCTAGTGAAATTCGTCTAGGTTATTCCTTTGTATACCATTATAAGAATAAATTCGCTCTACTTACGTATTGGGCACTTTATATTTGTTGCATCACTGTCTTGTCATTGTGAAACTTGTATCAACTAACCATTAAGGCCAATTTCATCGGCAAGTCATCATTTTCATATATAGAATCATATATATATATATATATATATATATATATATATATATATATTAGTAAATGAAGAAAAAACTCTAAACTTGTTTCATTACAATAATTTATTTCAACCGTATTAGGCACATTAAGATATTAATACGGTTGAAATAAATTATTGTAATGAAGGAAGTTTAGAGTTTTTTCTTCATTTACTAAATATCTTGCTCTGTCCTTCTACTCATTCGTATTAGGTACATTGAGCGCTCTTATGGTCTACCTGCATTAGCTTGGTTAAACCACACGTGGAAAGATCCTAACTACGGAAAAAAACTATATATATATATATATATATATATATTATATATATATATATATATATATAGAGAGAGAGAGAGAGAGAGAGAGAGAAAGAAAGAGAGAGAGACAGACAGACAGACAGACAGACAGACATACGGTGTCATGGTCGTAGCATATATTCATGAATATAAGTTTCATGAATTTGTTAAAAAAAATACAATCTTAGGATAAAACGGGCAAATAGAATGGACGATGAACTAATACATACTCAATATTCTTCGTACAATGCAAACAAAAAACTAATGTGCATTATAAGAAATAAGTGTTAGCTACTGAAATAACATCGCGCTAATGTTAGTATATAAAGATTCATGTTATATTAGTCCTTAGAATTAATGTTAGCATATGAAAGACTGACTAATATTATATTAGTCCTTCCAATTAATGTAGTATATGAAAGATTGACTGATGTCCTCAGAGATTGTGAACTCAAACAAAACATTTCATTTGAATTAGCATTGTTCAAACTTTGATGACAGAGATCTCATTCATTAACCTAGATATCAGGAATATAAACAATGTAATTTTGTTTCATTTAACTGGAGAAAGAATGCTCAAAAGAAAAGAAAATCTCAGTAATGTTTGGAATTTAATTCATGGAGAGTTTTTCTTGTCTTTTTGAGTAACACCTGACCAATCCAACAAGGAAACTCTGAAAAGATGTTAATTTTTAATTCCATATTTCTTTAATAAACAATGTGGGCATGGAATTATATTCATGGACTGTGCATGTGACTTTAGTATAAAATCTAAAAACAAAAGAATACATATCAAATACCCCTGGAACAAGCGTCTGTGATGAGAGATGAATTTTAGTCTTAAAAAATCCAGTACACGTGCATTTATTTTAGAAATATAGACTCACACAAAGACATTTTTACTTAATATTTAATTTTAAATATAATTTTCAAGTTTTTTTTTTTGTTGAAAGCGATTTTAATTGAAGTTTGTAGAGATTCGTTCACAGTCGCTTGTAATATCGTTAAAAAGATTATTTTACTTTTAAAGCATTAATGAATGAAAATAATAATTTTTCTTTTCTTTTCTCTTTCCTTCTTTCTTTCTCTGGTTTATTTTATAAACTACTTTTAGACTACTTTTTAATTGAAGGCATATAATAATAATAATAATAATAATAATAATAATAATAATGTACTGCGGGATACAAATTTACAAAATCACAGGGGAAATAGAACATTTATGTACATGGACGACAGAAAAAGGGGAGACAGAGACGAAACGGTCAATTATATATAATAAGCGAATGCAGCACACTAGCACAAAGGGAGTACAAGACTAGGCCCGACTGGGTGGGAAAGGTGATCCACTGGGTGATAGAAATTAAATGTTCACTATACATCTAAACGGTTTCTTCACCTGTACTGGAGAATGAGACGCATACATATGATTAATAATAATAAAAGTCAATAGTTAAGATTACTTTGTTAGAATTATTTATAAACGATTAGCGTTAGTTAATTACATAACTTGAATTAATTTATATCAACCTATATAACATCTTAATAGTTATAATATCACCCTATAATATAGATATACTATCCATCATATCATCTTATCATATCATCATATATCATTTTTTAAATATATCCATCATATATCACAATATCCATAATATCATCCTATATATAGATATCATAATAGATATTACCCTATAGATTATAATTTCTGAATAGTCTCAACAAAAACAAATATAATTGATTATAAATTTATTAATGATTAGTATTAGTTAATCACATATCTTGGATTAATTTATATTATCCTACAGATTATAATATCTGAAAAGTCACAATGGTTTTTCTCCTTCAAACCAGACAACGACCGACTTGATTTTGATTGCTTTCTTTGTTTAATGGCATATTAACCGTCACGGGTTATTTAATGTCGAAGCCCGCCTTTTAGAAGTACAGTAGTGGTACCTTTTATCTGAGAGCTTGTGATGAAGGACTTAATATCTTTCCCAAGGGTATTAATCGAAAAGTTAATGTAATAGCGCAACTGGAGTTCGAACTCACTTACTATGATGTCGCAGTCCAGCACGTTAGCCACTACTCTATGGGAACTCCTTCAGCATCACCGGACTTTCTTGACGACTCTATTTCCTCGTTTCCTATTACAGAGTTTCTCCTTCTAAAGTTATTGCCCCAAAAGGCTAAACAACTCGGAATACCTTGTGAAGAGGGAAGAGAAGGGTTCGTGCCTTTAACCAAAGGAGTTAGTACGAAGTAAATGCAACGCGCTAGGATCACACAGCGAGGACTTCCCGTGACATCTATTAATAATGGAGATTCGCTTCCGGTTTTTGTCTGTAACAAAAATTACGTCACTGCTTACGTCACATTATCCGAAATCCTCATAACATAAATACACTCAAAATTTGAACATGCAACATTAGACAGTCCTTATTGGTTTTTTTAAAAACAAGTTTTAATAAATACATGACTGGTATTATATATCTATATATAGTTTGTTTTATTTTAATACATATTTAAAGTTTACATTTCAAATTGTTTTATTTTTTAATCCTATAATGAATTTGATGATTTTACTTACTTAGGGTACAAACTCGCTGACATTGAATTTTTAACTCCCACCCCTCGGGCAATATGTTTCAAAAATTTATTTTTACATCGCCCGGAGGGGTTTTTTATTTGTACTAGTATGGCTAATGTACTGGATTGCAACATTGTAGTAAGCGTGTTCGAACTCGAATCACGCTATTACATTCACTTTCGGACTGATACCCTTGTGAAATGTATAAATACCTTCATCATCCAGCCATGGGTTAAGTAATACCACTACTGCTCTTATTCGGGGATGGCTTTGGCATTAAATAACCCACTAAGGTTGATACGACATTATCAAAGAAACCAAATCAAACCCTCAATTATTTGTACTCTGCTTAAAATTGACCTTGTGCCGCTTCCTGTTTCAAGGCGGAGGGGATGGGTAGATACATTATATCCAATGATATATGTTAGTAATAACATAATAATCGTAGTAAGAGAGTTGGAACTATAGTCGCGCTATTGCATTCACTTTCGGACGAATACCACTGGGAAAGGCATAACCCCCCAATCTCTGCAGGTATAGGTTGCATAATACCATTGGTGTTCTTTTACTAGGATGACTTTTGCATTAAATAACCCACGATGGTTAATATGCCTTTAAAAAAAGAAATCAAACAAAACAAAACCAATCGACTCACAGATTTCACTATCCGTACCAATAACCATTACACTATCCATATTTACGATGTATATATTAATTTAAACAACACCTCTGCACGAGTAGGATGTGACACAAGGTCAATTTCTAAGCGGGATTTAAAGTCAGCAGAGTTTCCTATTGTCGGTATCAACCGGACAGCGAGTATGACCAGGTAAATTGTTTTTGTGTCTTTTACCCCACTTTACCACACAGATACAAGCTGTGGTACTCATGCACTGAGTTGTCGAGGGCCGTTATCGAACGTATAACCTTGTGATTCTTTTACTGTCTGAGCTGAAATGGGGTTTTAATCCAGTGTTTTCCTTCTCCGAGATCGTTTGCCATACAATGGTTAAAGAGAGTTCAGGATTTGAACTCTCATTGCTGTGTTTATGTCCTACGGCGATAACTGTTACACGAGGGGCGCCTCAATGCTTCCAGTGTTTGACATAAAGTTAATTAGCATTTGATTTATCTAATGGTGCACACAAATCGAAAAAAAAAATTCGCTGCAAATCATTTTACTTAATTACTTTTACTAAAAATGGATTTGAACTCGATTTACCGTATCCAATTTCTACGACGATAACCGTTACACAACAAACGCCTCTGAAATTGTCTATTTTATTGGTCATTTTTTTTGCACGTTGTTCGATGCAATCCAGTTTATCCATTGCCATTACATACAGGGTCTACTGGAGGAATTGGGAATTCCAATCCACAACTCGATTGAATAGCGATTGTTCATCAATAGCTCAAAGTAGAGTTTAAAGTATGTCCTATGGGGCTAAGTTGAGTTCATTGGTGATGGTATCTTCTTCCCAATAAAAGCTGGTTCTTTGTTCTTGTGGGCTGCTATGCTGAAATGGAACTTAGGAACGAAAAGGCACTAAAGAGGAAAGAGACAAAGGCAAGAGGTAGTTTTTTGACTCAATCTTTATTGAAGGGGGCATAGTCAGCCGTGGCGAGGGGGTAACCCCTGGCCAGGAAACGGCCTACACTCAGTTGCGGGCTAATTTCGAATGGCCGAGGGATCATTTGGGGTGGGGTGGGGAGGGAGTCAGTCCCTTTCGTCGGACATGCGCAAAGGGTTCTTCCGGACAAGGCCCCACTTTTTTTATTTTATCTTTATTTTCGTATTTTTTAATCCCCACAATCGTTCTCCACAATGGTACAGTTCCGAATAGGCATCCAGTTTGTCTTCCCTGAAAAATATATAGACATAAAGAGAGTCATTGAGTTATTGCAATATATCAAACACAGTGGGATTATTGTATACTCGTTTGACTCGGGTATATAATGGGGAGAGAGACTAAAGGAGAGGAGATGTGTTCTGCTTCGTCGGCGGCCATCTCTTTCTTCTGGGCTTTCTCCCTTCTTCTGGGCTGGTTGTTTGTGCTTATTTCTCGGTTGTAATGATTCAGCAAGACTTTATTGTTTTTCTTTATTCTTTTTATTGTTTTTCTTTATTTTTTTCATCAAAAATCAAAAGCTTATTCAACCGTGTGGTGAGAAGCTGGCATCTTGGGACAGATAAACGTTACATCTAATCCGTTTGACTAACAGCTGAAATCTAACTAAAGTAAATTTCCGTTCTCACGTCTTACCATTGAATCCAGGGGGTCAACTTAAAGTCAATACCTATCAATAATATAACCCCTTCCGATTTTGAATTTCATCGAATTTTAATTCAAAGTCTAACTACACTTACAGGCATATTTCGTTGGCTACCGACGAATTATGTTACAGGATTATCAGAGTTAACCTTAAAATTGTAAGATTCCTTCTTGGTCAGCAACGCAGATACACATGTTTTAGAACGAGAAGCTTCTATTCACCAAGACTATGCCCAACTCGAAGAACAAACATTTTAACTACTAACATATCTATTCGTTGGTGTGAACGTGTGTTGTATACCCTTCCTTACTTACTTCTATTTTTCTTCTTTGATATCTTAAGTTCTTCTAGCGTCTCTTTTAACATCTCTTCTAGCGTCTGGACTTCGTCTTGGTGGTCGGTCGCACTTAACTCATTTCTTTTTCTAGATCAGTCTTGTTGCCAAGACATTCACCAACCACAAAACCGTGTTATTTTCTTAAGCTTTTATTTACTTAACTAAACATTTCATGTAACTAAACATAGCGCGCGTATGCAGGTGAGTTCCAGTTAAGACAGGACATCTTCTCTGCCTGACGTGTAAACTGAAACTGAGGACCCAACCAGGCCCCACGTGACTTCACGTATTTCGCGGGCTTTCTGTAATATTCCATGGAAAGTCCCGCCCGTGATATGAAAAGGGGCTATCCCTTTAGAAATACAGGGATTGACAATAATCTTATGCAACCGCATAGATTATGTAACAAGTGCCAATCTGTCTTGACTATAGAAATCAGTGATACTGAAACATCCTTTCTATCTTCTCCTTTTTTTCTCTCTTTATTTCATTTTCTACAACAGGTTTTCAAAATCATTTATTACCTGACCTTGACAGATGTCAAATGTAAGATACTCTGGAGAAAGAGATGGGTAGTCGTAGCAGGAGGGAGAATAGTTGGATTCATACCTTTCCTAAGGGTATAAGCGCTATGTGAACAGTATTTGAACTCGGTACGCCGTGTCTATTTCCTACAACGATAACCATTACAGAGCGGGCGCCTCGATGCTTTCAGTGTATGACATAAAGTTAATTAGCATTTGATTTAGCTAATGGTGCACGCAAATCGAAAAAAACAAAAAATAGAAAAAAAAAAAAGAGAAAAGAATTGCAATGCAAATCATTTTACTTAATTACTTTTACTAAAAATATTGTAATTAGATTCAGAATATTTCCTTGATTAAATTTTTCGAAAACATATATATATATATATATATATATATATATATATTAAAAATCAATTTAGCTGATTTCCAGAAAGGGCTGCTTAATATTTGATCTCGAATTGACAGTTGTAAGGAAACACTTTTTGAGCAATTTTGACACCACTAATAGTGGTTCTGACAAATTCGCCTTACAATATAAAAGAGTCGAGCATCGACGGTCACACGGAACGGAAAACAAAAGATAATGGCAATTTCCAATTACAACTCATTTAGATAATGCTCTTCAATAGACGCCTCGCTATGATGTGATGGTTAACGAGTCAATTTCTACGCTATTGAATTAACGTTTCATTTATCACTGATTTTCGCTTAGAATACGCTGACTGCATCCCCTGCTGACTGCATCTCTCTGGTTAAAAATGAGACCGTCCGAATTGTTCAAGATTAAATGTAAAAATGTAAATCCTGATTGTTTGGTGTTGCTTATCCGCCAAATTTCTTATTTCTTATGAGTGTCGTTACTTCAACGATATAACTGACCATTCCGTTTTTATTATAAAACTAGCAGCGGCTACCTGGGTAGAGATTTTTTTTAAAAAGTTAGTCCCGCAGATCCATTATGAATTGTGAGTTGAATCCTCGTGGGATGCCTCATTTAAATCCCTTTGTAAACGACTGTAATATCGTGGTGTATTGGTTAACAAGCTAGTCTCGCAGGTCCATTTCTGCTGACAATGTTAATTAACACTTGTCTACATTAGACCGCTCACAACAGCTCTCCCACCTCTAAGATCCCACCGTAAGCCGCTGGCAGCAGATTACGGAAGGATTCAGATTACAATAGTAATAGGACTATTTGAATAGAATGAGTTCTGAGGTGAATGGATAGTGAACTATGAAATTACTCCCAGGTCCACTCTGACCCTGTGTTGTATCAGTCAAATGGATCTACTTGAAAAAAAAAACTTGAAAAAAAACAAAAACAATCACGTAATAAAAGCAGGTGGGGTCCCCGTAACATATAGGCTAACGGGCTGGACGTTGAGCTCGTAGTATCCGAGTTCAAACTCCAGTCGCGCTATTCCGTTTACCTTCGGACTAATACCCTTGGGAAAGGTATAAATCCCCTAATTCCACCAGATATGGGTTAAATAGTATCACTGCTGTTCTACAAGGATGGCTTAATTGAATTAAATACCCACAAGGGTTGATATACCATTAGATATAGTAAAAAAAAAAAAAACAAATAACGATAGTGCGTGGAGTCCCCGTATCAATGCTGTTCTATAAGGATGGTATTGGTATTAAATAACCTACGATGATTTATATGCCATTAAACATAGAAACAAAGACAAAGTCCTGTGTTGTCTGGGTTGGAGGAGATTATGAAAATTATTTGAAACCGGACCAAATAATAAAAGTGATAGAGAGTTAATGAAGAGTATTTCTTCCTGAAATGATATATATACTCGACAAGATTTGGCATTAAATAGCCCACAAGATTTGATATAGCATTAAACAAATATAAACAACCAACCAAAGGATAAAAGCGATAGAATAATCTCTTTGGGTTAGCTCAGCCGATAGAGCGTTCGGCAAGAAACCACAAGGTTCCTAGTTCGATACCGGTCGTCGCCAATTCAGCGTTGAGTAGCACAGAGATCTGTGCGGCAAAGTAAGGAGCTGATGATAGTTGTGGCGCTCCACCTCAGTTGCAAAAACAATCTTCTTTGTCTAGCGCTAGTGAAAAGGGGATAGACTCTTTCACTGATTGGCTGATACCGACTTTAGGCCACCCCGACGACTTTACTTACTTTACTTACTTTATATATATTTACCAAACCCCTCTGTACAAGCAGGATGCGACAGAAGGTCAATTTCTGAAGCGGAGTTTAACAGGTTTGAATTCAGAGTTTTCCTTCTCCTAGACTGGTTGAGGAGTTTTCCTTCTCCTTAGTACGGTTAAAGAGCCCAGTCTGTTTTGCTATTTACCCACAGCTAGAGGAAGAATTGAATTCATACCTTTTCCATGGGTATTAGTGCTATGTGAAATGCTAACAGCTTCGTCCAGGAATTGAACTCGGTTGACGAGTCCACTTCCTACGACTCTAACCATTTAGACCACGCACCTCCATAATAATCTGTTTATATGTATTTGCACAAACACCCAATCTTTTTTCATGCCCTAAGCTTGTAGACGCTCTAAAATTAGCGAAGACTGACCCCACACACGAGTGATTACTTACCGCATCTATGTGCCCCCAGGCTAAATTGCAATTAGCACCTGACGAATATATTCTTACTTAATCACGGAATTCGCGCCATGTCGTGTTTTACTTTAATCACGTCATATCATCGACTCTAAGAGACGTGTCTTCTCACCGGTGATTTCAATTACAACACAAATGAAATTAAACCAGATGACGAAATTTTTTTTTTTTATAAATCTATAATTTAAAAGAAAATATAAAACTTCGGCTCAATTTTAACTTCTCGAATAACTTCTCGGATTATCTGGCTTTATATAGTTACTAGAAGCGGCTACCCGATGAAGCCTTGGTAGAGGAGACACATCGGTTTAATGGTTAGCTAGTCTTGCAGATCCTCTACTATTGAGTAGCGAGTTCGATCCTTTCTGGATGCTCAATAGAAATCCACACGTAAAAAAAGACCTTGGGTTAATACGTACTTGGGGGAGATTTCGCGAATATAAATAATTTAAAAAGTTTTACACAAAAAGTAAAACCGGTGATATCTGATGTTTATATATTTTTTCTTTGTTGTTAATTCTTTTGTTTTCGTAGTTTCCTCCGGACATACATACATACATATCCACCGACTATCCTTTATATATGTATAGATGGTTGAGTTTCTTTGTTTAATGGCATATCAAACATTGAGGGTTATTTAATGCCGAAGCCATCCTTTTAGAATAACAGGTGTCTTAATATTTAACCCGTGGATAGAGGGTAAGAGACTTCATACCTTTACCAAGCGTATTAGTCAAAACGTGAGGGACAAGTTCGAACTCGCATGCCGTAGTTCAGCAACCTAATTATTACACCTACGGGTTGGACCGTCCTATTGTAGTGTAATGGTTAGCAAGTTAGTCTTGCAGATCCGTTACTATTGAATAGCGAGTTATTGGTAGATATGAACAGAATGAGATATAGCTATAGAGATACATATAAACAGAAAATACATTAACCAAAATGGTGATGATGTAAACATCATTGATAATAAACATTGAACGTTTCTGTGATTTCTGAATATTTTGGAGACCTAATCTTTGGGATTACCCTCTTAATAAGTAGAAGGTATATAATTAGAATGTAAACTTATCTTAAATTGATTTAATAGGTTCTGGGGATCTCAAATCAATGTCTAGCTGACTGCATTTAATTGTTTGTTTAAACTATGAAAATGTCATTTCCAGTTTATGTCCACGTCAACATAAAGCAAAGATACGTGGCTCGTAAAACAATATGATAATTTTTATTTCTGTAGACAAACCAATGTTTATGGTTTATGTTAAGTTTTTATGGGACGTTATTTGGGCCTTCCTTGGTAATCCTTTGGTAAAGATTCCTGAGTATTGATAACCGTCTGGTAATCCTTGGTAATCCCTTGGTAAAGATTACTGTTGGCCTTAAGCCAGAGCACTTGTTTAGTGGACTTGGATCTTTGGTAATGACTCCTGAGTATTGGTAATCCTGTGTCCCTCCTTAATGAGTGCAATTAAAATTATGGCCAATGTGAGGGGTTTAAGTAGTGTATCGCCCACGCAGTATGGTTGGTGATTGCCGGAGTAATAAACCATGTGACTTAGGCTAGTCTATAAATCCAGTTGGGGAACTGGAGCACACCTTATATACCAAGAATATTCCAACAGTTTAGATAATAGAATTTTCTCAAGGTTTAAATGTTTGACATTCTTCAATTCTATAAGTTAAATACTACCAGTACTGCTCTTTTCCAAAAATTGATTTGGCCTTAGATAACCCAGTAAGATTGATATGTCACTAAAAAACAAAACAAAAATATATGGGCGTAAAAAGAGGAAGTCAATCCAACAGTAAGTAGACAAATACTGGATATTGTATGGATGAACTGGATGAATGTTTATTATAGGAAGTGATGTCGTCGATGATTAGTCGAGTGTTGATCAAACCTTCTTCGGGACAAGGACTAAGTTCTTGTATTGAAGGTTTCCGTTCTCTTACTGACGAGTTTCTTGCGGTCATGATTGGGATGGGGTGGTGAGCTGCTGGTGGTGTAAATGTCTGGGGAATATATATATATATGTGTGTGTACATAACATATATGTGTACGTATATACTTTAAAAGGTATATATGTACATATATATATATATATATTATATATGTATATATATATATGCTACTTAGACATACACACACACTGCAGACACATACACACACACACACACACCATATATATATATATATATGTGTGTGGTGTGTGTGTGTGTGTGTGTGACAGGAATGAGGATGAAGATGCTTTGAAATGGTTTTCAATAGAAAATGATAGCAATTGTTTTTTTTGTCAAAATAGCAATGCACGCATTTTTGGATATTTATGGGTATAAAGATGTAATCAAAATCGCCACTTCTATTTATGAACTTTATCAAAAGAGGTAGCAGCTATTTCCATTTGTAATTGGTCAATGGATGAGAGGACAAAAGCATTTAAGATCGTTTGCAATGTGCTCAAAATCATTTGCTTTTGGACTTTCTTTGGATTAACACCAGATCTTTACTATAGAAGTCGTACATATATATCACAAGGAAAACTAAAGACTTGGATTTCCAGGATTTTTGAACAAACAACAACAACAAAACAACAACAACAACAACAACCCTACAATGACTTCTTGGATTCAAACAAGTATTACTAACGGAATAGGTTATTATATGTATAAGGAACCTTTTAATTTTTATAGGGAAATCACAAATTATAACTGGGATAATCTCCCCCTCTCTCTCTCTTCGTCTCTCTCTCTCTCTCTCTTCTTCTCTTCTCTCTCTTCTTCTCTCTCTCTCTCCTCTCTGTTCTTTCTGTGTCTCATTCACTCTGTATGTTTGTGTGGTGTCTCCTGCTCGAGGTCACTGAAAGATATAAGTCTCCTGCTGGCCTTTCGTTATGACTTGCTTACCATGCCCTAGGAAAGTCATTAATGCGTAATTTACTATAGTTTCCTGAGGTTATCTTCAGGCAAAGATTTATGCATTCAATTTATATATCAAAGGCGCTGACCGCCAAAGGTGGACAGGAAATAATTAGATATTTTCACATTTTGCAACACATTCAAAATGCACCCGATTTTACAAGCATGCTGAGCAAGAAAGAAAACAAAACAAATATTAAAAAAACAAACAAAAACGGTTCGAATTTAATCTTCTGGATGAGTGAGTTTGAAAAACACCTTAACGGATCTTAGGCAACGTTTCCTAGCACTTGGATAAATTGCAAGGGAAAAAGGAATTTCTTGTGCATAATAAAGAGGCGAACACAATTATTGTAGGATTCTATTCACTCAAGAACTCAGGTATGGTACAAGGACTTTTAATATGTTCAATAATCGAATAGCATAGTTGGTTATTTGGCAGGTAGTATATATAATATAAAGATAAATCTAAATGAGATCTGACTCTAAGAGTCAGTCTTAGCCTGAAGAGCATTAGAGCGAACTTTTAGTAGGTGTCTGACTCATTAGATTTTCTTATTATTTGTTCTACTTAGGTATTGAGCACTTTTTACCTTATTAAGTTTCCTGGCGGTTTTTGTATGAATATATATAATATATATATTACATATATAAATTGTTTTTTCTTTTGGAATATTTGTACAATAGACTATTTTTGGTTGTACATTATTTTGGGTCTTTTCTTTTTTCAAAATTCGTTTTTTTTTCTCGGGGTAATGTTTTTGGTGATATTTTTTTACAATCAAACTATTTGCTGGTTTTTTTTTCTCACTCGAGGATTTACAACAAGTTTGGGTATTTAAAATTTATATATATTATATATATGTTGAATTAAACAAAGACAATCTGTTAACAATTTTATTGTGATTTATATATGCCTATAGCACCTTTCTCATCAATTTTCCTCTTTCCACCCTCCACATGCATTAATATAATTTGAAAAAACTGGAACACATCACCCCTGATGATTGCCCTTAAAGTGCCGAAAGTACTCGGGACATGAACTTTGGTGAGATAATCCACGAATTCCACCCATATTCAGAAGTTGGCCTGAAAACTTGAAAAAATCACAATAGATTTGTTAAACAGGAGATGTGTATTGCTTTAATTCAAAATGCATAAATGAAAGAATGCTGCCAAATACACACACACACACACACACACACACCGCGCGCGCAACAACACCATACACACATATATATTATGCCAAAGTCCGGAGAAATAAATCTTCCCGATACAAGAGTTTTATTTTTAAAAAAAGCTGTCACAGTTTGAGAGCTCAATGTGTTCTTAAAGTTGAGAGTCGCTAGAGCAAATATATAAGTAAAGAATTAACAAAATACTTAGAGGATTAGCATTATGAATAGACTAAATGAATTCTCTAAGTTCTTTTTGTTATTTCTTTACTTATATATAATATATATATATTTTTACCTATATGATGTCCCAACCTATTGAACGTAATGGCAAGCCCAACCCTTTTTATCCTATAGTGTGTTATAAGGTGTGGCCGAGGGTTTTATTGTCCTGGTATGAAGTTAAACTCTATCATGGTGAAGCTCTAGTTCTTCAGCGCATGAATGTGAGTACCCCTTCATCACCATTAATTTTGGGGTTATCTGACGGAGTGGTATTACCTGTTAGGGCCCCATCAACGGATTAAATATAAAAAATGTGTTCATAAAAAATTGATTACCATTCAAGAATGAATTTATTTCAAAACTTTGTCAGCATTATCACGCCCAACGTTGAATATGACGTAAACAAATAAAAATTATATAGGAATGCCCGCCACACTAAAAAAAAAAAATATCCCGAATTAGTTTAAAATTTGGTACGGATAATATGATTTACTTGATTCCATAAATTCCGTATAACCGGAGCTATCTTTAATCAGCAATTAAATATTAATTTTCTCTGTGCAACATCGTGTTATACGTGGGCTACTGGAAATTTCTTGGCGCCACAAGAATATCAAAAGTCTGATCAGGCGGGGAAATCAGTAACGTCATTAGGAAGATAGTCATGTTTGGCTCCAGTAATATCTGTCTGTCTCCCCTCTCTCGCACTCTCAAATGTCCTCCCTCTCAATATATATATATAATATAGTTTGTATATCTATATAGATAAATAAATATATAAAGGTTTTTACATACTATTTATTAGGTGACAAAGGAACATTCACGACATACTTGTTTATGCGAGGCAATCATCAGGTGAAGATGTTTCAAATGCAAGGGAAATCGAAATTTTTTAAAAATTCAGAAATTCAATAGACATAGGATGTGTATGATTGGATAAAATGATGTGCGTATGTATGTGGTGGTAATTTGAATGTATGAGATGTTTATGGACAGCATAAAGGTTGTGTACGCGGGGTAACTTTGGTACGCCATTCCAGCAAAAGCTGAACAGTGGACCACACACTATATATAATATATATATATATATATATGTATATTATATATCTGTGTGTGTAGCTATTTAATAAGCTCTGATTAATTGTGGTACCAAAAAAATCTTCCGTGCAACTCGAAGAGATAGAATGACCTTTCACTCCAAAATGCTATATGTATATATTAATACTCTTGTTCCTTAATCTTCCGACCGTTATCATCGTGCAACACACTCTAGTTAAAAATGAGACCGTCCAAATTGTCCAAGATGGAATGCAAAAATGTTAATCCTGATTAACTCTTATTTCTTATGAGTGCCGTCATCTCAGATAAATAATTGACCATTTTGCTTTTATCATAAAGAAAGAAAAGGAAGAAAAAAGGATATGCTTCACAGAAAAATATAATAAGAAATAAATAAAGAATGAGAGTGGGAGAAATATAGAGAAATGAAGTGAGTGCGCGGAAGTGATAACGATAATCTGTCTCAATCGAACACAATGAAAAGAAGGAAAGAAAGAAAAAAGAGTGGCAAATCAAGATTTTATAGTTTTTACATATTTGAACTATTTCGCAGTAGTCTTAATTAATACGTGGAGCGACTGTCACGAAAATTGGGGAATTATTCTTTTTGCATCCATTATGTCCGCGAAAAGGAATTCTTCATATTGACGGGATCATAGCTGAGGCATCGGATTCCAGATGTACGAGGGGGGCTGGGCTAGGCTGTGTGGGGGTGGGTGAACGGTGCATATTTGAGGTTGGGAAAAGAAGTTGGCTTAGTATTTAGTACGCATCTGCTTCTTTATTCATCTCCAGCTCCCACCACACTCTCATAACTACATTTTTTATTTTGTTATAATATAAAATCATCACACTGTGGTATATCCATCGGTCAGCTAGTATTTATTAAGACATTATACAACAAAATGTATAATGTGGTTTAAAGTCTGCTTTCTCTTAGAGGTGTAAACGTTTTTTTTAATTTTATTTTTCCTGTGAATTCAAAACGGTTTCCTTATTCCATTAAATCCATTTGTTCCGAAGCCAAGTTACGACTTTTTCTATGGGATACTAACTTCAATGAAATGACAAAAAAAAAAAAAAAAAAAAAAGAAAGAAAGGAAGAAAGAAGAAAGGTGTATAGTACAATGCAAGCGTTTTATGATATTTAATTCGCGTCGATTTTAAGTCTGGAATATCTCCAAGATCAGAATTGCATTGACAACGTGGTCATAGAAATGAAAAACTTTGCTAAGTATTGTTTCGTAGCCAACTATTGATTTATACGACAGGAATAAAAGAAAGAATATTTCTTCTAAAGAGAACAACGTCATTCACCTTCTTGAAAAACAGCCAATATGAATCGATCTGGCTATATTTTTTTTTTTTAATTTTTGTTTTTTTTTTTTTTTTTTTGTTTTTTTTTTTTTTAAATTCAATTTTTTTCTTGACATACAAAAGGAATAATAGGGACATGAGCGTTGGACACTTTTAACAAATTTCCCTTATTAGCCTCAGTCGGAAGACAGCCGCCCAGAAATTGCAAGGTTCCCGATACGACTACCAGTCTTCGTCAAATCAGCGCATGAGTAGTATAAATTTGGTAATCTGATCTGTCGAGAAAGTGCTGGAGCTGACGGTAGTTGTGGCGCTCCCCTCAGCAAAATATCTTCCTGGTCTGCCTAAGGAAAAGAGGATTGATCTCCCTCGCTTTTCCGGCTGATTCGATACCAGTTTCCCTCAAATCAGCGCAATGAGTAGGATAGATTTGGTAATCTGATCTGTGCGAGAAAGTGGGGAGCTGACGGTAGTTGTGGCGCTCCACCTAGCAAAATATCTTCCTGGTCTGCGCTAACGAAAAGAGGATTGACTCCCTCTGCTTCCCGCGGCTGATTCGATACAGTCTCCGTCAATCTAGCACATGAGTAGTATAATTTGGTAATCTGATTGTGTGAGAAAGTGGGAACTCACGGTAGTTGTGGCGGCTCCACCTCAGCAAAAAATAAGCTTCTGGTTTAGCGCTAAAGAAATGGGGAAGACTCCCTCGCTTCCCCGGCTGATTCGATACTAGTCTCCGTCAATCAGCCAATGAGTTAGTATAATTTGGTAAATCTCTGATCTGTGTAAGAAAGTGGTGGCTGACTGTAGTTGTGCTACAACCTCAGCAAAAAAAATCTTGGTCTTGCGCTAAGGAAAAGGGGGATAGACTCCTCGCTTCCCGGCTGATACCGACAATAGGTCCACTCTGTCAACTTACTTTACTTGATTTACTAGCCCTTGGTTGAAAAACAGCCCATAAGAAAGAAACATGATTGTGTGGCGACAACAATAGATTCTTTGGATACGTCTTTCACACTTGCGACTTTTTTGATAGAGAGAAAAATTAATATACTCGGTTTATCGAAGCATGAAAGAATAAAAAATAAAATTCAATAGAAGAAATTTTAAATAACAACAAAGAAAAGCAAAACATTCACCTTTTTTTGTGTAGACCATTGTTAAACGACAGTAATATAAAATGTCTTAATGTCGTGAAAGGTAATTCGTTAACTTCCCTGTCTAGAATAACCTTGATTTTGTAGCCATAGAAAAATTTTCATATCAATATAAATATAAATTGAAATTGAAAATTGAAATTTTAATTAAATAATGGTTTTGTGATATATATGATATAGTATATATATATATATATATATATATATATATATATACAGCAAATAATATGCACCCTCCGGGTGCAGTGTTTACGTTTTAATATAATGAATACTATATTAAATTAGAAAAGGCTAATAATAACTAAATAAAAATGCAGATAAAAGATTTGAAACAGAGGGGGTATAATCGAAAAATAGAACAACTGAAACTGTACACTACCATCACTCCATCTTTCATTGCTAAGTTCTCCTAATTTAACTATTTAGTTAAAATAGTAAGTAAGAATATAATCTACAGTTATTTTGTTCTTATTAATCGATTTCTTTTAAGATCTGTCCCGAAACTTTTGCTCATATTTATTAAGATAAACCAAACAATTAAAATCAATAATACTAACTGCACATATTTATTAAATCAAATTTTTAATATCAATATGCAAATTAGCCTTCTGTTCACACAATAAACCGCCATTTTGTTGTATATATGAATACATTTGTATATTAATTATGAGGTAGATAAGGCCAACAGTATTAATCATATAAACAATTTTATCATAAATTAAAGTTTAAATAAAAAAATGTCATGGAGAATGTGACGTAATACCTAAGGGAATTATGACTTGAGCAGTAAATATGTTCTGTTACAGACAGAAACGCACACAATCTCCATTATAATAAATATATATATATATATATAATATTTTCTCGCCACTGACAGAAACTATATTACTGCTCAAGTCATAATTCCCTTAGGTATTTACGTCACATTCTCCATGACATTTTTTTATTTAAACTTTAATTATTGATAAAATTGTTTTATATGATTATATACTGTTGGCCTTATCTACCTCATAATAATATACAAATGTATTTATATATACAACAAAATGGCGGTTTATTGTGTGAACAGGAAGGCTAATTGCATATTGATATTAAAAATTTGATTTTAATAAATATGTGCTTAGTATTATTGATTTGTAATTGTTTGGTTTTATCTTAATAAATATAGCAAAAGTTTCGGGGACAGATCTTAAAAGAATCGATTAATAAGAACAAATAACTTAATTATATTCTTTACTTACTATTTTAACTAAATAGTTAAATTAGGAGAACTTAGCAATGAAAGATGGGAGTGATGGTAGTGTAAGTTTCAGTTGTTCTATTTTTCGATTATACCCTCTGTTTCAAATCTTTTTATCTGCATTTTTATTTAGTTTTATTAGCCTTTCTAATTTAATATAGTATTCTATATATTAAAACGTAAACACTTGCACCCGGAGGGTGCATATATTTGCTAGTATATATATATATATATATATTATATATAATATATATTATATAATCACAAACCATTATTTAATTAAAATTTCAATTTCAATTTCAATTTATATTTATATTGATTATGAAAATTTTCTAATGGCTACAAAATCAAGAGTTATTCTAGACAGGAAGTTAACGAATACCTTTCACGACATTAAGACATTTTATATTACTGTCGTTTTAACAATGGTCTACACAAAAAAAGGTGAATGTTTGCTTTTCTTTTTTTTATTTAAAATTTCTTCTATTTTGAATTTTTATTTTTATTCTTTCATGCTTCGATAAACCGAGTATATTAATTTTTCTCTCTATCAAAAAGTCGCAAGTGTGAAAGACTATCCAAAGAATCTATTGTTGTCGCCACACAATGTTTCTTTTCTATGGGGCTGTTTCAACCAAGGGGCTTGTAATCAAGTAACGTAAGTTGACAGAGTGGCCTATTGTCGGTATCAGCCGGGAAGCGAGGGAGTCTATCCCCTTTTCCTTAGCGCAAGACCAAGATTTTTTTTTGCTGAGGTGTAGCACAACTACCGTCAGCTCACCACTTTCTTACACAGATCAGATTACCAAATTTATACTACTCATGCGCTGATTTGACGGAGACTAGTATCGATCAGCCGGGAAGCGAGGGAGTCTATCCCCATTTCTTTAGCGCTAAACCAAGAAGCTTATTTTTTGCTGAGGTGGAGCGCCACAACTACCGTGAGCTTCCCACTTTCTCACACAGATCAGATTACCAAATTTATACTACTCATGTGCTGATTTGACGGAGACTGGTATCGAATCAGCCGGGAAGCGAGGGAGTCAATCCTCTTTTCGTTAGCGCAAGACCAGGAAGATATTTTGCTGAGGTGGAGCGCCACAACTACCGTCAGCTCCCCACTTTCTCGCACAGATCAGATTACCAAATCTATCCTACTCATGCGCTGATTTGAGGGAAACTGGTATCGAATCAGCCGGAAAGCGAGGGAGTCAATCCTCTTTTCCTTAGCGCAGGACCAGGAAGATATTTTGCTGAGGTGGAGCGCCACAACTACCGTCAGCTCCACCTTTTCTCACAGATCAGATTACCAAATTTATACTACTCATGCGCTGATTTGACGAAGACTGGTATCGTATCGGGAACCTTGCAATTTCTGGGCGGCTGATCTTCCGACTGAGCTAATAAGGGAAATTTGTAAAAGTGTCCAACGCATCATGTCCCTATTATTTCCTTTTGTATGTCAAAAAAAAATTGAAATTTGAAGAAAAAAAATAAATAAATAAAAAATAAAAAAAACAATATAGCCAGATCGATTCTTATTGGCTGTTTTCAAGAAGGTGAATGACGTTGTTCTTTTAGAAGAAATATTTCTTTTCTTTTATTCTGTCGTATAAATCAATAGTTGGCTACGAAACAATACTTAGCAAAGTTTTTCATTTCCTATGACCACGGTTGTCAATGCAATTCTGATCTTGGAGATATTCCAGGACTTAAAATCGACGGAATTAAATATCATAAAACGCTTGCATTGTACTATACACCTTTTCTTCTTCTTTCTTTTTTTTTTTTTTTTTTTTTTTTTGTCATTTCATTGAAGTTAGTATCCCATAGAAAAAGGTCGTAACTTGGCTCGGAACAAATGGATTTAATGGAATAAGGAACCGTTTTGAATTCACAGGAAAATAAAATTAAAAAAAACGTTTACACCTCTAAGAGAAAGCAGACTTTAAACCACATTATACATTTTGTTGTATAATGTCTTAATAAATACTAGCAGGACCGATGGATATACCACAGTGTGATGATTTTATTATTATAACAAAATAAAAAATGGGTAGTTATGAGAGTGTGGTGGGGAGCTGGAGATGGAATAAAGAAGCAGATGCGTACTAAATACAAGCCAACTTCTTTTCCCAACCTCAAAATATGCCCGTTCACCCACCCCCACACAGCCTAGCCCAGCCCCCCTCGTACATCTGGAATCCGATGCTCAGCTATGATCCGTTGACAATATGAAGAATTCCTTTTCGGCGACATAATGGATGCAAAAAGAATAATTCCCCAATTTTCTGTGACAGTCGCTCCACGTATTTAATTAAGAGCTACTGCGAAATAGTTCAATATGTAAAAACTATAATAATCTTGATTTGCCACTCTTTTTTCTTTCTTTCCTTCTTTTCATTGTGTTCGATTGAGACAGATTATCGTTATCGCTTCCGCGCACTCACTCCATTGCTCTATATTTCCCCCACTCTCATTCTTTATTTATTTCTTATTATATTTTTCTGTGAAGCATATCCTTTTTTCTTCCTTTTCTTTCTTTATGATAAAAGCAAAATGGTCAATTATTTATCTGAGATGACGGCACTCATAAGAAATAAGAGTTAATCAGGATTAACATTTTTGCATTTCATCTTGGACAATTTGGACGGTCTCATTTTTAACTAGAGTGTGTTGCACGATGATAACGGTCGGAAGATTAAGGAACAAGAGTATTAATATATAGATATGGCATTTTGGAGTGAAAGGTCATTCTATCTCTTCGAGTTGCACGGAAGATTTTTTTTGGTACACAATTAATCAGAGCTTATTAAATAGCTTACACACACAGATATATATATATATATATATTATATATATATATATATATAGTATATGTGGTGATGGTCACTGTTTCAGCTTTTGCTGAATGGCGTACCAAAGTTACCCCGCGTACACAACTTTATGCTGTACATAAACATTCTCATACATTCAAATTACCACCACATACATATGCACATCATTTTATCCAATCATACACATCCTATGTCTATTGAATTTTCTGAATTTTTTAAATTTTTTCGATTTTCCTTGCATTTGAAACATCTTCACCTGATGATTGCCTCGCATGAAACCAATATGGTCGTGAATGTTCCTTTGTCACCTAATAAATAGATATGTAAAACCTTTATATATTTATTTTATTATATATATATATATATATATATATATATATATATTGAGAGGGAGAGACATTGAGAGTGAGAGAGGGAGACAGACAGATATTACTGAGCCAAACATGACTATCTTCCTAATGAGTTACTGATTTCCCCGCCTGATCAGACTTTGATATTCTTTGTGGCGCCAAGAAATTTCCAGTAGCCCACGTATAACAACGATGTTGGCACAGAGAAAATTAATATTTAATTGCCTGATTAAAGATAGCTCCGAGGTTATACGGAATTTATGGAATCAAGTAAATCATATTATCCGTACAAATTTTAAACTAATTCGGGATATTTTTTTTTTTTAGGTGGGGCATTCCTATATAATTTTTTATTTGTTTTACGTCATATCAACCTTGGTGCGTGATTTAATGCTGACAAAGTTTTGAAATAAATTCATTCTAAATGGTAATCAATTTTTTATGAACACATTTTTTTATATTTAATCCGTTGATGGGGCCCTAACAGGTAATACCACTCCGGGTCAGAGTAGACCCAAAAATTATGGTGATGAAGGGGTACTCCACATTCTATGCGCTGAGAACTAGAGCTTCACCATTGATAGAGTTTAACTTCATACCCAGGACAATAAAACCCTCGGCCACAGCCTTATAACACATATAGGATAAAAAGGGTTGGGGCTTGCCATTACGTCAATAGGGTTGGGACAGTCATATAGGTACTATATATATATATATATATAAGTAAAGAAATAACAAAAGACTTAGAGAATTAGCATTATAGTCTATTTCATAATGCTAATCCTCTAAGTATTTTGTTAATTCTTTACTTATATATTTGCTCTGTGACTCTAACTTTAAGAACACATTGAGCTCTCAAACTGTGACAGGCTTTTTTTAAAAATAAAACTCTTGTATCGCAAGGAAGATTTATTCTCCGGACTTTTGGATATATATATATGTGTGTATGTGTGTGTTCGCGCGCGCGTGTGTGTGTGTGTGTGTGTGTGTGTGTATTTTGGCAGCATTCTTTCATTTATGCATTTTGAATTAAGCAAAATACACATCTCCTGTTTAACAAATCTATTTGTGATTTTTTCAAGTTTTCAGGCCAACTTCTGAATATTTGGGTGGAATTCGTGGATTATTCCACCAAAGTTCATGTCCCGAGTACTTTCGGCACTTTGAAGGGCAATCATCAGGGGTGATGTGTTCCAGTTTTTCAAATTATATTAATGCATGTGGAGGGTGGAAAGAGGAAGATTGATGAGAAAGGTGCTATAGGCATATATAAATCACAAATAAAATTGTTAAACAGATGTGTCTTTTGTTTAATTCAACATATATATATATATATATAATTTAATATACCAAACTTGTTGGTAAATCCTCGCAGTGAGAAAAAAACCCAGCAAATAGTTTGATTGTAAAAATATACTACCAAACATTACCCGGAGAAAAAACGAATTTTGGAAAAAAGAAAAGACCAAAATAATCGTACCAACCAAAAATAGTCTATTGGTACAATATTTGGCCAAAAGAAAAAACAATTTATATGTATATATATAATATATATATATTCATACAAAACCGCCAGGAAACTAATAAGTAAAAAGTGCTCAATACCTAAGTAGAACAAATAATAAAGATAAATCTAATGAGTCAGACGAACCTACTAAAAGTTTCGCTTAATGCTCTTCAGGGCTAAGATCTGACTCTTAAGAGTCAGATCTCATTAGATTTATCTTTTATATATATATACTACCTGCCAAATAACCAACTATGCTATTCGATTATTGAACATATTAAAAGTCCTTGTACCATACCTGAGTTCTTGAGTGAATAGAATCCTACAATAATTGTGTTCGCCTCTTTATTATGCACAAGAAATTCCTTTTTCCCTTGCAATTTATCCAAGTGCTAGGAAAACGTTGCCTAAGATCCGTTAAGGTGTTTTTCAAACTCACTCATCCAGAAGATTAAATTCGAACCTGTTTTTGTTTTTGTTTTTTAATATTTTGTTTTGTTTCTTTTCTTGCTCAGCATGCTTGTAAAATCGGTGCATTTTGAATGTGTTGCAAAATGTGAAAATATCTAATTATTTCCTGTCCACCTTTGGGGTCAGCGCCTTGTTATATAAATGAATGCATAAATCTTTGCCTGAAATAAACCATCAGGAAACTATAGTAAATTACGCATTAATGACTTTCCTTAGGGCATGGTAAGCAAGTCATAACGAAAGGCCAGCAGAGACTTATATCTTTCAGTGACCTCGAGCAGAGAGCACACACAAACATACAGAGTGAATGAGACACAGAAAAGAGAGAGGGAGAGAGAGAGAGAGAGAGAGAGAGAGAGAGAAGAGAAAGAGAGAGAGAGAGAGAGAGAGAGAGAGAGGGGGAGATTATCCCTAGTTATAATTTGTGATTTCCCTATAAAATAAACAGGTTCCGTTATACATATAATAACCTTATTCCGTTAGTAATACTTGTTTGAATCCAAGAAGTCATTGTAGGGGTTGTTGTTGTTGTTGTTGTTGTTGTTGTTGTTGTGTTCAAAAAATCCTGTTGGAAATCCAAGTCTTTAGTTTTCCTTGTGATATATATGTACGACTTCTATAGTAAAGATCTGGTGTTAATCCAAAGTAAAGTCCAACAAGCAAATGATTTTGAGCACATTGCAAACGATCTTAAATGCTTTTTGTCCTCTCATCCCATTGACCAATTACAAATGGAAATAGCTGCTATCTCTTTGATAAAGTTCATAAATAGAAGTGGCGATTTTGATTACATCTTATACCAATAAATAGTCCAAAAAAATGCGTGCATTGCTATTTTGACAAAAAAAAACAATTCGCATCATTTTCTATTGTAAAACCATTGTGAAAGCATCCTCATGCTCATTCCTGTCACACACACACACCACACACACACACACATATATATATATATATATGGTGTGTGTGTGTGTGTGTGTATGTGTGTCTGCATGTGTGTGTGTATGTCTAATGAGCATATATATTATAATATATATTATATATATATATATTGTACAATATACCTTTTAAAGTATATACGCACATATATGTTTATGTACACACACATAATATATATATTCCCAGACATTCACACCACCAGCAGCTCACCACCCCATCCCAATCATGACCGCAAGAAACTCGTCATAAGAGAACGGAAACCTTCAATACAAGAACTTAGTTCTTGTCCCCGAAGAATGTTTATCAACACTCGACTAATCATCGACGACATCACTTCCTATAATAACATTCATCCAGTTTCATCTACAATATCCAGTATTTGTCTACTTACTGTTGGATTGACTTCCTCTTTTTTACGCCATATAATTTTTGTTTTGTTTTTGTGACAATATCAATCTTACTGGGTTATCTAAGGCCAAATCAATTTTTGGAAAAGAACAGTACTGGTAGTATTTAACTATAGAATTGAAAGAATGTCAAACAATTTAAACCCCTGAGACAATTCTATTTATCTAAACTGTGAATATTCTTGGTATATATTAAGGTGTGCTCCAGTTTCCCCAAACTGGATTTATAGATAGCCTAATGTCACATGGTTTATTACTCCGGCCAATCACCAACCATACTGCGTGGGCGATACACTACTAACCCCTCACATTGGCCATAATTCTAATTGCACTCATTAAGGAGGTACACAGGATTACCAATACTCAGGAGTCATTACCAAGATCCAAGTCCACTAAACAGTGCTCTGGCTTAAGGCCAAAGTAATCTTTACCAAGGGATTACAAGGATTACCAGACGGTTATCAATACTCAGGAATCTTTACCAAAGGATTACAAGGAAGGCCCAAATAACGTCCCATAAAAACTTAACATAAACCATAAACATTGGTTTGTCTACAGAAATAAAAATTATCATATTTTTTACGAGCCACGTATCTTTTGCTTTATGGTTGACGTGGACATATAAACTGGAAATGACATTTTCATAGTTTAAACAAACAATTAAATGCAGTCAGCTAGACATTGATTTAGATCCCCAGAACCTATTAAATCAATTTAAGATAAGTTTACATTCTAAATTATATACCTTCTACTTATTAAGAGGGTAATCCCAAAGATTAGGTCTCCAAAATATTTAGAAATCACAGAGGAAACGTTCAATGTTTATTATCAATGAGTTTACATCATCACCATTTTCGGTTAATGTATTTTCTGTTTAATTGTATCTCTATAGCTATATCTCATTCTGTTCATATCTACAATAACTCGCTATCAATGTAACGGATCTGCAAGACTAACTTGCTAACCATTACACTACAATAAGGACGGTCCAACCCGTAGGTGTAATAATTAGTGTACTGAACTACGGCCATGCGAGTCGAACTTGTCCCTCACGTTTTGACTAATACGCTGGTAAAGGTATGAGTCTCTTACCCTCTATCCACGGGTTAAATATTAAGACACCTGTTATTCTAAAAGGATGCTTCGGCATTAAATAACCCTCAATGTTTGATATCCATTAAACAAAGAACTCAACCATCTATACATATAAAGGATAGTCGGTGGATATTATGTATGTATGTCCGGAGGAAATACGAAAACAAAAGAATTAACAACAAAGAAAAAATATATAAACATTAGATACCACCGGTTTTACATTTTTGTGCAAACTGTTTTAAAATTATGATTTATATTCGGAAAATCTCCCCAAGTCTATTAACCAAGGTCTTTTTTTACGTGTGGATTTCTATGAGCATCCGAAAGGATCGAACTCGCTACTCAATAGTAGAGGATCTGCAAGACTAGCTAACCATTAAACCGATGTGTCTCCTCTACAAGGCTTCATCGGGTAGCCGCTTCTAGTACCTAATAAAGCCAGATAAATCCGAGAAGTTATTCGAGAAGTTAAAATTGAGCCGAAGTTTTATATTTTCTTTTAAATTATAGTTTATAAAAAAACAATTTCGTCATCTGGTTTAATTTCATTTGTGTTGTAATTGAAATCACCGGTGAGAAGACACGTCTCTTAGAGTCGATGATATGACGTATTAAAGTAAAACACGACATGGGCGAATTCCGTGATTAAGTACACAATATATTCGTCAGGTGCTAATTGCAATTTACCTGGGGGCACATAGATGCGGTAAGTAATCACTCCGTGTGTGGGGTCATTTCGCTAATTTAGAGCGTCCTACAAGCTTAGGGCATGAAAAAAGTTTGGGTGTTGGCAAATACATATAAACAGCTTATTATGGAGGTCGTGTCTAATGGTTAGAGTGTAAGGAGTGGACTCGTCCACTCGAGTTCATTCCTGGACGAAAGCTGTTAGCATTTCACATAGCACTAATACCCATGGAAAAGGTATGAATTCAATTCTTCCTTAGCTGTGGGTAATAGCAAAACAGACTGGCTCTTTAACAGTACTAGGAGAAGGGAAAACTCCTCAAAGTCTAGGAGAAGGAAAAACCCTGAATTCAAAACTGTTAAACTCCGTTCAAGAAATTGACCTTTCTGTCGCATCCTGCTTGTACAGAGGGGTTTTGGGTAAATATATATAAAGTAATAAAGTAAGAGTCGTCTGGGTGGCCTAAAGTCGGTATCAGCCAATCAGCGAAAGAGTCTATCCCTTTTCACTAGCGCTAGACAAAGAAGATTGTTTTTGCAACTGAGGTGACGCACCACAACTATCATCAGCTCCTTATTTGGGCCGCACAGATCTCTGTGCTCCTCGTAAAGCATGAATTGGCGACGACCGGTATCGAACTAGAACCTTGTGGTTTCTAGGCCGAACGCTCTATCGCTGAGCTAACCCCAAGAGATTATTCCTAATCAGCTTTTATCCCTTGTTGGTTGTTTATATTTGTTTAATGCTATAATCAATCTTGTTGGCTATTTAATGGCCAAATTTGTCGAGTATATATATCATTTCAGGAGAAATACTCTTCATTAACTCTCTATCACCTTTTACTATTTGGTCCGGTTTCAATAATTTTCATAATCTCCTCCTAACCCAGACAAGCACAGGACTTTGTCTTTGTTTCTATTTAATGGCATATAAAAATCATCGTAAGGTTATTTAATACAATACCGTCCTTATAGAACAGCATGTACGGGATCCACGCAGTATCGTTATTTGTTTTTTTTTGTTTTTTTTTTTACTATATCTACATGGTTATATCAACCCTTGTGGGTATTAATTCAATAAGCCATCCTTGTGAACAGCAGTGATACCAATTTACCCATATCTGGTGGAATTAGGGGATTTATACCTTTTCCAGGGTATAGGTCCGAAGGTAAACGGAATAGGCGACTGGAGTTTGGAACTCGATATCTACAGCTCAACGTCCAGCCCGTTAGCCTATATGTTACGGGGACGCCCACCTCTTTTATTCGTGATTGTTTTTGTTTTATTTCAAGTTTTTTTTTCAAGTAGATCCAAATTGACTGATACAACAAGGGTCAAGGGACCTGGGATAAATTTCATTAGTTCACTATCCATTCACCTCAAGAACTCATTCTATTCAAATAGTCCTATTACATTGTATCTAATCCTTCCGTAATCTGCTGCCGCGGCTTACGGATGGGACTTAGAGGTGGGAGAGCTGTTTTGTGAGCGGTCTAATGTTAGACAAGTGTTAATTAACATTGCACAGAAAATGGACCTGCGAGCTAGCTTGTATCCAATACACCACGATATTACAGTCGTTTACAAAGGGATTTAAATGAGGCATCGAGGATTCAACTCACAATTCATAATGGATCTTGCGGACTAACTTTTTTTAAAAATCTCTACCCAGGTAGCCGCTGCTAGTTTTATAATAAAAACGATGGTCGTTATATCGTTTGGAAGTAACGACATCATAAGGGAGGGAGGAGAGAGAAGGAGT
>CM042150.1:103266194-103283694 GCA_023376005.1 Doryteuthis pealeii
AAAAGCTATTATAGATAGATAGATAGATAATAGATAGGTAGATAGGAAAAGACTGAAATAGATAGACGGATTGATAGATAGGAAAAGAGTGGGTCAGACATAGATAGATAGATAGATAGATAGATAGATAGATAAGGGAAGACTGGCATAGATATATAGATGAATAGATAGATAGATAGATAGATAGATAGGAAAAGACTGAAATAGACAGATTGATAGGAAAAGAGTGGGACTGACAGTTAGATAGAGAGATAGATTGATAGATAAAGGAAGACTGACATAGATAGACATATAGGTAGATAGATAGGAAAAGATTGAAATAGATACACAGATTGATAGTTAGGAAAAGAGTGGGACAGACAGATGGATAGATAGAGAGATAGATAAATAGATAGATAGGAAAACTGAAATAGATAGGTAGATACATATTGATCGCAACATCTTGTCAGGTGACTGCCACTCCTTCATTCATTGTCCGTTTATGAGCTCGTTCATGACTTTCGATCTTGCATATCTTAGAACATATCAGGCACACATAACGATCGGCGTTGACTGAGTTGTTGTATACTCATCACTGTAAAATTTCATGTGAAGCTTGAGACCACCAATTGTTCGGCACACTTTTTTGCAGCAGGATTATAAACGTCCTTATGTGGAATCATGCTAGAAGCAGAGTGTGGCATGGTAGAGACATTAATTACAGTCGGGTAGCTCTTATGTGATTTCATGTCATTGACCAAGCCTGCCTTTGACAACAGGGCTCGGTCACACTCCTTACAGATCCACACATCACCAGAATTGGGCGGCAGGGTTTCACATTTTCGGCATGATCCACCCTTGCAGATTCAAACAGCTCTTCATCCCTGCATATCGCATCCCTTCATTGACCACACTCAGATGTCACACATGCATACATACATAGGAAAAGACTGAGACAAATAGACAGATATATAGGGTAAGACTGAGATAGATAGATAAAGACAGAGAGAGAGAGAGAGAGAGAGAGAGAGAGGATGAATAGATTGGAAAATACTGAGGGATAGATAGATTGATAGATATAGATCTATCTATCTATCTATCTATCTATCTCTCTCTCTCTCTCTCTCTATATATATATATATATATATATATATATGTTGTGTGTGTGTGTGTGTGTGTGTGTGTATGTGTGTGTGTGTGTTGAATAGGTTATCTATCATTCATATTTATCTTACTTCCTCGGTCATGTTGTATCTATCACTCTAATATCTAACTATCTATTTCAATCTATTCATATAAATATATATGTGTGTGCGCGCGCGTGCTTGTATGTGTGTGTACACTGACTATATAGAATATATATATATATATATATATATATATATATATATATGTATATATACTGGGTACAATATATATATATATATGTGTGTGTGTGTGTATGTGTGTGTGTGAGTGTGTAGATTTTCTGCTGGAAAAATGACAGTGGTATATATATATATATATATATATATATATATAATATATATAATATCGAATGGTAGGTGTAAAAATAAATATAAATGGGTCTCAAAAATCATATAAATTAACGAATGTATGAATTTGGTTCTTTCATCCTGACTCCTCCGGTCCCAATCTGACATTCAAATTGAGAATTTGTTACGTAGGACAACAAACCTGATACAAGAAACACATTTTCAGCAATAATGCTATCTCCATTGATTTGCATATGTGGCAATGTAATAGATGCTTAATGACTGGAAGTGAGAGATAAACATTTGAAAGAAAGAAATCAATGAATGTGAATAATATATGAGTGTCTGTTTATGACTGGTCCAGTCGATATCACCTGGAAGTTTTCAATAGTTTTATAGTTTTTTTTATATTTCAACGAAAAATTCTGATGTCCAGTTGATGAACTGAGGTAAAGGTCATTGACACAGAAGCTAGAATCGGCCAGCGTTTGAATTCTAATTGTTGCTGTATGTGTTTACACATATCTAATACCATTTTGTGGCATCAGACAATGTCGAGTTTTTATTTATGTTGATATCGCTTACAGATTCGACCTAATGTTTTGGGGAAAGTCTAGATTGATTGATCGATTGTTTTTTAAAGGCTTATCAACATGCAATGAACGCGATTCCCTAAACACTATGCATAGAATAATCCTAGACGTGTTGAAATGCCTTTAAAAAACAATCGATCAATCAATCTAGACTTTCCCCAAAACATTAGGTCGAATCTGTAAGCGATATCAACATAAATAAAAAACTCGACATTGTCTGATGCCACAAAATGGTATTAGATATGTGTAAACACATACAGCAACAATTAGAATTCAAACGCTGGCCGATTCTAGCTTCTGTGTCAATGAACTACCTTTACCTCAGTTCATCAACTGGACATCAGAATTTTTCGTTGAAATATAAAAAAAAACTATAAAACTATTGAAAACTTCCAGGTGATATCGACTGGACCAGTCATAAACAGACACTCATATATTATTCACATTCATTGATTTCTTTCTTTCAAATGTTTATCTCTCACTTCCAGTCATTAAGCATCTATTACATTGCCACATATGCAAATCAATGGAGATAGCATTATTGCTGAAAATGTGTTTCTTGTATCAGGTTTGTTGTCCTACGTAACAAATTCTCAATTTGAATGTCAGATTGGGACCGGAGGAGTCAGGATGAAAGAACCAAATTCATACATTCGTTAATTTATATGATTTTTGAGACCCATTTATATTTATTTTTACACCTACCATTCGATATATATATATATATATATATATATATATATATATATATATATATACCACTGTCATTTTTCCAGCAGAAAATCTACACACTCACACACACACATACACACACACACACATATATATATATATATTGTACCCAGTATATATACATATATATATATATATATATATATATATATATATATATTCTATATAGTCAGTGTACACACACATACAAGCACGCGCGCGCACACACATATATATTTATATGAATAGATTGAAATAGATAGTTAGATATTTAGAGTGATAGATACAACATGACCGAGGAAGTAAGATAAATATGAATGATAGATAACCTATTCAACACACACACACACATACACACACACACACACACACACACACACACATATATATATATATATATATATATATATATAGAGAGAGAGAGAGAGAGAGATAGATAGATAGATAGATAGATAGATCTATATCTATCAATCTATCTATCCCTCAGTATTTTCCAATCTATTCATCCTCTCTCTCTCTCTCTCTCTCTCTCTCTCTGTCTTTATCTATCTATCTCAGTCTTACCCTATATATCTGTCTATTTGTCTCAGTCTTTTCCTATGTATGTATGCATGTGTGACATCTGAGTGTGGTCAATGAAGGGATGCGATATGCAGGGATGAAGAGCTGTTTGAATCTGCAAGGGTGGATCATGCCGAAAATGTGAAACCCTGCCGCCCAATTCTGGTGATGTGTGGATCTGTAAGGAGTGTGACCGAGCCCTGTTGTCAAAGGCAGGCTTGGTCAATGACATGAAATCACATAAGAGCTACCCGACTGTAATTAATGTCTCTACCATGCCACACTCTGCTTCCTAGCATGATTCCCAACATAAGGACGTTTATAATCCTGCTGCAAAAAAGTGTGCCGAACAATTGGTGGTCTCAAGCTTCACATGAAATTTTACAGTGATGAGTATACAACAACTCAGTCAACGCCGATCGTTATGTGTGCCTGATATGTTCTAAGATATGCAAGATCGAAAAGTCATGAACGAGCTCATAAACGGACAATGAATGAAGGAGTGGCAGTCACCTGACAAGATGTTGCGATCAATATGTATCTACCTATCTATTTCAGTTTTCCTATCTATCTATTTATCTATCTCTCTATCTATCCATCTGTCTGTCCCACTCTTTTCCTAACTATCAATCTGTGTATCTATTTCAATCTTTTCCTATCTATCTACCTATATGTCTATCTATGTCAGTCTTCCTTTATCTATCAATCTATCTCTCTATCTAACTGTCAGTCCCACTCTTTTCCTATCAATCTGTCTATTTCAGTCTTTTCCTATCTATCTATCTATCTATCTATCTATTCATCTATATATCTATGCCAGTCTTCCCTTATCTATCTATCTATCTATCTATCTATCTATCTATGTCTGACCCACTCTTTTCCTATCTATCAATCCGTCTATCTATTTCAGTCTTTTCCTATCTACCTATCTATTTATCTATCTATCTATCTATATCAGTTTTCCCTTATCTATCAATCTATCTCTCTATCTATCCATCTGCATATCCACTCTTTTCCTATCTATCAATCTGTCTATCTATTTCAGTCTTTTCCTATCTATCTATCTATCTATCTATCTATCTAACAGCAATACATTTGTTGCCTACTCTCTATTCTATCACTCCATCCTGGACACTTCCCCTGTCAATGTTTCACCCTCCAGATAATTGTGTTGTTATCATTCCGAACATCGCCTTCTCCCGGTTTGATGGTTTCTCTATTGAAGTGTTCTATCATGTTTTGTATTTGTGGCATTCAACTTCGAATAAGTTAACGAGCGACGAGCTCATTTTCAAAATTGTATAATAATGTGTAATGGAATCTTAGAGAAGGGAACCAATCTTTGTTGCTAGACGCTCATTTCCTGTTCTATAAATAGACAAAGAGGCCACACAACAACCACACGTAAGCAATCAAGCAATTCATCATGATTAGTTGATGACAAAGTCTCAAACTCGCTCAGAAAAACAGATGTACACACAAGTATGGAAACATAAACAGACATTCATAAAACATACAATAACATCCTTGGAAATATTAATCACATGAATCGAATATTATATCGTGAAAATATAAGACGTAAATTCTGCCTGAAATTACGTGTTAGGTTCGACGAGTAAAAACTCAACCATTTATTGGTTGGTTGGCTGGTTGGTTTGATTTTACGATTTATTTTTGATTTATCCCTTGTTGGGTTATTTTATGCCGAAGACGTTTTTAGTTTTATTTATTCTTGTTGGTTTGACAATTTTTTAATCTCATTTTTTATCAATTTAATTTTCATGGATGGGACCAAAACAAGTACTACCACTCCTGGTTAAAGTGGACCTGGGAGTAATAGCAATGAAGGGGTACTCTACATTCCTCAGATTTACAGAATTGGAACCTCACCAATAGATCCAGTTTAGCGTTATACCCTGGACACTAAGTTTCACAGCCACCGCATTCTAGCACATATAGGATAAAAAGGGAAGCCCATGGTGTAATGGTTAAAGTCATGGGAAATGGACTCGTCGCCCCGATTTCAAATCCTGGACGTGGTAACCCCTCCTGGTGGTGATGATCATCATCACCACCACCACCACCATCATCATTATCATCATCGGGTTGCGCCGTTAGCTCGAATTTCCATGACTCTTTCTCTCTCAAATCGTCCTTATCGGCCATCGCCCTTGTCACGTCTTCCACGTGTCACCCAGTGTCCTCACAGAGCTGGTCAATGTAGGGTTTTGTTGTACGGCAGAACCACAGTGACTCTAACAAAGCGCTTGATCAAGTTAGATGAGAGCTGCATGCATGTTGAGTGCTGCCTTGTACACACACTGAAAGCAGCACCCCACAAGAAAGCAGCTGTTAGGTCACCTGCCTTCTATAACACAAACTGCTATTGGAAGCGCGTGGTGTAATGGTTAAAGTCGTGGGAAATGGACACGTCGCCCCGAGTTCAAATCCTGGATGTGGTAATTGCATTTCACTTAGCGCTAATACCCTATTGATAAATGTAGGGCGAACTAGGCTATTTAACCTTTGTTAGGCAACTGGTATAGGAGAAGGAAAACTCTAAATTCAAAACCTGGTAAACTCCGCTTAAGAAATTGACCTTGTGTCGCATCCTGCTTATGCGGAGGGGTCGGTAAATATATATAACAAAAAGCTTGCGTAACAAGACAAAAGTTCCAACTCAGCCCTACTATTTATCCATATCCCTGTGTGTGTAGGGAGAGACGGACTCATGCCTTCCCCGAGGTCGTCAGTTATCTTTCCTACGACGTAGCCACATTTCTTCTCTGTCACCTATTTCCTTGACCCCGGATACCCTTGCAACGTAACCTGTGATTTATTGGGTATATTACATTATAGTATTAAGTATATGATCTAAGATTCAAGGCTCCTTTTTCACCTTGTCTTACATTCGGAGTTAGGGGTTAGGATCACTCTCATCCTCGATCAACCCCGTCACTCCTGCCGCCATATTACTCGTGTTTGCTTCATTGAACTCAAAAGAATGAAAGCTAAATCCTTTCTGCGATGTCCTTAACTCGCTGCCTTGCTCGTTGTTTCGTGACCTGTCAGCAGTCGGTATATTACATTATAATGCGACCACATAAAATTGCCGACCTAAGCAGAAAGCAACGAGAAAAGTGTTCTTTCTTTCATTGATTTCTATCAAACATCAGACGAAAAGGCACTTTTCTCCATTCAAACCCTACTTCCTCATTGGGACCAAATTCAAAAAGCTGTCATTCTGGATATGACAATGTTCTATCTATCTATCTATCTATCTATCTATCTATCAAACCGGTAATTTCAGTATCTTTCTTTCTTTCTTTCTTTCTATCTATCTATCTTTCAATCTATTTATCCGATACTTTCAGGGTCTTTTTTCTTTATTTCTATCTATCTATCGTTCAATCAATCTATCAATCCGATACTTTATATTATTATCTATCTATCTATCTATCTATCTCTCTTCTCTCTATATATATATATATATATTTATATCTATATATCTATATCTATATATATATATTTCTCTCTCTCTTTCTCTTCTCTCTCTTCTCTCTCTATATATATATATATATATATATATATATATATATATATATATATATATATATCAACTAAAGTTGTGCATATCTATCAATTCATATATCTAATCAGCTCATTTCAGTTTGTTCATATCTATCTACATATCAATGAATCTATCTATGTATCTATCTATCTCAGTCTGATAATGTCTATCTTTCTCTCTTCTCTCTTCTCTCTCTCTCTCTCTCTCTCTCTCTCTCTTATCTATCTATCTATCTATCTCTCTACTTCCTACCTACCTATCTATTTATCCATTAATCTATCTACCAAAGTTTGTGTGATAAGTTGCCGTACAGCTGCTTCTAAGATTTGTTCAAGATAGCAACGCAGGATCCTTGTGTAGATCCTATATAACTTCTTAAAGTTTTTCGTTAGAGTTCAAGTGGCCCAGCTATACAGTGGCTTGGCTACAGCTTGGACGATTTTTCACTTATACATATTAACAAACGAGTATGATGTTACCCAAGGTCAATTTCGAAGTTAAACAGGTTTGAATTCAGAGTTCTCATTCTCCTTGATTGATTGCTTAACTAAGGTTAAAGAGACAGTATGCCCTACTATTTACCGTCGGGTAGATCTCTTTTTCACTCTCTCTCTCTCTCTCTCTCTCTCTGTCTGTCTGTCTGTCTGTCTGTGTCTGTGTCTGTGTCTGTCTGTCTGTCTGTCTGTTCTCTCTTTCATTTTTCTGTTCTTTCATGAAATATGGAGACACATTTTCGTGTATACACTTTTATTTATTTCCTCGATTCCCGAACATTCTTTATACTGCGTGCGGAGATTCACGACGGAGACGAAATATAAAGATCTACACAGAAAAACTTTCTGGTTTCAACTCCATAGATTATAGTGCTATATTCCAACAGTTTTCTGGTCACGTAACTCTCTAAGCCAACTCAGCATGCTACATTAAGTAACCATTGATTTTAAAAGCTAAACTACACTTCCTTACAAAAATGATAGGCTATGTCTATCCATTTTGTTGTTTATGTGGATTTTACTTCATGTCAACCCTTGTTGGGTTATTTGATGCCAAAATCCATTGTTTTATTCGTTCTCCATCGGTACTCAATTTTTCAAACATTTTTAAACTCATTTTTTTCTATTTAACTCATAGATCGGACCTAACAGGTACTACAGCTCGGATTCAGACTGCACCAGGGAGTTATACCCTCAGCCACTGCCTTCTAGCACATATATGATAAAAGGTTTGCCATAAGGGCAATGGAATTGTGGTACTATAGGTACTCCGGCTTGACGTGACCGTCCGATTGATCGTAGGGACCGCCAGTCTAGCCTGTGTAAAGCCAAAGTGGAATATTCCATGTCATAGACTGCTCAGCCACTCATAGACTGTTCCATCCTAAAGTATCACGGTTCGCCATCCAAGGCCAACAGGTAGCCCATTGGGGGTGGTGGTCTTACCCCTCAGCAGAGATGCAGTAACTATATTCAAAAACCCCAGTCAACAGGGCTGTCTATTATGTAATAAATCGATCTCTTTACTTGTTGCTTTGTTCAGCTATCGAAACAAAACACAATCATGTGAAGTCGTAAAGATATTCAATAAACATTTTATGGTCCTTCAAAAATGGGTCAAAGGTGACGCTTTTAAATCTTGAAAGGAGCTTTCATTTTCTGCACCGCTGATCCAGATAATTTATTGAGATCCAGAAAATTTATATCCAAAGAAAGAGATCCTCTCTTTTTGGGGAGAGCAGAACGAGAGAGCGAGAGGGAGAGGGAGAGAGAGAGAGAGAGTATGTATGGGTGTGTATGTTTGTGTGTGTGTGTGAGAGAGATAGATAGATAGATAGATAGATAGAGAGAGAGAGAGAGAGAGAGAGAGAGAGAGAGAGAGAGAGAGAGAGAGTATGCATTTAGATGGCCAGCGTCTTGTGTTCACCGTATACTGATAGGTTTGTTATTTTCATCAATATTAATTGATTTCTTTGTTTGTTTTTTTGTTTTTGTTTTTCTTATTGTTCTAGTCCCCCTTTCGTTATCTTCTTTTTTTTTTTGTTTGTTTTTTGTTGTTGCTTATTTTTTTTTTTTAATTATGAATTTTTATTTGTTCAAATCGCTGAGTTAATAACTTGGTTCCCTGTATGATTAACAAATTCAAGAAATCGTGACGATCCTAAATCAGGTTTTTCTTCGCCTCAGTAACCGCAAATTTTATGTCAGGACTCTATGCACCATTTTAGCGAGGTGGGAGGAGATAGAAAGGAGAGGGAGGAGGGAGGGAGAAAGATGAAGTAAAAAAAAACAAAAAAACTGTCCACCGAAAGGAAGTCGTAATCGAATTTGGGCGGCCGTAATAAATAAGTGAGAAGAAAGTTGGTAATAAAATACGCGCCACAAGAGATTTTAGTGCGAAGAGAGAATTCAAAAACCTCTTACGGGCACGTGAGGTTGATGGATGCATGGATGGGGGTCATTGATAGAGAGCTAAGTAAGAGTGACGTCAGTGTTGGGGTGTAATAAAAACGGTTGTCATGACGATGATAATAGCAGTGATTGAGATAATGCTGCTAATGATAATAAGGACAGAGACTGATTTAAGAGAAGTTATATACACTAATCTTATTATACTTCGACGAATGTCTGTCCGCCCGTCCGTATAACAAAGGCTCCACCATTTTTTGACCAGTTTTAACAAAATTGTTACAGATATTTCTGAAAAGTATTATCTGCTTTATTCGGACTATTGTGCATCTTCATTTTTACCTGTGCAAGTTTCGGCCAATATGCCCTCCGGCCTTCTTTAGGTATTTATTGTCGGACTCGAGAACCTTCTCGGACTCGGGAACCTTTTTCGGACTCGGGAACTTCTTTTCAGACTCGGGAACTTTCTTGTCGTATCGGGAACCTTCTTGTCGTAATCGGGAGCCATCACGGAACTTTAAACCTAACCCTTTATTTAATCCACGGGGGTATCCTGTTCTCATTCGCTAACCATAGCTGGGGTAGAGGCGTTAAGCTGTGTTAATTATTATTCTATGTTACTACTGCCCTTGATCAGGATTGAACCTGCAATCTAGAGATAACTGTCACTTAGAACTGTCTTAACCTAACTACCTTATCCACTAGGCCATGTGTCCAATTGAACACATGGCCTACAGATACAGATAACAATGAAGATGAGGACAATAGTCCGAATAACGCAGATAATACTAATCATCAAGCCTCATCTCAAACATTCAGAGAAATATTTCTGAAAAGGTTTCTGTTTTTTTTTTTAGATTTTACTTATTTAAGATTTTTGATTTGTGTTTCGAACGATGAAGTTAATTCTTATGTCAATGAAACGTCAAATAATCCAAAAGTTTACACAATGATTTGCGATTAGACGCCTAACATTAAAAAAAGAGCCGATATAATTTTAAAAGCTGTTGAATGTTGAATTCAGAGTTTTTCATTCTTCTAGACTGGTTGCCTAACTAAAGTTAAAGAGCCTAGTCTGCCCTACTATTTACCCATAGCTGGAGGAAGAATAGAAGGAATGCATACCTTTCCCAAGGGTATTAACGGAATATGAAGTGCAAATAGCCGCGCTGTGATTAGTTAGAGAAATATGTTTAGTTAAGAAATAAAAGTTTAAATAAATAATATGGTTTTGTGGTTGATGAATGTCTTAGCAACAAGACTGACCTAGAAGACCAGACACGAGGTCCCCAAGACTAGGTCCAGACGCTGGAAGAAGAACGTAAGATACCAAAGATGAGCAGAAGAATAATAGAAGAATAGAAGTAAGAAAGGAAAAAGGGTATGCAACACTACGAGAATACAAAGCTAGACACAACAGGTTTGGGAAGGGGATCAACTTGGAATTATGTAAAAAAAACTAACTTTTGGCTATACAACAAAATCGTATATGCAGAAACCAGAATGTGTTCTTGAGAATGACACGTATAAAAGACTGAGACTTCGAGATAAAGATGCATCAGATTATCCCAGCCAGGAAACCAGACCTAGTATTGATTAACAAAAAAAAACAACAACTTGTCAACTGGTAGTCTTTGCATTCCTGCATATCACAGAGTGAAGATGAAGAACAACAAAAATATAGACAAACACCAGGACATTGCCAGACAATTGAAAAAGCTGCGGCATATGAGGGCAAAAGTGATACCAATTGTAGTTGGTGCTCTTGAAACGGTCCCCAAAAATCTTGGAAAAATGACTACAGGAACTGGAAATCAGAGGAAGAATTGAGACCATCCAGACAACTGTATTGTTGAAATCAGCTGTAATACTCAGGGAGAGTCCTGGATACCCGAGGAGACTTGTCACTCATACTTCAATGAAAGACCATCAGCTAACACTGGTGTGAAAAACGAATAATAATAATAATAATAATAATAATAATAATAATAATAATAATAAGAGAACTGAAAAAAACTGTGGAACATGAGGATGAAGGTCGTACCAATTGTAATTGGGGCCCTTGGAACAATCCTCAGGGGGTTGGAAAAGCGCCTGGATGAATTGGAAATCAGAGGAAGGATCGAGACCATCCAAATTACAGCATTGTTGAGATCGGCTGGAATACTCAGAAGAATCCTGGAGACCTGAGGAGACTTGCTGTCACTCAGCCCCCTGTGAACCACTGGCTACGGCAGGTGTGAAAAACTCGATTGGAGTGAAATAATAATAATAATAATAATAATAATAATAATAATAATAATACACAAAGGATTTGTGTATAGAGGTGAAGACGTGGGTAGAACCGATCATGCATTTGGATAATCTAATAATAAAAGAATGGTGAATTCCTCTGATTTTCAATTTAATATCGTTCCTTCTCCATGACCGGTTGCTTTACTGAAGCTAGAGAGCTCAGTCTACCCTACTATTTGTTCATAACTGGTGCAGGGATAGAAAAAGAAATTTCACAAGTACATTGACGCGAAAAATAAAGCAAACAGCTTAATCGAAGATTTGAATTCGTCTCATCAGCTCGATATCATACAGCAATAACCGTTACGCAACGCGCGCTTTCATAAAGAGGAAAACAGTTATCAGACAAACGACGTGTCCATAGTATTATTAGAGTTTGAGGTGGATTATATTGTCGTTGATGATTGCCAGGATATCGCACCGGATGTTGGTAACGACGTCTGTGCTAATGAGCATGTTGCTAATGAATTCAACAATGAGAACGGATCTTTAGGATAATAATCCGAACAGACTTTTGCAATTTGCTACGGTTTTGTTAATGAGTGTATCGCCTTCTGTGTTAAACATCGATGACTTATTTCGATCATGTCCTCGCTTAGGAAAATTATAGTCTCGGTGAGTTTCTAGAGGCATCATCAGCATCATCATGATCATGACCATACTCCTCCTCCTCCACCTTCTTCCCTCCTCATCATCATCATCATCTTGAAGGCCTGCTGATACCGACTTTAAGCCACCTTTACTTTTTAATTTACTTTTTAACTTACTTAGGCCCTCCCCCAAATTGAAAATTGGCACAACACAATCTTCGTTCTCCCACCCTATTTCCGACTCCAGCCTATTTAACCCTTTGCCTCAGAAAATGTATTAAGTATCATAACTAAGCACACGGACCCACAGTTGCTTGCGATTCCACGACTCAGCCACCATTAACCCTCTGCCTAATCAGTGTTGACGTTTTGGCCAGGAAGATCGACCCCTTCCCCCTTCAACTTCGACCAAGGCGTCCAGACTCAGCAGCACAGAACAAAATCCCGAATTTTTCATGACCATACAAACAAATGTGTTTATTTTTTATATGGCTTTAAGCCGACAATTTTTGGAGGATATGTGCTTAATTGAAGTCATACCTAATTTTGAAAATTAATTAGTTAATAATTAATGAATTTAGGCGGGCATATATGTTCAAATCTAAGGCTAAACAAATCGAGAAAATGTCAATCAACTGAATGTACATTTCGACCTATTAGGTCTCATCAGCAAGGTTATAGTCTCCCATGTCTATAACCTTGCTGATGAGACCTAATAGGTCGAAATGTTCATTCAGGGACTGACATTTTCTCGATTTGTTTAGCCTTACATTTGAACATATATGCCCGCCTAAATTCATTAATTATTAACTAATTACTTTTCAAAATTAGGTATGACCTCAATTAAGCACATATCCTCCAATATATATATATATATATATATATATATATATGGGGTAATTCCATGTCAAATCATCCAGAAAAAGTAAAATTGTCACCCACCCCTTTCAATTTTTCTGAAATTTTTTCCAGGTGTGGACTATGTTAATATTAGAAGATCTCCAAAATTTGAGCTTTCAATTAAAAAAAATTTTACAAAAAGTCGCCATTTTTTGCTAGCCCCTCAGATTTGTAGAGCTAAAAATCGACATAACTTCGCCATTTTTAAAAAATCGGAAGCTCAAATTTTGAGGAATGTCTAACTTTAACATAACTTTCTTTCTTCTTCGCTTGTTTGGCCATTCGATCGTCTAGCTTCTATTCTTTCTCGCCATGGTCGCCATGTTGACTCCTATCTTGTTGGTTCTTCATTTCTTGATTCATTTTCTTTCTTGTCAGTCTTCTTGCTAAGACATGCATCAACCAACAACGCTATGTTACTTTTTAAAACTTTTATTCCTAACTAAATTTCCTTTTACTATCTAACACATAGCGCTGAATTGAGTCGACCGAAGCAAACGGGACGTCTCCCCTGTTCTTGATATCGGCTCGAACTGAGTAACTAATTCAAAATCCCGTGACGTTGTAACGAGATAATGAAGGTCCTGCCTTTTTGAGCGAGAACTACTATATTAGAAAAGGAGGAAGAAAGAAATAATTGAGAGAGTAAAGGTTTTAAAAAGAGTAATGAACACAAAACAGTTTGACCGGAGCGTGACCTCCCGAATGGAGAATTGAATGTCAACCGGAAGTTTCGGGTGTTGACCGGAACCGGAAGTCACGTCGTGACGTGGAACAACGAAAAAAGGTACCGGTCTCTTTTTGCTTTCCGCCGTCGTAGGGTACGGATCGGGCCTCTAGTGCCAAGTATGGGGTCACGGTAATTTAACAGTGTCTCTCTCTCTCTCTCTCTCTCTTTCTCTCTGTCTTTCCTCCTCTCCGATACAGCCCACGAGACGAGCCTACCCTGGAAATAAAGGCTAGCTGTTGTGACTACATATTTCTCGCGTTGTAATTTTTATCAACAAGATGACCGCCACGTGCCGAAGACATTTTTAGTACCGTGAATATATCGCCATCACTGCTGCGTTACTTATATCATTTTGGTACTGTGAAAATCCCACAACGTTACAGACGTGCGAGACTTCAACTGTCAGTAATTTTCCGTCCGTGATATGAAAGGGACCATCCCTGCAAAAATACAGGGAGTTGCGAATAATCTATGACACCGCATAGATTATGCAACATCTCAACACGACTTGATAATGATGATGATGATGATGATGATGATGATGATTACTGACCATGATGCTATGTGTTGACGATGTCCGAGGGACTAAGACCTGACTGAAGAACGACTTGGCCCTGCTGTCATTGAACTGTTGAATGTATAGCTGTGTGACCGATTGGTGATCATCAAGAATCTATAATACGATCAGCACGATACGAAAAGGAGTATTTAAGATGGTATTATGGCCAAAGTTATTGCTTGCTTTGTCTAGTTTTCTAGCAGGAGTAATTATCATTGCCTGTGAACGGATTTCCCAATTTTGACTTTAATGGTCTCATTAACAAGCCAACCTCTCGCTTTCCGTTCCTATTAAATTCAAACTTGGACAAAAACAAAAAAATAAAATAAATAAATAAATAAAAATAATAAAACAAATAAACGAATAAACAGATAGATAGATGAATAAATAAATAGATAAATAAATTTAAAAAAAACAAAAAACAACCAAAGAGGTTTCTATATTGCTTTTTCGCATTGGCAATTAAAAAAACAAAACAAAAAAAAAATAAAAAAATAAAAATAACAAATGTAAAAAAGATAGGAGAAAAGGAAAGAAAAAAAGAAAGAAAAGAAAGGAAGAAGGGTTAAAGAGGGGGAAGATAAATAATTGAAAAAGAAAGAAAGAAAGAAGAGAGAAAAAGATAAATGATAAAAAGACAGAGAATGGAGGAGAAGAGCAAGAAAGACGGGTCAAAGGGGGGAGGGAGATAAATAATAGAAAGAACGAAAGACAGAAAGAAAGAAAGAAAGAAGGAAAGAAAGAAAGAAAGAAGAGGAATGAAAGAAAGAAAGAAAGAAAGAAAGAAAGAAAGAAAGAAAGAAAGAAGAGTCGAAATGGAGAAAAGTAAATAATAAAAAGACAGAGAAGGGAGGAAAAGAGAAAGGAAGAAAGAAGAGTCAAAAGGAGAGGAAGATAAATAATAAAAAGAACAAACAAATGAACGAACGAAATAAAGAAGAAAGAAAGAAAGAATGAAAAAAGAAAGAAAGAAAGAAAGGAAGAAAGAAAGAAAGAAAGAAGAAGGAAGGAAGAAGAAAAAAAGAAAGAAAGAAAGAAAGAAAGAAGGACAGATAGAAAAAAGAAAGACAGAAAGAAAGAAAGAAGAAAGAAGGAAAGAAAGAAAGACTGAGGGAAAGAAAGAAAGAAAGAAGAAAGAAAGAAAGAAAGAAGGAAGGAAGGAAAGAAAGAAAAAAAAGAAAGAAAGAAGAAAGAAGGACAGATAGAAAGAAAGAAGACAGAAGGAAAGAAAGAAAGAAAGAAAGAAAGAAAAGAAGAAAGAAGAAAGAAGAAAGAAGGAAAGGAAAGAAAGAAAAAAAGAAGAAAGAAAGGAAAGAAGAAAGAAAGAAAGAAGAAGGAAAGAAAGAAGAAAGAAAGAAAGAAAAGAAAGAAAGAAAGAAAGAAGAAGGAAGGAAAGAAAGAAAAAGAAAGAAAGAAAGAAAGAAAGAAGGAAAGATAGAAAGAAAGAAAGACAGAAGGAAAGAAAGAAAGAGAAAGAAAGAAGGAAGGAAGAAAGAAAAAAGAAAGAAAGAAAGAAAGAAAGGACAGATAGAAAGAAAGAAAGACAGAAGGAAAGAAAGAAAGAAAGAAAGAAAGAAAAGAAGGAAAGAAAGAAGAAAAGAAAGAAGAAAGAAAAAAAGAAGGAGGAAGAAAAGAAAAAAGAAAGAGAAAGAAAGACAGAAGAAAGAAAGAAAAGAAGAGAAAGAAAGAAAGAAAGAAAGAAAGAAATAAAGAAGAAGGAAAGAAAGAAAGAAAGAGAGAAAGAAAGAAAGAAAAGTCAAAAGGAGAGGAAGATAAATAATAAAAAGAACGAACAAACGAACGGACGAAATAAAGAAAGAAAGAAAGAAAGAAGGAAGGAAAGAAAGAAAAGAAAGAAAGAAAGAAAGAAAGAAGGAAGGAAAGAAAGAAAAGAAAGAAAGAAGAAAGGAGAGGAAGATATATAATAAAGAACGAACAAACGAACGGACGAAATAAAAAAAGAAAGAAAGAAAGAAGGAAAGAAAGAAAGAAAGAAAGAAGGAAAGAAAGAAAGAAAGAAAGAAGGAAGGGAAGAAAGAAAGAAAGAAAGAAAGAAGAGTCGAAATGTTAGAATATGTTTAATGCCAAAATTGGTCGCCGCATTAATTCTTAGACACCTACCGTCTTCGCTGCAAAGCAAGAATTTATTTATTTTTATTTTATTTTTTTTATTTTTATTTTCTATTCGTTTCTTTTTTTGTTCTCCGCATTTTCCATTATGTCTGTCTGTTTCGTTAAGTTAGCCGAGCAATAAAAAGAACAATAAATCCAACATAAAATTCACACTTTTTGGACAGGTAGAATGAACATAAATTCGTATATAGCACCCCAAAGCCTCCCCTCTCGTCTGTCTCCCCATTCTCACACTCACTCACCTCTCACTTTTTATCTAAGTGTCTCTTTCTGCTTTATTCACTTGCTATTTCTCTCTCTCTCTCTTCCTCTCTTCATCTCTCTCTCTCTGTTGCTCTTTCTCTCTGTCTCTTGTTCACCCTCTCTCTCACACTTTTACCCCCCCTCTCTCTCTCTCTCGTTCTCCCACTCACATTTTTCTCTTCTTGTCCTTCCGTATGTCTTTTTATTCGAACCCCTCTCTCTCTCCTTTAGTTTTCTCTCTCTCTCTCTCTCTCTCTCTCTCTCTCTCTGTTGCTCTCTCTCTCTCTCTCTCTCTTGTTCACGCTCTCTCACAAACTTTTATCCCTCTCTCTCTCTCTCTCTCTTCTTTCTCCCACTCACCTTTTTTCTCTTCTTGTCTTTCCGTATGTCTTTTTATTCGAACCTTCTCTCTCTCTCTCTCCTTTAGTTCTCTCTCTCTCTCTCTCTGTTGCCCTCTCTCTCTCTCTCTTGTTCACCCTCTCTCTCACACTTTTACCCCCCCTCTCTCCTCTTCGTTCTCCCACTCACCTTTTTCTTTCTTGTCCTTCCGTATGTTTTTTATTCGAATCTCTCTCTCTTTCCTTTAGTTCTCTCTCTCTCTCTCTCTCTTGCACTCTCTCTCTCTCTCTTGTTCCCGCTCTCTCACAAACTTTTATCCCTCTCTCTCTCTCTCTCTTTCTCCCACTCACCTTTTTCTCTTCTTGTCCTCCGTATGTCTTTTTATTCGAACCTCTCTCTCCTTTAGTTCTCTCTCTCTC
>CM042150.1:103286194-103306194 GCA_023376005.1 Doryteuthis pealeii
ACTTCAAGCGACAAACTGGGAAGATTGCACATGAAAAGACGTAAACATGGTTAAGAAAACGAAACCCCAAGAGACAAACTGATTCACTCATAATTGCAATCCAAGGACACGAAGAATACACTAGAGGACAAGGAAATATTTATTACAGCAGTCAATAACAGCAATTGAAATATATGGACCAGCAGAAAAACAACAAAAAGCAAAACCAACAGAAATAGGGACAAAACAATTATATGGATACTTCAAGCGACAAACTGGGAAGATTGCACATGAAAAGACGTAAACATGGTTAAGAAAACGAAACCTCAAGAGACAAACTGATTCACTCATAATTGCAACATAAGGCAATGACATAAGAATAGATCATATCATAGCAAAAATGGATAAGACACAACAGAACCGCTAACGTAGAGTGCGTGGGAAGTGAGATGAAACGATCAACCATGTGTGCCAGAAAAATAAAAACTGTGGAATATGAAGGTAAAGTTTATAGAGATTGTAACTGGTGCCCTTGAAACGGTTTCTAAAGGTTTGGAAAGAGGGCTGAGGAAATATGCAATCAGAGGAAAAAATCGAGACTATACAGACCCTAGTATTGTTAAGGACGGCTACAACTAATACTTGGTGACCAAAAACGTAATTGCCTCGCGTGTCTACTAATAGACGCTAGGTGGTGTGACCAGTAGCATTATAAAAAACGGCAAATAAAAACTCTCGTTTACCCTTCTGCCTCGACAAGTATTAGCCACGCACGAGTTGCTTTCCTGTGCACGGACAGGGAGCTTTGAGCCCCAGCAACCTCGTGTCGCATGGTTATAATACCTTGTTTAACTTATAAGTATGTACACTTACTTATTCTATTAGTAACATATCATATTAGTTACATATAAGGGACTCAACACTTTCTCTACTAAAGATTTTTTCATATTATTGTTACATAATCTATGCATAGATCATTGTCAACCCCCTGTATTTCTGAAGGGATGGCCCCTTTTCATATCACGGGCGGGACTTTCCATGGAATATTACAGACAGCCCGCGAAATATATGAAGTCACGTGGGACCTGGTTGGCTCTCAGTTTTAGCTTGGACGCCAGGCAGATAAGATGTTTCTGCCTTAGCTGGAGCTCACTGCACACGCGTGCTATGTTAGTTAGAGAAATATGTTTAGTTAAGTAAATAAAGGTTTAAATAAATAATATGGTTTTGTGATTGATGAATGTCTTGGCAACAAGACTGACCTAGAAGAAGAAATGAATCAAGGACGACCAACCAGCAAGACGAAGTCCAGACGCTAGAAGATGAACGTAAGATACCAAAGATGAGCAGAAGAATAATAGAAGTAGAAAGAAAGGGTATCCAACATTATAAAATGTTCCTCATACAACCCTGTATAAGCTCTGCCTTGTATCTTATGTCATGTTTGTATTCTATTTAGTTTAATAACTGACGATTTTCAGAGCTTTTTAAAAAATTATAAAACTAACCCCTAACCCTAACCCCTGACCCCAACCCTAACCCCTAACCCTAACCCTTACCCCTAACCCTAACCCCTAACAAACAACTGGATTTTGAAGCTGTAAATGAAAAACATGTGCTTATGAATCGAGATCGCAAAGAGGGTGCCTAAAGGTCATATTGTCCCTATTCTGTTATGTTTTCTCAGGCAATAAAATATACTTGTTATTACTTCGTCGTTGTTCTCGCATTCATTCTGTATGGGGATAATATATTTGACCAACAATTGTTCTCATACAATACCCAGAATATTTCTGGACATCTGATGGTTATTTAGTTTTATGGAATATCAACTCTTATCAGGTCATTTAATGCCGAATAAAGTCATTTTGAAATTCGTTTTTTACAGTACCTGCTGTTGCTTAAACAGTCACTCGTCTAAGTATTGGAGATGCTCACAATGGTTTAACTGCAGTGAACTTGCGGGAACCGGTGTTTCCAATGTGATTTGACCGTAAGCCCTGGAGACCTGCGGAGATTTGCTGTAACTCAGACTCCAGTGAAATACTGACTTCTGTAAGATTCGCAGGGGCTTGCGCGTCTCAGCTACCAAAACTAATTGACCACTGTTCAAGCCTGGAGCACTGTTTGACTTATGAATAAACTCAAAAAATATTTTTCAAAGATTAAAATTATTTTTGCTATAAACAGATTCCAACCAAACCAAGCCAAACCAAACCAAGCCAAGCTAAAGTATTCAGATCTGAGAATTTTGAGAAAGGTAGAAGGAAATTAAAAAAAAGGAAAAATAAAACAAATAGACGATACGTAATTAAGTTAAGTATAAATCTTATAATATCGAACGTGTGTTTGATATTGCCATAAACGTTTTTATATCATTAAATAGTTTGATTTTATAAATATAAACAATAAGTTACCCCTGAAGGCCTCTAAATTAATTGAAATATTTACCTTATTCACTTCACATAGTTATTTTCAATACAGAAACATTTTGGTAAAAGCGAATATATATATATATATATATATATATATATATATATATATATATGAAAAATGAATGGAAATGAATCCGACAGTGTGAAATAAATATTTTAGAAAAAGCAAACACATGATGTTAAAATTCACTGACAGAAATCAGTTTCGACTCTTTATTGAAGTGGTCTTCATCAAGAGCGAGTTGTGTATGATAGAGAGAACGGTGTGAGTGGACCGTTATAAGACGAAAGTGGTGCAGATGAAACGTTCAATGTCATAGTTGGAATTTTTTTTTTTTTTTATTAAAAAAAAAAAAAAAATTAGAAAATGCATATTCTGTTTTGAAAATAAAATAAAATAAATTTTATTTTATTTTATTAAATCAGAAGCATTATAGTTCACAGAGAAAACTCAAAAGAGTTTGATATAAATGTGTATAAAAATGTATAAGAAAGTATCAAAAAGTTCAAAAATCACAGCACCGCAGACCACAATGTTCACCGGATAAGATGTAGAAATCCTGGTATTTTTGTTTTTTCAAAAGACAATATGACAAATGAATGGAAGTGAATCCGACAGTGTGAAATAAATATTTTAGAAAAAAACAAACACATGATGTTAAAATTAGCTGACAGAATTCTGTTTAGAGATTTCGAGAGCGTTCTCTCTGTCATACACAACTCGCTCTTGATGAAGACCACTTCAATAAAGGATCGAAACAGATTTCTGTCAGAGAATTTTAACATCATGTGTTTGTTTTTTTTAAAATATATATATATATGATGATAGGAGGATAGGAGTAAATCCGACAGAATGTTGTAAAGAATAGAGGGAAAATCTGGACAAAGGAACAAAACTCAGACAAGTATATGTATGAATGTACATTAGGCTCGGCTTCATTAGTCTTTTAGTTGATCATTAATGTATCAGACATGTGTTTTATAGAGGAGAAAGTGGACGGGTGAGGGGTGAATCTGGGGATGAAGTCAGCTGGATGGGATAGCGTTTGTGAGGATTTGATATACACACACACACACACACACACACACACACACACACATATATATATATATATATATATAGTCATTCACAGACAACGTGTTTCGACGTATCACGTCTCTTCAGTGTGGCTAGACATTTGTAAACTACCGACAGACACGATAGAAACCCGATCGAGTCATCCTCAGTCGGGCTGCTTAAACTCTCGGCTATGGTCACCTACAGAATGGGAAGGGAATTTTAACTGTTTAATACACACGTCTGTATGTACGAAAAGGCCGCCATAGAGTGCTCCATTCCTTTTATAGGAGAGCGTTGGGTTTACGCTTGGCGGTCGTCAGCGAAATCCCCCCAAAGTGCTAAACCCCTGGGATATGGGGAGCATATATATATATATATATATATATATATATATATATATATATATATATATATATAACAATGGCTGCACCCATCAATGTATTTGTGTTTTTCCACTGATTTCTAACCTAAGGTTTTCCCAAAATCCAAGCAGTATTGGCTGGAGCTTAAATACACTGTCTCTATCCTCTACAGAAAGCTAAGATACCCCGAATATGGTGTCATGGATATGACTTTAAACTACATCTAATGATGAGGCTCCAGTTTGGGAGATCTGAGGATGCTGTATAGCCCTTTCTTATTTTCTTACATATTATATTATAGTACTTAAACGTTTATCTTCTTGTCTCCCTTCTCTACTGGGTGGACAAGCTCTTTTATGTTGGGCTGATTAGCTTTCTTTTCTTCTAGTCTGCTCTTATAAGACTTCTTGGGTTTTCTTCATCTCTGTGTCCGTTGTTCTTCTTAATAACGAATACAAAAATTTGAATATTTTTCAGACGTCTTTATTTAGCCCAAGTTAACCATCATGCGTGGAAGATATAGCCATCCCGGAGACACGTCTTAACCCCCCTCAAACCACATATAAACTCCCTTTTTCGGTACGCTCGAATCGTTTTGACCAATAAGAGACCAGATATAAGGTCAGCAAAAGATCAAGTTGTGTCAATTTATTGTTACGATTTTTCCATGATTCAGAATTACCGTTATTTTCAATTTCTACACTATCGTATATAATTTATAGGCAACCTATCAATTATGAATAAGGAGTGTGGTGTACCCCATCATTATTATTACCCCCTAGGAATATTCTGAGAAGGAGTACCGTATTTGACGACATATAAAACGTCCGGCCTATAAGACGCACCCCCATTTCAGCGTTTTTTTAATTTGCTAATAATAATAATAATAATAATAATAATAGAAACGTTGGCATATCTAACGTGTTCACTGGCTCTGGAGCAAATAATATGTAAACAATTCATTTCCACTGCTTGTTAACATTGTTTAATGATAAATTTCACAGTAAAAAAGGAAATGAATAAACGAACTAAAGCAAATACATACAAAACAATTTTCCCCTTTTTTTTTTCTTTTTTTCTTTTCTGTATTTCCAAAAACCGTGCGCAATTGATTTGGATGACGTGAGCAGTTTAGCTAATCGGTAGAACGCTTGCCCAGTTTGGGTAGGAGAGCTCGACGGAGACGCAAGCGGCCCATTGAGCCGACAGAATAGGCAGACAGGTCTATTAGTTTGCGATAGGATCTGGAAATTTAGTCAGGCACGACAAAGAATTTAGCGAGTCAGTCAACCAGATGACCGATGCGGTTATGTGGCTTTACCTCTCAGCTCGAGTTTGCTCTTTCCACTATCAGTCAAGCGATTCACACCGTAGCGCGTTTAAGCCGTGAAAGGCTTTGTGCTAATTTGCGCGTCTGTGTAATCACAGGCTTTGTATAAGGGCAGCAACAATATGGGAACAGCGAGTAGAATGAACGTTTATATAATGGAGACTTTACTGAGTTTCAAAGATGATTATATTCGCTTTGTTAGAAAATTAATTAATCGGTACTTCTCTTTAGAATTTAGGTGTAGTATCTCTGCACGCTGTCTGATGTGTTTATTCCCTTGATAAGGTTTCTCCTACTTAGCTTGGTTTCTAGGAGATTTCTTGTTCTTCTGAAGCATTCCTTTCTTACTTTTCCTTTCATTTCTATTTGTTTGATTATTATTATTATTATTATTATTATTATTATTATTATTATTATTATTATTATTACTAGCAAATATATGCACCCTCCGGGTGCAAGTATTTAAGTTTTGATATAAAAATATCATATTAAATTAGAAAGGCTAATGAAACTGACTAAGAATGCAGATAAAAAGATCTGCAACAGAGGGGGTATAATCGAAAAATAGAACAACTTTGAAACTAACTATTCCATCATTTTCCCTTACTCCCCTCTTTCATTGGTAAATTTTCCTAATTTAAATATTTAGTTAAAATAGGAAGTAAAGGATAATATTACAGTTATTTCTTGTAAATAAATTTCTTTTAAGATTTATCCACGAGATTTTTGTTTATATTTCTTAAGATAAAACCAAGCAATTAGAAATCAATAATACCAAGCACATATTTATTAAAATAAAATTTTAAATATCAATATGCAAATTAGCCTTCTCGTTCAAACTGTAAACCGCTATTTTGTTGTATATATAAATACAATTGCATGTTATTAGTTTGTAGATATGGTCAACAGTATTAATAATGTAAAACAATTTTTATTAATAACTGAAGGTTCAAAAGAATGAAATCATGAAGGATTTGACGTAAATAATTAAGGGAATTGTGACTTGAGTAGTAATATAGTTTCGGTTACAGACAGAAAAACACACAATCTCCATTATAATAAGATTATTATTATTATTATCCTCACTAGCAAAAGTATCCGAAACAATATTTTTTATTCGTTATAAAAAATAATTCAATGGATAAAAACACATACAAATTACATGTTTAGAAAGATTATTTTATTTTATTTTCTTTCTAACCATATAAATATTTTAAAGATTGGCGAAAGATTCCAAGTTGAACAGCTTAGACAGCGATTTTGTTCACTCTAAACTGCTGGTATCGCTTATAATAAAAAGGAGCAATGAACAACATTGTGTTAGTATTGCATTTATGGCGTTTCCAAGGTCTTTCTCAAGATTACCGCTATTTACCAAGAAAAACAAACTTGATCTATGCTCTGTATTCTCCTCCTTCATCCTCCTCCTATTTTTCATATCCATTTTCCTTCTTTCTCTTTTTATTTCTCCTGGCTTCCTCCTTCATTCATTGACGCATGTTCACGGAATGACCGATGGCATGTTCCGGTAAACAAGGTGCTTTTATACCCACCGACTACCCACAATGCATTTGTACTCTACTATAAGAAGATAAATTCTTCTGGATTCATTATTTGTTACAGGATGCCAGCAAAAACTCCTCAACTACACTCCCAATTTCCAGCACGTTAGTAAGTAATTTTTTTAACCACAATTTATTCCTAACACTAACAGGAAAACATAAATTAAAACTTAGTTCGATTCTAACGATTTATTTAACAACAAAAGAACGAGTAAAACTATAAAAGTCCTATCTATGTTTAGAGTCAAGCTTGAGCGACATACCAGTGTGGTGGAGAGGAACTTTAAGGATATAAGGTATCTTTTGTGTAGTCAATTCTCGGAGATAATTTCTGGTCGACCACTCCTGAAACTGGTCCAAAAAATCTATATGATCTTGGCGCCAAAACTTCTGGGCGCATCCCGTAATTACTATGTCCAACCACAGAAACGCTCTCCCTCCCTTAACTCCACACATAGAAATAAACGTATTCTACTAACCCAACAACAGAACTAGCACAGCTAAAAGTTAAAAAGTTTATAGTATTTATATATAGATGTTGTGGGGAAGAGATGATAGCATCTGGAATATAATTGACTATCCGATTTGAATATGAACATTGACCGTGTGGCTTTCAGGGGCCCGTCTTCCTAGCTGGACAAGCTATTAATATACTTGTGTTGACATATTCTTGTGTGCCTCGTAAAAATAAAACCTTTTTATTTGTCAGTTACGTTTCGAGTTATTATTTCAATAACCAACCCCAGTAGCTTTACAATAATAAATTAATAAAAATATTTTCTATATATTTGTTTTATTGTATTTTATTTCGTTATATATTCTTGTTTTTAAGTTGTTTACTTTCATAATTCTTCTAGTTTATTCTTTTTTCTTTCAGTTATCTTTTATTTGCTTTTTATATATTTTTTTATCTTTTATTAATTTCTTTTATCTTTGAATTACTTTTAAATTACTTTTTTGATTTATCATTAATCTATAATCTTATGATATTATTTAGCTTTTCTTAAGGAAACTGAGAGGTAACAAGTGCTTTAATTCCGATTCGTTCAAAAATAAGGTGGATTTTATTGAACTTTCGTCTTTGTGCTACATAATTCATAGGTAGCCTACGAATTATGCAAGTGTAAAGTAAAAGTAAAGTCGTCGGGGTTGCCTAAAGTCGGTATCAGCGAGGAGTATATTCCCTTTTCACTAGCGCTAGACCAAGGAGATTATTTCAGCGTCTGAGGTGGAGCGCAACACCTACCAGCTCCTTACTTTACCACACAGATCCCTGTACTACTCATACGCTGAGTTGGCGAGGGCCGGTATCAAACTAGGAACCTTGTGTTTTCGGGCCGAACGCTCTACCGACTGAGCTATAACGGTATGGTAAATTGAAAGTTAAGATTAACCGTTGAAATGATGATTGACAGACAGTTCATCTTTCTCTGACCCAGACGCTGATTCCTGAATGGCTGAAGGCGACCATGAGAAGGGAAATGACTTTTTTGCCGTTATTCAAAGGAACTAGAGGTCATATGGTCTTCTCTCACAAGATACCAACTTCTCACCGCGCGGTTATCAAACCCTTTTGGGCTTCGTGTTTTTAATAATGACGTCTTGTAAAACAATCAAGTCTTGCTTTATTATTCCAAACAACGAAATGAGCACAGACAACACAGCCCGGTAGAAGAAGAAAGGAATCAACCCGGAAGAAGAGGATATAATCTCCTCCACCCTCTCCTCCCCATTATATAGCCGATATGAAGTGGTATTTATCTGAATTGGACACATGGTGGATAAAGGAGTTGGGTTAAGACAGTTCTAAGTGACAGTTATCTCTGAATGGCAGGTTCAATCATGGTCAATGGCAGCATTAACATAGAATTATAATTAACACAGCTTAACGCCTCTACCCCAGCTATGGTTAGCGGAATGAGAACAGGATATCCCTGTGGACTGAATAAAGGGTTAGGTTCAAAGTTCTGTGATGGCTACCGATTACGACAAGAAGGTTCCTGAGTTCGAATAGAAGGTTCCGAGTCCGAGAAGGTTCCCGAGTCCGACAGGAAATACCCGAAGAAGGCCGGGGGGCACATCGGCCAAAACGTTGTACTGATAACAATGAAGATGAGAACAATAGTCCGAATAACGCAGATAATACTGATATTAAGTGGGTATATAACATTTGCTATTGTTCAACAATTTTCCTTCCACGGTCGTTGTACAAACAAATATACATAGAGACAGACATAATGTTTCTTATAACTGCAATGTGGGAAACGTCCGAGGCACAAGCCCCCAAAAACGTTTTAGGGATGTTATCAAAAACAACATTAGAATTCTCAATATAAACGCTCATGTGTTGGAGATGATAGCTACGGATCGTGTGGCTTGGAGGGGACTTGTTTATGGTAGCTATAAAGGGTTTGAGGTAAGGCGACTCGAACATTCCATTCTTAAGCGGTCTCTACGTAAGCGGCACACGATGGACGTCATGGACACATTTCCTACATTTAAGCCGGACTATAAATGTGTAACAGGGTCTGCCTGTCGAAGGCTGGGCTTCTCAGTCACGTACGGTCGCATACGAGAGGGGCCAGGGAAGTGATTCATATGTGTGACAGTGAGTAAAAACAAAGTTGGACGCCTGAGCCATCTGCGTGCGCACAACTGAACTACTTGTAGAAATAGCCTTCTTCTGTGAAGAAGTGGCAATCACCATATACATAGAGAGAGATAAAGAAAGAAAGAAAGAGAGAGATTGTCTAAAAAATACTTTACTTTTGTCATAAAAACAATTGGTTGGGGGTGATGGTATTTGTTCTTATCCGCCTCCTTCTCCTCTTTTCACTCCCACTACTCAGTATAATACACACACACACACACACACACACACACACACACATATATATATATATATATATATATATATATATATATATGAGGACACGTAGAAGCGTATTCGTCATGAAAGAGAAGGAAAAATTTCTAAAAAGAAAATTAGTGTACCCTTAATTTCTCGTTCCTATTGAAAAAGGAAAAAAAATGTATCTTTTTTTTTCAACAATTCCAACCTACGTATAACCATCTATCAATGAATTTCTCTGATAAGAATTGACCGAAAAAAAGAATCATTCATTTTGGATTATACATCTAATTATAAGGGTACCCTAATTTTCTTTTTAGAATTTTTTTCCTTCTCTTTCATGATGAATACGTTTCTACGTGTCCTCATAAAATTTTGTACTGCTAAGAAACTTTATATATATATATATATATAATATATATATATATATATATATATATTCAAAGAAAGAAACAGAAAGAGAAAGAGGGAGGTGTTGTATAATGTGTGTGTGTATATCAATAGAAATGCTAGAGAGTAACTGGGTTGTTTTTCAATTCAGCCTTCGTTGTTAAAGATTATTTGCCATGTACAAGTAAAGTATGAGGACGACGACGGTCTACAAACAAACAAACAAACACACAGACAGACAGACAGACAGACAGAGAAACATACAGAAACTTTCTTTTATATACATAGATAGACGAATAGGCACTTATGTTCAGGATCAAAGTATAGTAGCTGCCTTTGACCAAATACAGGATTAAATACAGTTTCAGTTTATTAATCTGGGAGTAGGTGGCTGTAGCATAATCACACTAAGTTCCAATTACCGTCGATTTGGTAAGACGAGGCAACAAGTAGTCGTAACTGAATACGAATCTAATGTTGTCGCAATACTACTTCAAAATGACAGGGTATTTATGAAGCCTCATAACATCATAGAAACCAAGCAGCCAATCAGGACTCAAGGAATGGAATCACCCAAATACATGAATGGACTATTCTTGACTTTCATAAATACCAGCTATCTTGGGCACTTGTTCAGTTGTGCTTAGCCAGTTGCTGTTGTGCAAACCAACAGTATAGTGACATAAAAATAATTTATGCATATATATTTACCAACCCCTCCACACGAGCAGAATGTGATAAATTGTCAATTTCTTAAGCGGAGTTTAACACGTTGGAATTCAAAGTTTTCCTTCTCCTAGACCGGTTGCCTAACCAAGGTTAGCCCAGTCTGCCCTACTATTTACCCATAGCCTGAGGGAGAGTAGAATCCATACCTTGCCCAAGGGTGTTAGCGCTAAGCGAAATGCAATTACCACGTCCAGGATTTGAACTCGGAGCGACGAGTCCATTTCCCATGATTTTAACCAATACCCCACGCGAGGTTCCCGTGTCCGACAAGAAATACCTGAAGAAGGCCGGAGAGCACATCGGGCAAAACGTTGTACAAATAAAAATGAAGATGAGGACAATAGTCCAAATAATACTAATTATCAAGCCTCATCTAAAAAATTCAGAGAAATAGTATTCGTGGTACTATTTAACCCATAACTGGGAGGATAACAGGGGTTATACTCTTCCCATGGGTATTAGTCTGAAAGTTAATGTAATAGAATGACTGGAGTTTGAACTCATTATGTTATTGCAGTCGAGCATGTTAACCACTACGCCATGGCAATGTATAACATCTATTAATAATGGAGATTGTCTGTATTTCTGTCTGTAACAAAAACTACGTCATAGCTCTACGCCACAGCTTACGTCACAATATTCTTATGCTATATACACCCAAAATCTGAGTAAGCAATTTTAAAAATTGTTTTTTACTCTCGTCCTTCCTACGAATCTATGTATATGTCCACATTTCTGTCTTCTGTTTTCTAGTTTATTCAACATTTTGCTAACAATGGGCATAGATTTCTTTTGAGACAAAAACTGCAATTGGTTTTATCACCTCTATATTCTTGTGCTTAAAAAAACAAAAACTTCCCATTTGTGATTGCTCGTTTGTTTTATATTTCATGCAACGATCAATAATGTGGCTGGTAGGCTGGTTAGATTTTACGGCATATCAACCCTTGTTGGATTATTTTATGCCGAAGATAATTTTCTTAAAACTCAATCTTTATAACCCATTTTTTATAGTCATTTAAAAAAAATCTATTTTACCCATAGATAGGACCCTAACAGGTACTACCACTACGGGTCAAGGTGGACCTGGGAGTAATGGTGATGAAAGAAAACACCGCATTCAACAGTTATAGAATTGAAACTTCTGCACTAGATGCAGTTTAATGTGATACTCAAGACACTAAGACCCTCAGTCACCGCCTTCTTGCACATATCTGATAAAAAAGGGTTGAGGTTGCCATAAGGGCAATGCGGTTGAGAAAATCATATTATAACAGATGTTAGGGCTTGACGTGACCAGCCGATTGGTTCGGAGGGACCTCCAGACCACCCGTCTGGAGTATTGCATGTCATGGACTGCTCAGCCACCAGGAATCCGTCCTTAAGCATCATGGTTCGCCACCCACGGCCAACAGGTGGCCAAATTGGGGGGGGAGGGAGTATTTATCTCATACCCCACTTGTATGGACTGGGCACAAGGCCTCGTTTTAATGTGGGCCCACATACAAGCCGAAGCTCATGGGTGGGAAAGAACAAAAATTGCGTCGATCCCTTCGGCATTTCCCCTCAAGGCGCTGGTCAGGCGCTGGGCAACAAACCCAGCCCTACCCCCAAGGCGGCAGGTATTGCCTGGGGGAATAGCCCCCCCCCTGGGACCGACGCTATTAATTGAACACACCGGTCCAGTGGCCGTAGCACACCGGACCCCCGTCCCGAAGGACGGGTTAGAAATGCCGAATTGTGGGGAGGGGTCCATCTGCAGGGTGCAGTCGGCTTATTCTACTGTTTTCCTATTTTCTGTTTTATTCAACAATCTGCTAACATCCGGGTGTTTTAATATGCATAGATTTTCTTCGAGACGCAGACTGTAATTGGTTTTATCACCTCTATATGTGTTTTTTGTTTTTATAAAAATAACTTCCTATTGGTGATAGGTTTTCTTTTGTACATTTCACACAAAGATTAATAATGTGGTATTGTTACAATATTTTCTGTTTCAAAAACATACCTTGTGATGCATAGTACATCTCTATCGCCATTACTCCCAGGTCTACCCTGTCCCAGAGTGGTAGTACCTGTTAGCATCCCATCTATGGGTTAAACAGATCAAATATGATTGTTGTAGAGGAGTGAACACCCCTACAAGATGGACTGACCCAGAAGCATTTAAGAGTCAACGCAGCAGTGACTGAGGTCGGAATTTATTCGAAAAAAAATTACTGCGTCAACTCCAACCATTTGAACCTCCTTATTTGTACGTTTGTCTTGTGATTTGTACTACTTCTTTGTTCTATGTTAAGTGTTGAATAAATACAACCATTTGAACCTCCTTATTTGTACGTTTGTCTTGTGATTTGTACTACTTTGTTCTATGTTAAGTGTTGAATAAATACAACCATTTGAAGCTCCTTATTTGTACGTTTGTCTTGTGATTTGTACTACTTCTTTGTTCTATGTTAAGTGTTGAATAAATACAACCATTTGAACCTCCTTATTTGTACGTTTGTCTTGTGATTCGTACTACTTCTTTGTTCTATGTTAAGTGTTGAATAAATACAACCATTTGAACCTCCTTATTTGTACGTTTGTCTTGTGATTCGTACTACTTCTTTGTTCTATGTTAAGTGTTGAATAAATACAACCATTTGAACCTCCTTATTTGTACGTTTGTCTTGTGATTTGTACTACTTCTTTGTTCTATGTTAAGTGTTGAATAAATACAACCATTTGAACCTCCTTATTTGTACGTTTGTCTTGTGATTTGTACTACTTCTTTGTTCTATGTTAAGTGTTGAATAAATACAACCATTTGAAGCTCCTTATTTGTACGTTTGTCTTGTGATTTGTACTACTTCTTTGTTCTATGTTAAGTGTTGAATAAATACATATTCACACATCCTGTATTCTCTGTGTATTACCTTTTTGCCACCTCAAGGATATGTTACACACTGGACCCGTCAAAGAACACAAACACTTGTATTTAGGAAAATGTTAGGAAAGATGAGATGTTTATTTTCCCCGGTTGTGTACAGCTGAGAGTCGTTGGTAGGGTTACGCAGCGTGGAGCCTTCGGGAGTTCTTTTCAAGTGATCTCGAACCTGATCGTCGTCTCCTAATCGATCCCTACAGGCTTCTTTTATTGTAGTCTGACCCCCAGGTGTCACGCCTCTTTGTTCTTGACACCTACGCCTCCAACCCGTCTTTCGGGACGGGGGTCCAGTGCGCTTCGGCCACTGGACCGGTGAGATGGTAAATTATTAGCGTCGATCCCAGAGGGCCATCCCTCCAGGCAATACCTGCCCCCTTGACTTAAAGGGTTTATTGCCCAGCGCCTGAGGCGCCCCCCTTGAGGGAGAATGCTGACGGGATCGACGCAATTTTTCTACCCGCCACCCATGAGTCTCGGCTTGTGGGTGGTCCCACATAAATAGGGCCTTTGTGCCTGAATCGGTACGCGTGGGGTACTGGGAAAATAAACCTACGCAGTTTCTTCTGTAGACACGCCTCTTCGCCCACGCAGGCTGTTTTCATTGGCTATGGGCTACGCCTACAGATTTCTGCACCGAAATCATGTCAAATATTCACCTGCATTTCCAGGTGCAAAAGGTCAGGTCAGGGCCACACACTGTTTTCGTTTCCAGGCTGCACCAGAACCCCATGCACTTCCTATTCAGCCCGATCCTTGGGTGTACTGATCAGACAATATATTACAGATACAACATTGAGTATCAAAAATTGTGATTAAAATTGACGTTGGAGTAATGGCAATAAGGAGGTACTCCATACTCCTCATATCCCCAGAATTGAAACCTGGTTGTTACATAATTATTAGATACCTAATGATTATGGAAATAGTGTAGAAATCATTATGGCGATTAGTGGAGCTGATGGCCTTGAGAGTGAGTGACAGCGCTTGACCTCACTCTGACCTTGCCTTGCGGGGATGAATCGTGAGAACCGGAACCCCCATAGAAAGCCCTCTTCCGGTTTAAGAAGTAAGCAACTCAGTTAGCAGTTAGAAGCCGAGCTAGCAACATGTAAGTCTCACTGCGCAGAATGTCTGGTTGGGGATTTATAAATAAAGTAACATCAACGTAAATCGAAGTCTTGTGTTTATTACCTAAAAACTAACAATGACATAGAGCTTCTGATAACAACAAATCCCAACAAAAACCAGACCCGGAGTCCTCAATAGAAGACCAGACCTTTGAAGATATACCAGACCAAGATGATAGACGATCAGAATAGCAAAGCCGGCCAGAAGAAAATACAACCAGAGTAAGAAGTAAGAAATGGTATACAACGTTATATAGATTTGGTACTGTGAAAACGCCAGTATATAACATGGTCATCAGATGCAGTTTAGTGCCATGTTCTGGACACCCTATTATTTTAGGGTTTTACATATTCTTCTGGGGGGATGTTATCAATTTATGAGCCCTGCCGATGGGACGAATGGAAAATAGAAACTCTTTTTAAATATATATTTTTAAAATGTTCACTGGAGGTAGTTGAAACTAATCTAGCGAATAATTATTTTGCTTCCCGCAAAAAGAAGTGATTATAATTATTTAATCAGATGCGAGCATTTTCATGAAGAAAATAGTTAGTTCTCTTTCTAGGTTAATTATATTTCATTAATATTTTAAGTAGAACCATCTTCATTTCGGATAGAAGATGAGTATGCAGCTTGTTGTTTCCAAAAATGGAACATGGTACATAAGACTGATTACATTTTCATTTCGATAAGGCAACTCTCATAGAATTGAAGGTAGACGTCCCCGTAGTGTAGTGGCTACTGTGCTGGACTGCCATATCGCTGTAAGCGAGTTCAAACTTCAACCATGGTATTACGCTTCATTAAAAGTTTTCATCCATTAAGTAAATAATGATTTACAGTATAACTTTGCGAATTCTGTGTTGGAAAATTGACGCAGTAATAAAGCATTATATAGACTTATCAAACTACTAAAATAACTGCACGGCTTTCGGTCTTATAGGGGCCATATATCTCTACGTGAACTTTAATAAAACAGAATTGGACCATATGACATTTAGGCACCCCTTTTTGATCTCGATTAAGAAAGGACATGATTTTCATTTACACCGTTAATATCCGGTTGTTTTAACAGACGATTTTTAGATTTAAAAATATATAAAAATAATGCTTAATCCTAACCCCTAACCCTAACCCCTAACAAACAACCGGATATTGACGGAATAAATGAAAAACATGTCCTTTCTTAATCGAGATCAAAAAGGGGTGCCTAAAGTAATATGGTCCAAGAATTATAACATCTAAATGGACCAGTGGAAATTCCATGGTAGTTGATAATAGAAATTAACCGTCATCTCATGTAGTAATAAACTTGAACTTTACCCTATGAACTCGTCCCTTAGAATGATTCCCTATTTATTTAGCCACAGACAACTTCAAGCAGTCTCCTGTTAAAATCAAGAAAATTTTCGAAAAAGACATAACAATAAATTTGACCATCCCTAACAATTTACCACTTGGTATGATCATCATGATCATGTCCCACTAGTAGCACGGATATCCATGAACATCTCTCGCCAACCGTCCCTATCATTCCTCGTACTCGGGAGGCCCTCTGTGCAGCATTCAACATTCGCGCAGTGTGGTCAATGTAGATCTTTGCTTAACGACCCACACTGAGGTGCCCATGAGCAGATTTCCACAGAAGAACGTCACGTGCGTTCGTCCTTGCTTCTCCAGCCGTGTCCAGCATGTTTTGTTCGTCTCACTCGGATGGTTTGTGTGATAGGGAGCAAGTGGCCGTACAGCTGCTTTCTTGTGGGGCGTTGTTTCTACGATTTGTTTAAGATCGCACGCAACATTCTTGTGCAACTCCCAACTAGCTTATTCTCCAGGCTCTTAGTTAGGGTCCAAGTGCTGCAATCACACTGCTCCACTCATACAGCTACGGCTGGGAAGAATTGTCGCTTTAATTTATCATTGAGATCATATTTCCTTGGCATAAAAATATATATTAATACTCGCATTCATTAAAATTGCCCTATGCAACACCCTCGGGCTAAAAGTGAGACCGTCCAAATAGTCCAAGATAAAATGCAGAAATGTAAATATTGATTATATGGTGTTGTTTATTCTCAAAATTCTTATTTCTTATGAGTTTCGTCACTTCAGCTAAATAATGAACCATTCTGTTTTTATTATAAAGATAAAAAGGTAAGAAAAATTACGTGCTAGAAAAATTTTATAAGAAAGAAAGAAAGAAAGTGAGTAGGGGAAATATAGAGAAAGGGGGTGAGCGCGCGGAAGCGATAATGCTAATCTGTTTCAATCAAACATAATGAAGAGATAAAAGGAAGAGAAAAAAACAGTGAAAGTGAGTTAAATCAAGGTTATAACACTTTTTACATAGTGAACTATTTAGCAATAGCTCTTAATTAAACATACAAAACGTTGTCATAATTAAATCATGTTTTGGTATATCCATATGTTATGCTAGTAACAGATAATACTTTGGATGAGTTGACGTGCCGTTAAAATCAATCATCCAGGATTTGAACTCGTGTTGCCTTTGTCCATTTTTAAAGGTCAATTTTTAAGCGGAGTTTACCAGGTTTGAATGAATAGTTTTCGTTCTCCTAGAGTGGTTGCCTAACCAAGGTTAAAGAGCCAAGTCTGCCCTACTATTTATCCATAGCGGGAGAATAGTTGGATTCATACCTTTACAAAGAGTATTAGCGCTATGCGAAATGTAAACAGCCTCGTGCATGATTTGAACTCGGATGTACGAGTCCATTTCCTACTATTCTAACAATTACACCACGCGCCTCCTACGTATGTATGGGTGTGTGTATGTATTCCAGCTTATCCGAAACTGACTGCGTATCAGCATCCTCAGAATCTTTTCCACTGCGAATATCGGTAAGAACAGCTTCAAGAACGTACTAAAAACCTCTCCAAAGTAATGCAGCTAAGCCATATTTGCAAGTATTGACCGGTGCGCGGGTGCAAAAATGGTTCGTCGCCACAACACTCTCCACCCTCCACCATCACCCACACATACTCCGAGATTTGTCTCTCGTGACACCAAATAGTCTTTCTGTGTCGTCTTTAGTCACCGGATCGATGAGCCAATAGATCAATCTCGAAATCAGTCGCTAGGTGGCGTCGACTTCTCCGAAACAACCCCCCCCCACTCCCCGCCATTCCCGCCCAAACTTTGACCTCTCTGTATTTTCAGTAGGCCTTTTTAGCTATTAGGATCGCACACACTGTCATGGCGATAAACTCGAATTTCCATATTGGACCGATGTGTGTTTTTCTGCCTTGACACGCTGCTTCCTTCGCAACCTTAGAAAGGCAGTGTCGATTGTCAACCGACCCGGCCCTGCCCGGCACAGTCCCCGACTCGACCCGACCCGGCACAGACCGGCCCAGTCCCCGATCTGGCTCAGCCCGGCACGGTCCCCGACCTCACCGTTCGATTTTGCTTGAATATTCTCTTAATTCCTGCAGTTGAACTGAAGACTGGATTGCGGACACTGTCAGCAGTGAACTTTTTGATCGATCACTTTAACTCGAATAAGTATTTACTAGACACGAACTGTGAATATCGACCGACCACCATGCTTCAAAAGTGCTGCCAGCCAGAGAACAATGAATATTTCAGTGTTTTCTACTCCAGGTAATAAATAATAGTAATAATACTAAAGCTGTAAAATAATCAAGACATTGTTAAATAGATAATATCGGTTGTACATTGACAGAGATAAGAACTGTTAACATTATACGTAGGTTGATTGATAGATAAGGTTTCCAATACACACTGACTTTCTGGTAAAATGAAAAGTTCCAGGCGCAGCGGTCAATAAAGAGGGTAATGCCGTTCGCCACGGATACACAGGTGACTAATATGCGACATCCAGCAAGAATCAACCTCGCCATTAAGTAAGGTAAAATTGGTTTTAGTATAAGAACTAGGCAGGCCAACAACTTATATACACCTAATTCCTTTATTCGACGACCTTTTCTTTTAACCGGTTTCATTGCCGGAAGCAAAGTGAACAGAGCATGTTCGAGACGGCTAATTCTCACTGACTATCGATATTTTGTTGCTAAACTTCTAGGGTCGCTTGATCACGTACATTTCATCTAATGAAAGCCATGGACTCAAATGACCCTGAGGTCATAGCCGATCAGTCAAACCAGTTGACCTAATGGGTTATTCTTTGCGATTAGATTACTACTCTACCTGTCAATAATAGATTATGCTAATCTTCTATGAAACAATGGCATAAAGATGAAGAGTGAGAGTTTATCAATAACTAAGGTTTCCAATAATAAAAAAGCAAACAATTTTAAGATAAGATAAAATAACGAAATTTTCAGAAAGAAATCAAGATTATTGAAACATAACAATTTATTAATGTATTACCAAATAGTAAAATATACATAAAAGGATGTATGTGTAAGAATGTGAGTACTTTAATAGAAATACAGTCCATTTTTACCTTTTTGGTAAATATTCATTTCATCGGGAATAGTCATTTATGGAGAATAGCAACAGAAAATACCCTCCGGGCGTCATAAAATTTAATTTTTGAAAAACATTGCCTGAGAGGGTGGGAGTTAAAAATTCAATGTCAGAGGGTCTGTATCATAAGTAAGCAAAATCCTCATATCTATTAAAGGGGTAAAAAAAACAAAAAAAAACTCAATTTGAAATGAAAACTGAGCCCCGTCCCTCTCAAATAAAATGTTGCGTGCATGTAATAATCAAACAATTATTTTGAATATTTTCCACATCAATTTTCCACAAAATCGTAGGTATTTATTTATTTGTAAACTTTTTTAGTTAACTTCTTGTTACTGTAAAAAAAGGACGAGAGTAAAAAACAATTTTAAAAATTGCTTACTCAAATTTTGGGTGTATATAGCATAAGAATATTGTGACGTAAGCTGTGACGTAGAGCTATGACGTAGTTTTTATTACAGACAGAAATACAGACAATCTCCATTATTAATAGATGAGTACTTTTTATGATAGATTGGCATCTATGTATTTGCCAGCGGTTCTAAAGAGCCAGGCCAGTTGGCTACTACAAGAACCGGATTGCAAGGATATATATATATATATATATATATATATATATATATATATATATATAGAGAGAGAGAGAGAGAGAGAGAGAGAGAGAGATATTAGAATACAGAATAAACTAATAAACTATCTGTCTGTTAAATTATGGATATAATAACTTGAATTCTATGTAGGTATTCATCCAACCCGTTCTCCATGGGTAGATTG
>CM042150.1:103311194-103321194 GCA_023376005.1 Doryteuthis pealeii
ATATGTATATATATTTATATTTGTACACACACACACTCATATATATATATATATATATATATATATATATATATATATATATATATATGGGGTAGGTAAAAGGATAGTGAACAAGAAATGATAACTCAAAACAAATCTAAGAGTTGAAATATTTCGTCCGATTTATACGGACATCCTCAGTCGAAAGATTTTTTATTGAAAGACTGAGGTTGTCCGTATAAATCGGACGAAATATTTCAACTCTTGGATTTGTTTTGAGTTATCATTTCTTGTTCACTATCCTTTTACCTACCTCATACAGTCGGATTCTACTACATCCATCCTATCTTCATATGTATATATATATATAATGGTAAAGAAAAAAGCTTAAAAATCAGTCATTTTGTGGTTATAGATCTATTTCCACCCACAGGTATCTGTGTATACCTATGAGTCTCATTAGACCGCCAACTTTATTGGAAATGGTAAAAGAAAAACAAGAGGCTTTATATACAATTTTTCTGGAAACTCCTAAAATTCCACAATACCAATTTAGAATCATCCTAATACCAACTTACTTAGTAATCCATCTAAGCTATATATATATATATATATATATATATATATATATATATATATATGTGACAATGTTACTAAAAATAAATGTGGTGTTCTTTAAAGCCTGAAATAATAGTGAAATTCGCTAATATCCACGAAATACAGTTGACTTACCGATTTCGTTCGGATTAATTGAGTACTAGTTTAAAGAGATTCATATAGTAACTGTCAGTAGTTTTATAGAAAATTCCCAAGAATTAAATCTTATTGCAATCAACATAAGAAATCAAGCACTTAGTCATGCCTTGTGGTCCTGGAAGCTTAAATAATTAAATTCCAAACGGAAAAAAGTTATATCTTCAGAAAGTCATGTTCAGAATCAATCAAGGATATTGAAAAGGTGAACTCACATTTTGGGAGGAAGCTCCTCATCCACCCATCTATGGGTTAAATAGTACCACAACAGTTATTCTACAAGGAAGGCTCTGGTATTAAAACACCTACTAAGATTGATATGTCTCCGTACTATTATTGAATAACTGATGTTCCTACTTCATATGATTTTGTATTGTATATCTTACAATCTGTGTAATCACACATATATGTATCTATCATATATATGATATATATGATTTAGGAAGAAACATATGATTGATATATTAAATTTTGATCTATATATTATAAAGAAATATATATGATTTAGGAAGAAACACTTACTAAGATTGATATGTCATTAAATAAAGAAACGAAACCAGACCCTCTCTATCTCTCTCTTCCTCTCTGTCTCTCTGTCTCTATCTCTGTCTCTCTGTCTCTGACCGTCTCTTTATTTTTATCTCTATTTGTGTGTGTGTGTCTCTCTCTCCCTGTCTCTCTGTCTCTGTCTCTGTCTCTTTCCCTCTCTTTGTTTCTCTGTCTGTCTGTCTGTCTGTTTCCTTCTGTCTATCCCTATCGATTGAAAGTGACAAACTCACATTTGGGAAAGGTATGAACCCCTTAGCTCCAGTTACGGGTTAAATATTACCACAACGGTTCTTCTACAAGGGTGGTTTTGGCATTGCTGAAATTTTTCTGTATATAAGGTGTGTACCGGATGGCCACTTGTACTTATAGACGCGCCGACTACCATGTGACCTTCTTGTCCAATCACTGGCACTGCTCTGCTGCTGATATTATTATTTATACTGGCTGATTCTAATCTTAGCTCATTACTACTTGGATCTTCTTGACGACGGACCAAAAGGATTCTATACCATAGGACTTATTGACTTACCAAAGGATTCTATACCACAGGACTTATTAACTCACCAGAGGATTCTATATCGCAGGACTTATTCACTTACCAAAGGATTCTATAACTCGGGACTTACTTACTTATTTACTTGAAGTTCTTTACAACTGGCCAAGGATGGCGGCCAGATACTTAACAGGCATTAAAAATACAAAAAGGTTGACATGCCATTCAACAAAGAAACCAAGGCAAACATTTCTCTGCCTATGTCTGTCACTCTCTGTCTCTCTATCTGTCTCTGGTTTTGTTACTGTCTCTTTATCTTTCTCGATCTGTCTATCAGTCTATCTATCTGTTTGTACGTCCGCCTGTGTCTTTCTATTTCCATTTGTCAATCTCTTTACATTAAAGACTTACATTTTCATTTGGAAGAGTTTTCGACCCTGTAATTTAAAGCCCAAAATATTTATTAGACAACTGCAATAAACAAAACAGATTTTAGGTTTATTCAAATACTTACGGGCAGTAGTTTATTTCAGACACGGCTCATTGGGGCGTCTACGGAAAGTTTTAAATAAAGAATTTATCAAACGACAAAACTCTTATTGATTCCTTGAATTTTCTGTGAAGCCAGAAGTTTTAAAATGCGTAGACGAGGCAAAAAGATTTTTCTCTCTATTGCGTATTTTTTGTTGCGTTCTTTTCTCTTTCTGACCAAAAATAATCGTGTTGTTTTTCTTGCAGTAAATAACACAAATTTCCGCTGTCGAAACAAATTTGCTTGATGATTGAAGTGAGACGTAATGTTGCTCGGAACGATTGATTATCACGCCAAGGAAATATGAACGGCCATCAGGAAAATGAAGGCTGTAAACAAAATTAACAGGTCCGTTTTGTCGCAAGATAAGAATGTTTCTCTTTACCACATGTATTGGTCTATCTTTAGAATTGATTTTTATTTTTTTATTTTTTAGTCGGCACCTTTCCGCGCTCTGAAACAGGTTATACGACTCCAGGTCAGACTGTCCTGTCGGCTAGGGTGGTAGAATACGCCGACTACACCTCTGCACATGTTGACCGCGAATGGCAACCTGTGATGTTTAAGGATCCTGATACCTGAGCTGTCCATGACTTGTCACACACCACTTTGACCCTTACTTGGGCATGACGATCGGCCAGTGAGCCCACTCTAATCAATTGGCTGGTTACCTCAAAACCTAGCTCCTATATGTCTGTCCCGACCGTATTGCTCTTGTAGAAAATCTCAAACTATTTTCATCATATATGTGCCCGCCCTTGGGCACTCGAATGCGTCGACTGCATCTCTGCAAAGAGGTCGGACCCCATCCCATAATCGAGCTACCCGTTAGCCATGTATGGCAACCTTTCTGTTTAAGGACAGAATCCATGAAATGCAACACTCCACTCTGGCTCTTTCTTGGGCTAGACGGGCGGTCGGAGAGGCACCCTCCGATCAATCGGCTAGTCACATCAAGCCCAAGCGCCTATACACGTTCATTCAAACAAACGAACCAACTAATCAACCAACCGAGTCAGAGTGAACCTTAGAATAATTTAAATGAAGGGGTACTTAACAATACTAGAACTGCAAAACCGGTTTATTATCGGTTGCTGTCCAGGACACACTTCTGTTTGTGGACACAATCGGTGTATTCTAAATCACACTAATTATTTCTCGGAATATTAGTATATTTATATATAAGTATATATATTGTGTATCTAAGTTAAGAGAAAGGAAACGAATCCGACGGTATAACTGTAGATAAAAGGGTATGAAAACACACAATGTTGTTAAAAAGGAAATATTTATATCATATTCATAGCTGATATTGAACAATATTTAGATTTTAAAAATCATTTTTCAGAGCAAAAAAGTCATGCGGTATTTTCAAATATAAGCACATCCGCCACGCGTTTCTCGGTCAGCGACAATCATGTATATCTTAGTGTAACAGTTTTTGAAAACTTTTTTGGAACATCAATGTTTTCGTTTTGAATTCAAATTATTTTCAGCTCCTCTCTCGATTAGTCCGGAGTAAAAACAAGCTCTAAAGATGATTTTTAAAATCGAAATATTGTTCAATATTAGCTATGAATATGATATAAAATATTTTCACTTTAACAACATATTGTGTGTTTTCATATCCTTTTATCTATACTTATATTGTGTATCTGTATAATCTATTATAGTTTGGTTGCACTTATTACTAAATACAATATTACATAGTTGGTGTAATTGTTACCGTCCTTGTAAATGGACACAGCTACTCGAGTTCAAATCCTGGACAAAACTGTTCAAATTGCATTACAATCTTTGGAAAATATATGCATCTTACTACCCCCCCCCCAGCTATGAATAAACAATAGTGTAGACTATGCTCTTTAAACGTTGGTTGGTAACTGATGTAGAAAGAAAACTCTGAATTCAAACCTGCTAAACATTGTTTAAGCATTGACCTCGTGTCACATCCTGCTCCTGGCAGATGGCTTAGGTAAATATAATTAAAGGTTTTGCTATGGACACACTCACTGTATCATCATGCGCACAAACAAATTCACACGCACCCATATATATATGGTCTCTCAGAAAAAATTCTTATCATTTTGTAACGCTACGGCATCAAATGGATGTTTATCACGTTATGGTTCGGAATGGAGTGAAGATGTATCATAAAGAAATAGCAATTGTCGTATACTTATCTCTGGACCGGTACTACTTTGAGAGGCTCGAATCTGGTTGCTGGACAGAGAAATCTTTGATTTTGTTGAGTCTGGAAACTAAGTTGGGGCAAACCTTGGCTTGTGCCATTTATAGTTTTTTTTTTCACACAAGGTGACTTATTTTTTTCTCATGACATTTTTATTTTACCCAAAGTCAAATCTGCCCTGAGCGAGGCCACGTCTTAGTCAGCCACCGGTTCATCCCAAACTGCTTTAACATTCTCATCTCTCACTCTTACTCTTTCACACTTTACCAAGTCACGTCTCTTCTAGCAATGAGAAAACCCAATGTCGCGCAGTACTAACTCATCCTGAAAATTTTCCATGCTAATCTACACGTAATTCTTATATTCTTCCTAAAAACTTTTCCATTATAATTTACAAGTCACTGTTACATTTCTCTCTTATGTTACAATTTCGTAATCTAATAACTAGAGCAATTCGTATTCAAAAGATCCCAAACTTTAACAGCATGAGTAGAGCCATCTCATAGTTTTAAATATTATCTTATTTTTCTTTTTGTTTTTCCCGGGTGTAGAAAAGAAGAGTATGGTAATACATGTTTTATTTTTTACCACAATATGTTCAAATCTTTTGATTAGAAAAACAAATTCTTTCCACTAATTAATAAAGAGTTTTAAAGCATGAGTTTAAACACAATGTTTAGTAATGATTGATATTCACAATTGATTAAGTTCACATGAAATAAATATATTTAATTTAATTAAGAAGAAGCAATTAAGATCGTTTGATTAGTACATTTAATACATAAATGTACTAATGTTAAATGATAGATTAGCGTTATCTATTATTTGAAAGTTAATGCAGATTAAATTTAGAACATTGATACATAAATAAATAGATGAACACAGTGATAGATAGATATTATTTGAGTCAACACACCGATAGATAGATAGAAGATAGGATAGATAGATAGATAGATAGATAGAATGAACACAGTGATGGATAGATAAATTGAATCAACACATCGATTAGGCTAAAGAGAGATAGATATATAGATGAACTACAGTGATAGATAGATATTTATATTGAATCAACACAACCGACAAATATAATATATATATATATATATATATATATATAATATATATATATATTAATATATATATATAGATGACATAGTGATAGATAGATAGATTTGAATCAACACATTGATAGATAGATAGATAGATAGATAGATAAATGAACACAGTGATCGATAGATAGATTTGAATCAACAGACTGATAGATAGATAGATAGATAGATAGATGAACACAATGATAGATAGATAGATTTGAATCAACACATTGATTGATAGATAGATAGATAGATAGATAGATAGATTTGAATCAACACATTGATAGATAGATAGATAGATAGATAGATAGATAGATAGATGAATACAGTGATAGATGGTTGGTTGGTTGGCTGGTTGGCTGGTTGGTTTGTTTTTACGGCATATCAATCTTTTTCGAATCAAGTCATTTTGATATTCGGATTCTTACAGTACCTGCTTTTACTTTAATGGTCCCGCATATAAGTAATGAATAGGTTCATCGCTGCTCAAATACTATAATCTAGTGGAAACGGATTCTTTCAAAGTGACTTGATCGTAACCTTATGGAAAGGTTGATAGACAAACTAACTTATATATATATATATATAAAATTAGTAAATCCAATAAGCTTAAAAATCGGGTATTAAGTGATTATGGTCCATTTCCACCCATGGGGATCTGAAAACCCTCTGAGTTTCGTCAGATCACATTCTTTATTGCATTTAAAAAAAAAAAACTCAGAGGGTTTTCAGATACCCATGGATGGAAATGGACCATAATCACTTAATACCCTATTTTTAAGCTTTTTGAATTTACTAATTATTTTGCTCTGTTTATAAAAATTAAACATTGAGTTCTCAAATCGGACCAGAACTCTTCAACACCGAAGAAAGAACCAGCTTAGAATCATCCTCATACCAAATTACCTTGTACCCCACCTAAGTATATATATATATATATATATATATATATATATATATATATATATAGATAGAGATAGATAGATAGATAGACAAATGATAGATAAACACATTTGATAAATAGATACATAGGTGAAAACACTGATGTGTGTATATTTTCCTTGCATTTGAAACATCTTCACCTGATGATTGCATCGCATGAAACCAATATGGTCGTGAATGTTCCTTTGTCACCTAAAAATAGATATGTAAAAACCCTTAATAATATTATATTATATCTTTATAATATATATATTATTATATATATATATATTATATAGAGAGAGAGAGAGAGAGAACGAGCGATAGATAGATAGATGTAGTAGACCATTCAGAAGACGTCCCGCACACAATTAAATATAGTTAAACTGGAAGAAAGAAACGGCAAATGAGGAAAAATAACAAGGTATGTCTATTACGATAATGATTGCCTAATTAGATACATAAGGTTTTACGTATAATAAATTACTACTTATTTGCTGTAGTGATTATTCCTTTTGTTTGGGATATTTTTTCTCTTTAAAATTCTGTTAGATGATATGATACGTAAATCTCTTATTTGTAACGATATTTTGTTTTCAAAATATTTTAACCATTATGTCAACAAAGTGTAATTGACAGTTTAAGGTCAGTTAAGGACTTGGCTATGATTGGATATGATTCTAAAAGCTTAGAAGTTTGAGTAAAACTTTAATTCGTCAGTCGAGAAACCACAGAGAGGGCGGTTGTCCGATTTCGATCTCTGGTCCGACTAGCTTGTGTAAAGTCGGTAAAATGTATAAGGAAAATCGGCCAAAATAAAGTATAAATGCACATGATAAATTGTAGCGTAATCTTCCTACTTTCTTCTATCGAGTCGTATCGGATACTATTGTCTCTCAACTGATAGAGGGTGTCTCTCTCTGAGTTCCATCTGGCTCTGTTATTTTCTGGAACAACACGGAGACATATTTTTATGGACATAACTTTTATTCCGCCAAATATTTTTTTACTTCGTCGAACCACAAGTATTCGGAGGTGAGTCGGAACAGAAAGAGACGTTTAGTCTATGGGGAATGCTAGGTTCAACTGGACGTTCTCCTCTGGATCGATACCTCCTCTTTATATGTATATATCCAAAAAAGTAATTAAAATTTCATTAGTATTAATTCTGCTTGTTTCTAGAACATTTAACATCTTCTAGTTTCTTATTTTAAATGTTTTACTTAAAAATCATTTGATCTGATTTAACCCGACTGTCTCCACCAACATCAAAGGGAACTCCTTTCAGGATAGCCGCCACACTGTTTGAAAAAAAAGTGATCGCGACGGGAAAGATAATATGACAACAAGAAAGAGAATATGACTGTGTGAAGCGACGATAAACCGAGAGAGAAGATTGTATATAACAGTACTTATGTAATTGATCTTTATTGTGGTTATTTCTAAAACATTGCAAATCTGCGAGTTTCTTAAATTTTTGAGCTAAAAATCCTTAGATTTGATTTCCGTCATAATGTCTGGATTCAACATCTATTACCCCATTCTTGTGTGATCTATTTATTGATTTATTTGAGATTTTTAGTTGAACAGCACATTGTTTTTATTTCATTATTACCCGTATATTATGCTCCTATATAATTGTCCAAGCGCGTGGTGTAATGGTTAATGTCAAGGGAAATTGACTCGTCTCCCCGAGTTCAAATCCTGAATGTGGTAATTGCATTTCACTTAGCGCTAATACCCTTGGGAAAGATATGAATCCAACTATTTTCTCTCCAGCTATGGATAAATAGCAGGACATACTGGGCTCTTTAACCTTGGTTATCCAACCGGTCTAGGAGTAGGAAAACTCTGAATTCAAACCTGTTGAACTCCGCTTAAGAAATTGACCTTGTGCCACACTCCTGAGTTAGGGTACCACTATATATATATATATATATATATATATATATATGTGTGTGTGTGTGTGTGTGTGTATATAAAGTAAAGTAAAGACGTCGGGGTGGCTTAAAGTAGATATCAGCCAGACATCGATGGAGTCTATCCCATTTTCACTAGCGCTAGACTAAGGAGATTGTTTTGGCGTCTGAGATGGCATATATATATCATTGTCCTAACCATATTGCTTTTATGGCAAGCCCCAACCCTTTTTATTATATGTGTGCTGGAAGGCGGTGGCTGAGGGTCTTGATGTCTTGGGTACGAAGTTAAACTCTAACTGATGGTGAGATTCCAGTTATGGATGTCTGTGTAATGTGGAGCACCCCTTCATTGCCATTGCTCCCAGGTCCACTTTTACCCGGAGTGGTAGTACCTGTTAGGGCCCATCTATGGGTTAAATAGAACATCAAACTATCGCTATGAATCTTTCGTAAATGACCCACCGTGTTTGATATGCCATAAAACAAACAAACAAAAAATAACAAAATAACAAAACACAAACAAACATTTATAATGTCCCAAAATGTCTGCATTATCATTCACCCCAGCAAAGAAGAACATAGCAAAGCAAAAAAGACAAGATGGCGGTGAGAAAAACAAGATGTCGGCGAGATGCAACAAAATGACGAGAGAGAATAAGATGCCTTATAACACTATTTAGGTAATTTGTCTTAATTCTGTTCGAAAACTTTCCAAATCTCCTAGTTTCGTATTTTAAACTTTTAACTTAAAAATCGTTAGATTTGATTTAACCCGACCGTACCCACTATCCTCAAAGGGAACTCCTTTGGGGATTATCGCTACAAAGTTTACAGTATTAATCCTTTACCCCATATGTGTTGTGGGAGCTATTTATTTATTTGTTGACCCGCACTTAAGATTGAGACATTTGAAACCTTGGTTTTCATGCTCTTGTGCATTCGTTTTTCCGAAAATCGTCTCTGAAGATAAAGGTCTACTTTGAAATCGATAAGACAAAAAAAAAAAGATCTTTTTGTTTTTATTTTTTATGTGCATTGTATTGGCCTTCAAATCATTAATATATAATAATAATTTTCGGTTGACCGGGATATTCTTTGTTATTTATGTATTTATTTCTCCTACCCAAATGTAACAACATGTGAACATTTTTATTCATCCATCCAAAGAAGAAAATGGCACAACAAGAAAGACAAGATAGCGGCAAACAAAAGACAAAATAACGAAACAAAGTGAACACAGGCCGGGAGAAAAGAAGATGCAATATAACAGTATTTATGTCATTAGTCTTTATTCTTTTTGTTTCTAGAACATTCAAAATTTGCTTGTTGCTTATTTTAAACTTTTGACTTTAAAATCGTCAAATTTGATTTAACCCCGCCAGTTCATACCGACTTCAACGGGAACTCCTTTAAGGATGGCCGCCACATTGTGGTTTTTAATCATTAAACCCGTCTGTGTGTTGGATCTATTTTTCAATGTGTTGACCCGCACGTAAGATTTTCGGTTGACCGTGTATTCCTTTTATTACTTTCCCTATTACCCTCCTACCTTAATGTAACACCGAGAAA
>CM042150.1:103326194-103334648 GCA_023376005.1 Doryteuthis pealeii
ATCTTCGTTAATATAAGGTATTTTGTGTCTGTCATTACTTCTCAAACGGTGTGCAGCATATCTTATATAATAAATAAATAAATATTATCTCATATTATATTATATATTATATATATATATATATATATATATATATATATATATATATATATATATATATATATAATAATGCTGCAAACCGCTTGAGAAGTAAGGACAGACTCTTAGTGACTGTTTTTACTTTGTCGTTAATTGTTTTATTTTCGTAATTTCCTCCGGACATACATACACCCACTCATACATACACACAACTCCCTTTATAAATCTATTGATTACCCTCATACCATAATGTAACAACATGTCCGCGCTATCATTCATTCCAGCAAGAAGAAGAAGAACATAACACAAGAAAAACAAAATTGCGACAAGAAAGACAAGATGGCGGCGAAAAGCGACGACAGGCCGAGGGAGGAGAAGATGTCATATATATTTACCAACCCCTCCGCACGGGCAGGATGTGACACAAGGTCAATTTATTAAGCGGGATTTAAAAGGTTTGAATTCAGAGTTTTCCTTCTCCTAGACTGATTACCTTACCATGGTTAAAGAGCCCAGTCTGCCCAGCTATTCACCCATAGCTGAAGGGAGAACTGGATTCATACCTTTATTAAGGGTATTAGCTCTATGTGAAATGCAAACAGCTTCGTCCAGGAATTGAACTCGGGTTGCCGGGTTCATTTCCTACGACTCTAACCATTAGTCCACGCGCATCCAAAAGAGAAGATGTCATATAACACTATGCGAGACGCGTAGATATAATGATTAGAGTCGTAGGAAATGGACACGTCAACCCGAGTTCAAATCCTGGACAAGACTGTTTGCATTTTACATAGCGTTAATAGATACTCTGCTTGATATAAGGGACCTTACTAGGTTTTAGCACACCTGGTGAGAATGAACCTGAAAGTAGGGGCAATGAAAAGCGGAGACTCCGTACTCGCCAGTTTTCCAGAATAGATTAGTTTGCTTTGTTGTATTTTACGGCATGTCAACCCTTGTTAGGTTATTTTATGTCGAAGATGTTTTTTTCTCTTCTTGCTTCTTGATATGTATCCAATTTTTTAACAACTCAATTTTTAAACACATTTTCCTACGTAAACCATAGCTGGGACAATAGAAGGTAATACCACTCCCGGTCAGAGTGGACCTGGAAGTACTGTCAATGAAGGGCTACCCCACACGCCATAAATGGAATTTCACCATTAGATGCAGTTTAACTTCTAATCCAGGACCCTGAGACGCTCCGCCACCACCACATATATGATTTTGGGGTTTGATATAAGGGCAATTAGGCTGGGACAATATAGGTGTTAGGACTTGACACGACCAGCTGATTGATCGAATAGGGCCTCTCCGACTGACTGTAAGAGCCAAAGCAGAGTGTTACACGTCATGAAATGCTCAGCCACCAGGCCGCCCTGTCGGCTGGGGCGTTAGAATGCACCAACTGCACCTCTGCAGAGGGTAAGACACCCCCAATGGGGCCACCTGTACCCGTGATGCTTAAGATAGAGCCCAGGTGGATTAGCAGTTCATGACATGCAATACTCCACTTGGCCCTATCTTGGGCTAGACGGGCGGTCGAGAGGCCCCCTCGATCAATCGGTTGGTCAGGTCAAGCCCTAGGCCCTTATGACAAACCCCAACCCTTTTTATCATATGGGTGCTAGGGTCTACATTCCTGGAATGACGTTAAACTCTATCTGATGGTGAGGTTCCAGTTTTGGAGGTTTGGGGAATGTGGAGCGCCCTTCATCACCATTGCTCCCTGGTCCACTCTGAGTGGTAGTACCTGTTAGGGTCCATCTATGGGTTAAATAGAAAAATGTATTTATAAAAAAAGTGTATTATCCATTAAGAATTGATGGCATTATATGACCCCACTGAGGTTGATATCCGTGGCTTAAGTATCACGTGTCTCCACCCACGGCCAATAGATGGTCTCATTTGGGGTATTTCTATACCTCTGCAGAGGTGCAGTCGGTGTTGTGTTCTGCCCCAACCACATAGGTGGTCCAGAAGTAGAGCCTCACCATCAAATGCAATTCAGCACATAAAAGGTATAGACGCGATGTCAGCTGTTTGCTGTCCCGGAGACAAGAGAAGATTCAAACTTAGTGCTTCCCTGATGAAATAGTCAGGGCTCCTAGCGGTAGAAACCTGAAAACAAGGTAAGATAACTCTTCCAGACCAAACAGGGGCAGACAATCGCTACAGGGGATTAACACTCTGTAGGGGGGATACAGCCACCATAGTCTAAGCCCTACCGACAAGATGGGTCTTTTAATGGATAATTTGGTGTTTCCATACAACTGACTTCAGACTACAGATAACAATGTAATCGAAATGTAACCGCTCTTAGCTCCTCAGCCAAATTTAAACAAAGAAGAAACATAGAAATTATCATTGAGAATTCTATCAAAATACTGATTTTTCTGGAAGCAATCGATCAATATGCTATCGGGTTAGAGATCTTTCATATCGAATCAGCATCAAGCGAAATAATGGAGACATCACGAAAATTACAGACATCACGACAATATCTTTACAGTCTGTCAACTTTTTTGAATGGAGCAAAATTTGTTCTACTCGGTTTAAATTGATTATTTTTACGCTGTTAGTCCGCGCGCGCGTGCGCACGCTCACTAACGCCCAATCAGACGGACACACTCAGACGTTAAACAAAAAAACAAAAAAAAACAAAAAAACAAAAAACAAAACAAAGACATTGCAGAGAAATGTTGAAGAGAACAACTGGATTCTCCATCTTAACAGAGTTGATTGTTATTGAATTTGCTGAAAGAAAAATGGCAAAGTGTTTGGAACGATGTCTGCGACCCGAACTTGATTTAACTCTAGAAATCTTCTTTACCATATTCTTTGGATTCAATTGTTTGTTTTTTTGTTTTTTGTTGTTTTCTTTTTTGTTTTTATTTTTATTTTGCTAAGTTTGAAATTCTATCCAGATTTGTACACTACCGACCAAAAGTTTGGGACAACGTCGATTCTTTTCTCTAAACTTAAAAAAGGAATCAAGTTTACTCTCTTTAAAGAAATATTTTATATATGCCTGCATTCAATAATTAATAATCCAAATCAAAATTCGTGTCTGCCTGTATTAAAAATACGTCGGTATCAGCCAATCAGCGAGGGAGTCTGCTTACGTCACAATACCCTCAGAAATTTCCTAAGTTTATCAATGAGTTTTTTAATTTATAGTCAAAACCATTAATACATAGAATAAATCTTATTTATCAATGATGTCTTTATAAAAATCTGATATACGTTTGCCTCAAAACAACCAATGTTATTGGTACGTTTAAAATCCTGCAATGTGTCTCATATATCATTAAGACATAAAGGTTTACATAATTTCTGGTGTGATTAATTTACATACTGGTTTTAACAAAACCACGTTTGATAAATAATTACTTAGTGTTATTGTCCTCTAGTACTATTGTTTTATTCTCCAAAATGAGTTTAAAAATAAATTTGAACACTCAAAAATGAATGAAAATAAAACGTATTCTGCTTAAAATAACTAACGGGTGATGTGACGTAAAATCAAACCAGCCAATCAACAATAACGGAATTGGCAAATTACCCGATGCAAAAACTGTAGATTGAATAAATAATTCTAAAGGTTATCGAATACAACAAGGGACACATGAAGAAGGCAACGACCAGAGTAAATACAATAGTCCGAATTGTGTAAATACACAGACTCACAAAAACACACAACATGGATATATATATATATATTTAATATATATTATATTATATATATATATATAAGTATTATATATACTATGAAGTAGCGTAAATAAACACTGTGTTTATTTGATATGGCTTTTAGCCAACTTTTTGGAGGATATGTGCTTAATGAAGTCATACCTAATTTTTGAAAATTAATTAGTCAATAATTAATTAGAATTTAGGCGGGCCATATATGTTTCAAATGTAAGGCTAAACAAATCGAGAAAATGTCATCTTGAATGTACATTCAGGATTGACTTTCCGATTTGTTTAGCCTTATATTTTGAACATTAATGTCGCCTAAATTCATTAATTATTGACTAATTAATTTTCAAAAATTAGGTATGACTTCAATTAAGCACATATCCTCCAAATATATATTATAAATATAATATATACCTATATATTGCATGATCATGTTAATTATAGTAATCAGTTTTAAATATTCAGGGAACTAATGTTAAAATCAATTATACAATGATATATTGCCACTGGATTTACACTGGTCAATTCTAAGAAATGTTCTGGTGACTGAAGTTTGAGGGCTGTTTTGGTTTATATTTTATATGTTATTGTCTGAAAGAGTATCTGTACAGACATTATACAGGGACATAGCTTTGTACGACATCTCCCCCCCCCTCTCTCTCTCTCTCTCTGTTCAAAAGCTTGAGATCCAACAACAAACAGAAGCAAAATAGCTGGCAACAATTCAAACGGCAGGCCAATAGAATGGGCGGAATGGTCCTCCGCTGGATGGTATTTATATCAGAGATTTCCTTCTCCTAGATGGGTTGCCTTCATTTCAACTTATCGATCCCCTTCTACCCTCTTATGACATAAACCCATGACTAGGACGTATGTTATGAGCTAGATGGCCGTTGTATATTTATATATATACACATACATACACACATACATACATACATATATAGAGATATAATAGATGTATATGAACAGACTGAAACAGACAGACAGACAGACAGACTGACAAACAGTTTGAGACAGATATGCATATGTATAAATGTATCATATATTTACCAACCCCTCCGAACGAGCAGGGTGTGTCACAAGGTCAATTTTTTAAGCGGTGTTTATCAGGTTTGAATTCAGATTTTTCCTATTTCAAGACTAGTTGCCTAACCAAGGTTAAACAGCCCAGTCTGCCCTAATATTTACCCATAGCTGGAGGGGGAATAGTAGAATCCAAACCAAAGGGTATTAGCGTTACCGAAAAAATGTAATGACGAAGCGTCGTCCAGGATTTGAACTCGCCTCATCGTGTCCACTTCCTACGACAGCAAGATTACACTCGCGCCTGAATAAAATATCATATGTGTGTGTGTGCATTCATATTTATGAATCGAACTTAGCCTGCGTCATATATATATATATATATATATAATTATATATATATATAATATAGAGGGGAAGAGAGAGAGAGAGAGAGAGAGCATGCGATAGCTAGATGGGTAGATATATAGACACTGATATATATATATATATATATATATATTATATATATATATTTATATATTATATATAGAGAGAGAGAGAGAGATAGATAGATAGATAGATAGATGATGGAGGAATAGATAATATGAGTAGACTGAAATAGATAAGTTTTTGTTCTGACGCACTGGTCGAATTTGAATCATATCAATTTTAATGTGAGATGTCTGAATGTTGGAATTTTAAATGGCATCAGTTTTAACTCAAAAATCTAATTATTTCAGAATAACCATTTATATCTATACATTGTATTTCGCTTCCGAAATAATATAAAAATCTGACCAAATCTAAGTTTAATGTTGGGCGAATATGGGATAAGGAAATGTATTGACTTATTACAGCCTCACTACATTCTTATTATTACTTTTCAAATTGATTTCTTAAAATAACAATAAATCAACAGAATAACTTCAATTGTAAGACCATTCTGTCAGCTGGGGCTGTAGAATACATCGACTGCACCTCTGCAGGAGGATAAAGCCCCCACCCAATACAGCTACCTGTTAGGCATGTGTGTTTACCTGTGATGCTTAAGGACGATCCTGGTGTCTGAGCAGCCAATGACATGCAAAAATCTATTTTGGCCCTTCGGCTAGACGGGCGGTCAAAGAGTCCCGATTCGAGTAATCGGTTGGTTGTATCAAGCCCTCACACCTATATAATTGCTCTCATTGCAAATGAGAGAAGACGTAGGCTGAGAGTTTTAGTGTCCTGGGTAGCTTATTATAATGTAGATTGAGTGTTTGTCTGTATTCTATATTACTATTCAAGTCACAATTCCCTTAATTAATTATGTCACATTTTCCATGATGTTATTTCTATTTAACATCTTCTTATTATAATGGAGATTGTTTCCTTTTCTGTCTGTAACCGAAACTGAATATCACTACCAAGTACAATTCCCTTTGTTATTGACTCACATTTCCATGATTTTATTTTATTTTAACCTCAATCTCTAATAAAATTGTTTTACATTATTAATACTGTTAATCATATCTACAAATGAATAATGTGCAATTGTATTAATATATACACTAAAATAGCAGTTTACAGTGTGAACAGGAAGGCTTATTTGCATATTCAAATTAAAAATTTGATTTTAATTAAATATGTGCTTAGTATTATTGATTTAATCGTATTGTTTTATCTTAATGAATATGATCAAATCTCTTCGATAAATCTTTAAAAGAATCCATTACGAGAAGAAATAATTCTGATTTTATTCTTTAACTTCTATTTTAAAAACTAAGTTATTAAATAGGAAATTTAGCAATGAAATATGAGAGTGATAGAAGTGTAAGTTTCAGTTGTTTCCATTTTTTCGATTATACACCACCCTCTGTTTCAAATCTCTTTAACTGCATTCTATTTAATTTCATTAGCCTTTCTATTTAATACGATATTTCATTACATTAAAACTTAAATACTTTTGCACCCGGAGGGTGCATATATTTGCTAGTACTAATAATATGCAATTGTAATTTATTATACAACAAAATAGTGGTTTACATTGTGAACGGGAAGGCTAATTATATTGATATTAAAATTTGATTTTAAAGTACAGTCGGCGGTACATATACTAAATTGGAACGATACAAAGAAGATTTGCGATTGGCCCTGCGCTGAATGACACGCAAATTCGTGAAGCGGTTCTCATATTTTTAGACAATACTTGTGTAATAATTTATATTTATTCTCTTTCTTTTTTTATTAACACATTATAATCAGATTTCTACAATATACCCAGAAAACTACTCGGATACATAAAGAAGCAACATCTACAATAAATCTAAAAATCTTCCAAAAACAAAATGAAACATTACAAATATATGTTAAAAAATCATTCCTAAAGTTTCATTCACTAAATATGTAAAAAAAAAAAACCTTTAGAAAATTAAAAAACAGTTATCAACCATTCATTTCACAAAAAAACGTAGTCGGCATTAAATGACCCATTGGGTGATATGCCGTAAAACAAGAAGAAATCAAATCATGATTTTAGAAAATGTCTGCGTAGTATTATTGATTCTAATTGTTTGGTTTTATCCTTAATGAATATGAGCAAAACTCGGGAAATATCTTAAAGAAATTCATTAAACAGAAAAATAACTGTATTTTTTTCCTCCCTATTTAACTAATAGGTATAAAGAAATAGGCAATTGAAATAACGGAGTGATCGAAAGGATGGAAGAGTTGTTTACAAAGTTTGTTTTAATTTTTATTATAGCCTCCCCTCGTTTTTGAAATCATTTATCTGCATCTTTCTTTTGTTTCAGTTAGTTTTTCTGATTAATATAAGTTCTTGTTACATTAACTTTTAATACTTGCCCCAGAGGGTGCATATCCTTTGCTCGTAGAGTAACAACATCTAATAGTGAAGTTCGAAATCCGAAATCTAGGGAATGTGGAGTCACCATTACTCCCAGCTTCCATCTGACTCAGAGTGGTAGTCCTGTTAGGGGTCCCATCTATGGTTTATGATGAATAGGAATAAAATGTGTTAATTATTGTAACAAATATTGTGTAGTAAGTAAAGTCGGCGGGTGGCCTAAGGTCGGTATCAGCCAATCAGCGGAGGGAGTCTATCTCCCTTTTCACTATGCCCTAGATCGGAAGAAGATTGTTTTCGGGTCTAAGGTGAGCGCTTCACGTCAACCAGAGAAGTCCTTATCTTTACCATCATGATCCTGTCTATACTCATTACGCTGATTGGCCCCCGGAAAGAGGGCCGGTATCGAACTTGGAACTTGTGGTTCTAAAGCGAACGCTTAAACGATTGAAAGTTAATCAGTAATAGTACGGCGGTGTTGGCTCTTTAACCCCTGGTTGGGCAACCAGTCCTAGGAGAATAAGAACTTTGAATCAAACCTGGTAAACTCTCTTAAATATTGCCTTTCGTGCACATAATGCTCGTGTGGAGTGTTTGGAAAATATATACTGTTTGAACGTATATCGAATTTCTCTTAGGCCACACATGGCGACTGAAGTCTGAATTTAGGAATGTGATTATATACATGAACCGACTTATACATCGCTTTGCATATCACATTTTTAGATGGTTGGTTGGTCGTTGGTTTAATTGATTTAAGCATATTTCACCTTCCGGGTTATATCATGCCTAACGTTAGGCATTTTTAGAGTCTTAATTCT
>CM042150.1:103334748-103347248 GCA_023376005.1 Doryteuthis pealeii
TTATGCTTAATGAAGCAACTAATTTTTGAAAATAATTTTTTATAATTAAATGAATTTAGCGGGCATCAACAAACAACGTCGAGTCTGTAAAGGTAAATAGTTGGATTGTTTGGCTGGGTTTTACGGCATGTCAACCCTTTGTTTTTCATCTTCCATTTCTTTCTTTCCTTTTTTTTCTTTCGTTTCTGCCTTCTATTCCATTGAAGTAAACAATTATAAATAATTGTTATATATTATAAATAATAATTATATGCAATTGATAAGCATATAATAAATATTTCTTTCTTGTTCTTGAAGTAGAAATTAAGCATCTGATGAATAGGGTTATCGTTTCCTCTCTCTCATTCACTTCTTTCTTTCTTTCTTATTTTTCTTTTTCTTTCTTTCTCACTTTCGTTCTTTCTAATATATTTGCTATTCACATTCACCTTTACCTTCTTTCTTTCTTTCTTTCTTTTGAAGTGAAAAATAGACATCTGATATCAGTTCCCCTCTATCGTATATTTTCTTTCTTTCTTTCTTTTTTCTTTGCTTTTTTCTTTTTGTCTACCTTCTTTCTCCTTCGCTTTTCTTTCTTTCTTTCTTTCTTTCTATCATATTAGCTTTTTTTCTTTGCTTTTTCTCTTTTGTCTACCTTTCTTTCTCCTTCGCTTTTTCTTCTTTCTTTCTTCTTTCTTCTTCTTTCTTTTTATCATATTAGCTTTTTTTTTTGCTTTTTTTCTCTTTTCTACCTTTCTTTCTCTCTTTCTTTCTTTCTTTCTTTCTTTCTTTCTTTCGGCATTTGTCTTTCTTTCTCTTCGTCTCTTTTCTTTCTTTCTTCATCCTTTTTCTCTTTCTTTCTTTCTTTCTTTCTTTCTGTTATATTGCTTTTTTTCTTTGATTTTTTCTCTTTACCTACCTTTCTTTTCCCCTCTGTTTTTTCTTTCTTTCTTTCTTTCTTTCTTTCTTTCTTTCTTTCTTTTTCTTTCGTTCCAAAAAAAAATCTGATGAATAGGGGTATCTCTTCCTCAATCTCGTTCCTTTCTTTCTTTCTCTCTGTTACATTTGCTTTCTTTATCTCTCTGGTGTGCTGCCTATACTTTTTCTTTCCTTTCTTTCCTCGCAATCATAACGGAATAGTACATTATTCATCTCAGGTGATGACAGGCTGTACCATACGAACATCAGAATTACTGTCTTATTCTATTGCCATTATAGATCTAATACAATCAACCTTACTTCACTCTTTACCCTTTTCAAAAGAGATTTGAATGTATTTTCCGTGTTTATATCCTCCACAACCATCGCATCATTTATTCATTCATACAATTTAAATGTTACAGATCTTATGAATTCAATGCTGAATACGAAAAGAATTCCGATTTTATTTTCTATAAATTGTTGTTTCAATTCTCACCAACTTTGAACTTTGAACATCAATTCGATTTGTTGTTGCTCTCACTCAACGAAGCCGCCATTTTGATTTTAAAGAAAGAAAATTAAAATAAAACTTTCTCATTATAAATCATCATTTCTCTCTCGAGAATCGAACAGACTGCTTAAGTTTTTCGATAACAAAAATAATTGAATGAATCTGCTTAATCATTGTGAATTTCGAAATTATTCTATTAATTTAAATATTCAAAATGTAGAATTGAGAACAAACACATTGAGAGAAAGAAAATCATTTTTTAATATCTATGCTAAATAATGGTTTTATATGAAATCGCCAACCTTGTTGATATTTACTTTGATTATTTAAAACTATACAAATTGCATATAATATGCATAAGAATCTTTTGTGGTCTATCACAAAATGGAAAGCGTTTGCCTAAACATGTTGGATGCTTTTACAAATTCCAATAAAATACATTACGGTCAAGTTGTTTCATACTATACACACCTTGATTCGTATCTTACAAATAATGTAGTATAGGTTTGGTTTGGTTTGGTTTGTTTTACGGTATATCAACCTCAGTGGGTCATTTAATGCCGACAAAGTTTTGAAATAAATTCATTCTTAATGGATAATCAATTTTGTTTATAAACTCATCTTTTCTATTTAACCCATAGATGGGACCCTAATAGATACTACCACTCCGGGTCAGAGTAAACCATGGAGCAATGGTGATGAAGGGGTGCTCCACAATCCCCAAACCTCCCAAACTGGAACCTCACCATCAGATAGAGTTTAACGTCATTCCCAGGACATGTAGACTCTCAGCCACCGCCTTCTAGCACCCATATGATAAAAAAGGGTTGCGGATTGCCATAAGGGCAATAGGGTTGGGAAAATCATATAGGTGCTAGGGCTTGACATGACTACCCGATTGATCGGAGGGGGCCTCTCGACCGCCCGTCTAGCCCAAGAAAGGCCAAAGTGGAGTATTGCAAGTCATGGACTGCTCAACCACCTGGGTTCTATCCTTAAGCATCACATAAAATAAGCTAAATAATGGTTTTATATGAAATCTCCAACCTTGCTGATGTTTACTTTGATTATTTAAAAATACAAATTGCATATGATATGCATAAGAACCTCCAGTGGTCTATCACAAAATATGGAAGCGTTTTCTTAAACATATAGGATGTTTTTACAAATCCCCATAAAAGGCAAATGCGGTTGTTTTGAATGGAAATATAAAGAAGTAAACCGCGGAAGTAAATTTAGTTTGAAATAGAAATACATGCACGAGTGAATATTTAGTCGTTTCACGTCACGGTTATCAGCATATTGTTGTATACCTCTTTACTTACTTACTTACTACTATTCTTCTATTGTTCTTCTGACATCTTTTCTATCTTACGTCTTCTTCTAACATCTCTTCTAGCGTCTGGTCTGTGTCTGGTCTTCCATTGGGGATTTCTCTTTATCAGAAGCCCTGTGTCATTGGTAGTTTTTAGATAATAACACAAGACTTCGATTTAACTAATTCATATTTATTTCGAAATCCCCACCAGACTACCTGCGCAGATCGAGTCGGCCGCGTGCATAACACGACTTACCACAGTCGTGGTCTTGGCCGATCTGACTAAAATCTATTTCTAATCTAAACCGGAAGAGGGTCTTCTCCACCGATTCTCACGGTATCCACCGGAAGGTTAGGACTGAAGGTCAAGCCTTGTCATTCAAATCTTCAAGGCCGTAGGCTGCAACTTATAACAGCCATTTTGATTTCTACACTACTGTACATAAGTATTAGGAATCTAATAATTATGTAACAGTATGAAAGGTGACATGAGTTCAAGTCTTAGAAGAAGCAGTTTAAATTTCAGTTCGCGCTAGGATTATCTGGTAAAGCATGGTTTCATCTGTTCTTATCTCCCCTATTTTCCCCTGTATGATGGAATATTCCAAAGTTCACTATTCACCGCAGAACTCATTCTATTCAAATAAATGTCGGTAAATCTAAGTCGGTGTTCAGTTTGAGTTCAGTTGGTTAATTCTTATCATCTTAGTCTATAGTGTTCCTTGAAATACTATGTATAAAATAGTGTAATATCAGTAGTTCTCCGTGTAATCATCGTCTGTAGATGTTACAAACTGTTGGGCCATCCTGTAAGCCTTAAGCCAGAGCGCTTGTCCAGTGAAATTGGATCCTTGGTAAAGAGTCCTGAGTATTGGTAATCGTCTGGTATTGTAAGTCCCTCCACAATGAGTACAATTAGAATTATGGCAGTGTGGGGTTTAAGTATTGCATCAGCCACGCAGTATGGTTGGTGATTGGCGAAGTAATAAACAATGTGACTTAGGCTAGTTTATAAATCCAGGTGGGGAATTAGAGCACACCTTATTTCAAAGATATTCCAACAGTAGATCTTGCTCGGAGAAATTTCAGTTAGCAATTGATTCGAGGACAGCTGACGACGATCTTAAATGCTTTTCTGTGTTCGTTTCTGATTGGCAAATTTTTACTAGGAGTTCCTGCTGCTGTTGGGAAAGATCATAAATAAGCGTGTTGATTTGGCGTACATTTTATGCCAATAGATAACCCAACATCCACGAAGGTTTATATACCATTAAAGAAAGATACGAACATAATATACGTATCATTTTGATGAAAAAGTAAAATAAACGGCCATCTACCTGTTTTGAAGATTAGCATTATACATTATGGAAATCATGTCCCCCTCAATCTTATTTGAGCGAGCTATCCCTCCGTCTCATGATGTAATGACCCTTCTGTGTACTTGTGTTTAAGACCCCTGCTATACAGGATAGATTCGCTAGCACTTATCAAGGGCTACGCACCCAGGTATTTACTTAGCATAGCTTCGGTCTCCGTCGAGGTTTGAATTCACTATCCCAATAGTAATTCTTTGCTATGCTTGACTAATGCGTTAGGACCTCTTTGCTTTATTTTCTCCATTCAGTCTCTAAGGCCAGGGAAGTAGGGGAAAATGACTAACGGACACATGGTGGCTAGTTTCTTTGTTCTTCTAGGAACCAACTCTTTGCGTATTTTTTACTCGTTCCTCATTTTCCAATCGTTTGTTTCCTCGTGCCCCAGCCACTAAACAAATAGTGAGCAAGATTACGAAATTAGTTGTCTTATATTAGGTTTCAAAGAACACTCCACCCCTACTTCCGTCTTGAGTGGGTGCCATTTTCCACAAAGTTCTCGTCAACACTTAAATTGCTGATTGCTAGTGATCTCGACAAGACCTGTTCCGGCCTGCTTAATGAAGCATATCTTGCTGTACCTAACCAACTAGATGGATTGTTGAACTTTATCAACTCATCTTTCTTCCGACTATCGGCGTTTTTGATAACTTGCCTATATGCGTCCCATAACCAATTGCTTGCAATATTACACTTCGCATATTAGTATTATGAGTGGGTTGATGTGGGGCAAGTTTAGCAAAAACTATTGGGCTCTTTAACCTTGTTTAGGCAACCGGTCTAGGAGAATGAAAACTTGGAATTCAAACCCGCTGAACTCCGCTTAAGAAATTGACCTTGTGTTGCATCCTGCTCGTGCGGAGGGGTTGGTAAATATATATAAAAGAAAATAACAACCAACTTCTTGTAGATCTTCTGTCGTACCAGGGTTAAAGAGCCCAATCTGTCCGCGTTTCTTTTAAGCTTCTTATACGGTACTTAAAAAATTGACCCTGTGTCACCACTTGACTGGATTGAGGAGTTAGTTAAACACGTACAAAAAGAATCTTACTAAAATGTAGATTGTCGATAGGTTTCCAAATGCTGAGCTTTATGGGAAAGACATGAATGGAAACTTAATGGAAATTTCATGTAAAAATATTTTATCAAAAGAACAAAAAATGTCACATAAATAAAGAATGAATAAAATCGATTAAGAAGAAAGAAAAAAAATCCAGTATGTCACTCGGGGAATATATGTACAAAACGAAAAACGGTGAAATAGACAACTAATTCATCATTCAATTTATTCCTTTTAAAAGTGAATAAAAAAGGCATAAGGGCAGGATAGTTTGAAAATGTAGGTCTCCGTTGATGGAGATAGAGATGAAGAGGAATGGTTAGGATGAAGAGAAGCAAAAATTATCAGATCATATTTAATGATTAAAATGGGAAAGAAGAAGGAAAAGAAAAAGAAGAAAGAAGGAAATGAACAAAAAGGAAAGAAGAAGAAGAAGAAGAAGAAGAAGAAGAAGAAACGGGTAGAAGCGGAAAGAAGAAGAAGAAGAAAGAAGAAGAAGAAGAAGAAGAAGAAGAAGAAGAAGAAGAAAAACGGAAAGGAGAAGAAGAGGGGGAAAGAAATAAAAGAAGAAGGGGTAGGAAGAAAAACAAAAGAAAACGAAAGAAAGAAAGATGAAAATAAGAAATAACAACAATAAGAAAAAGAAGAGGAAGAAAAATAGGAAGAAGTTGCAGTAGTGATTAAAGAAGGAGAGGGAGAAATAGGAAGAACAAAGAAAAAGGAATAAGATGAAGAAGAAGAAAGGAAGAAGAAAAGTTAATGACAAGAAGAAGAAGAAGAAAAAAGAAAATGGAGGAAGAAAGGAAGAAAGGAAGAAATAATAATAATAATAATAATAATAATAATAATAATAATAATAATAAGAAGAAGAAGAAGAAGAAGAAGAAAGTGGGAAGATGAAATACGAAGAAAGATGAGGAAAAGATAAAGAAGCAAGAAGAAATAGGATTAAAATGAAGAAGCAGAAGTAGGAAGAGGAAGAAGAGGAACAAATGCAAAAACAAGAACAAAAAAAAAAAAAAGAAAGACCGATGTCATAATTGTAACTTTTTTTGTCGTAAAATATTTGAAGAGAAATTTAAGCGTCCATTATTAGACATCAATCAATTAAGAGAGTCACATAAGATAATCAGATAAATGACTTGTACGCGTCATCGGGGCCTTAAAATGTCTTCTTTATGAGTAAATAAAACAGAAAAAATCCAGACAAATAAATTGATTATGATATGAAGGCAGTAATAACTTGGCCATAAACAAGATCTTTAAAGGCTTGAATCAAACCATATTCATAAGGAAACGGGGCTTGCTGTTAGTTTTTAAGCAATTCTCTAATTTTAGAGGCATGCTTAGCATAACGTTTATCGTCGAAGGAAATAAATGGTTTGATTTCTTTGTTTTAATTGCATACGATCCTTAGTGGGTTATTTAATGCCAAAGCCACACTCGTAGAATAACAATCGTGGTACTATTTAACCGATAGCTGGAAATAAAATCGGTGAACTGATTTCAAATCATGGACAAAGCTAGTTGGGGTTCACTTCGCGCTAATGCTCTTGGAAAAGCCATGAATCAATCTGTTCCTCCCTGCAGCTATGGGTAAATTGTTGGACAGACTGTGTATTTAGCCTTGTTTAGGGAACCAGATTAGAAGAAGAAATACTCTGAATTCAACAATCTTTACTCCGTTTAAAAACTGACCTGGTGTCACATTTTACTCGTTGAGGAGGAAAACTACCACTGAATAAGTTTTCAAATATAGTTTTTTTGGTTTGGTTTGTTTTGTTTTGTTTTATGGCATATCAACCTCAGTGGGTCATTTAATGCCGATAAAGTTTTGAAATAAATCAATTCTTAATGGATAATACAATTTTTTTATTAACACATTTTCCTATTTAACCCATAGATGGGACCCTAACAGGTACTACCACTCCGGGTCAGAGTGGACCAGGGAGCAATGGTGATGAAGGGGTGCTCCACATTCCCCAAAACTCCAGAACTGGAACCTCACCATCAGATAGAGTTTAACGTCATTCCCAGGACATGTAGACCCGCAGCCACCGCCTTCTAGCACCTATATGATAAAAAGGGGTCGGGGCTTGCCATAAGGGCAATAGGGTTGGGAAAATCATATAGGTGCTAGGGCTTGACGTGACCAGCCGATTGATCGGAGGGGGCCTCTCCGACCGCCGCCCTCCGATTGATCGGAGGGGGCCTCTCCGACCGCCCGTCTAGCCCAAGATAGGGTTAAAGTGGAGTATTGCATGTCATGAACTGCTCATCCACCTGGGCTCTATCCTTAAGCATCACCGGTCACCACCCACGGCCAACAGGTGGCCCCATTGGGGGAGTCTTACCCATTTGCAGAGGTGCAGTCGTTGCATTCTAACGCCGCAGCCGACAGGGCGGTAAAACAATTGAATAAAAAATAAAGGAATTGTAAATAGCTATGCGATATTTTCAAGGCAAAAGAATTTATTGCAAATAAAAATATTTAACTATAAATTCTATCGGGCATTTATGTACACTGGTAAATAGTTAAAAATAAACCATTATATCCGTTGCTTTATGTCAAACTGGATAATTCCGAGGCAATTTTCGGAATCACTTGAAGAAGACTGGAGGGCACATCGATCGAAACGTTTTGTATATAACAATAATGATGAGGACAACTGTCTGAAAAATTGAAATAATACAAATTATCATGCCTGATCTAAAATTAACAAGAAACACTTGAAGAAGGCTGGAGGGCACTTCGGCCGAAACGTTTTGTATATAACAATAATGATGAGGACAACTGTCTGAAAAAACCTTAAAGTGACTAATTAAGAAAGAAATTATTTCTGAATCACTTCAGCCCTCAAGATAAATGAAATTGATTATAATTTGTATTATTTCAATTTTTCAGACAGTTGTCCTCATCATTATTGTTATATACAAAACGTTTCGGCCGATGTGCCCTCCAGCCTTCTTCAAGTGTTTCTTGTTAATTTTAGACCAGGCATGATAATTTGTATTATTTCAATTTTTCAGACAGTTGTCCTCATCATTATTGTCATAACATAGAATAAATACACTTAAAATTTGAACATGCAACATTAGACAGTCCTCATTGTTTTTTAAAACAAGTTTTAATAAATACATGACTGGTATCATATATCTATATATAGTTTGTTTTAGTTTAATACACATGTAAAGTTTACATTTCAAATTGTTTTATTTTTTAATCCTTTAATGAATTTGATGATTTTACTTACTTCGGGTACAAACTTGCTGACATTGACTTTTTTACTCCCAACTCTCAGGCAATATGTACCAAAAATCTATTTTTACATCGCCCGGAGGGTGTTTTATTTTGTACTAGTATTAATAATGGAGATTCGCTTCCGGTTTTTGTCTGTAACAATAATCACGTCACTACTTACGTCACATTACCCCAAATCGTCATAGCATAGAATAAATACACTCAAAATTTGAACATGCAACATTAGACAGTCCTCATTGTTTTTTAAAACAAGTTTTAATAAATACATGACTGGTATCATATATCTATATATAGTTTGTTTTATCTTAATACATATTTAAAGTTTACATTTCAAATTGTTTTATTTTTTAATCCTTTAATGAATTTGATGATTTTACTTACTTAGGGTACAAACTCGATGACATTAAATTTCTTACTCCCACCTCTCAGGCAATATGTTTCAAAAATCTTTTTTTTTTATTTTGTACAGTAATACAAATGTTCAAAAAGCAGACTTTATATTTTTGTGTTAAGAACTTTCAACTGTATATGTATTTATGGGCGATCGTGTCTAAAACACCATGAAGAGAACGTTATATAAACACTGTTGACGTCGGCCTAGAGAACTAAAATAAAAATGGCTGTCTTCTCGAAGGCAAGGTGTGTTGTTTAGCTTTGGATTGTACCTGATTTGGCTTTAGGTTGTAGCCCAGTAGTCATAGACCAGAGGCAAGGCGTTTGGGCAGGAAGCTTAAACGATTTCTGTCTGCAGTCTCCTATAAAAGAGACGCAGCATTGCCCTCGAGGATTCTATCGTGTGTTTTAAAAGTTTATCGAAGCCAAATGATGTAAACAATACAAGTTTCTTCACGGAAGCTTGCTAGCACGCGCCTGAGTCACTGGCTCATTTAGAAAACAGGTTAATACAAAATAGACTGTTATAACTTCTATATATGAATACTCGTGTTCCTTAATTGTATGACCGTTACCATCTGGCAATAACCTATGGTTAGAAATGAGACCGTCCCAATCGTCTAAGATGAAATTAAAAAATGTATATCCTGATTTTCTTTTGTTGCTTATCCGCCGAATTCTTATTTCTTATGAGTGTCGTCGCCTCAACGAAATAATGGAGCAATCCGTTTTTTTATTAAAGAAAAAAAAGGAAGAAATAGGACATAGGGCCAGGTTGGCTCAGTCGGTAGAGCGTTCGACTAGAAACCACAAGGTTCCTAGTTCGATACTGGCCCTCGCCAACTCAGCGTATGAGTAGCACAGGATTATCTTCTCTGCCTTGAAGAGTTATCTTCCCACTTGGATTACGTCCCGGCCACCAGGATGTCTGGTATATAAGCGCCTAATTTAAACTTCTCTTCCTCTTTTAGCTACATCTTCGAAACGAGCACATGGGTTAGACTACTGTCTACCCCTTTCTCGGTGGGGCTACGGCCCCCCTCTTAGTAAGGGATCTCTATGTACGGACGCTCCAGTCCTTTTATGTATGCATGTTTATGTACACTATCTTGTATTTTATGTATCGTTTCCATGTGCTGTTATCTATATAAAATGTTTTGTCCCACAAATGTGTCGGAATTTGTTATGTTTGAACTAGTTATGACTTTGTTATAACCTTGAACCCTACAAAGGAAATAGAGATGAAGCGTGAGGGATTATTGATAACTAAGGTCTCCGATAATTTAAAAAAAAATGAAAACTAACAAACAATTTTAAGATAAGATAATGGAAAATGAAATTTTATATTCTCACCATTAAATACTAGCAAATATATGCACCCTCCGGGTGCAAGTATTTAAGTTTTAATGTAATAAAATATTGTATTAAATTAGAAAGGCTAATGAAACTAAATAAGAATACAGATAAAAAGATTTGAAACAGAGGGAGTATATTAAAAGATTTGAAACAGAGGGAGTATATTAAAAGATTTGAAACAGAGGGAGTATAATAAAAAATGGAACAACTGAAATTTACTCTTCCATCACTCTCGTCTTTCTTGTTATTTTTTCTAATTTAAGTATTTAGTTAAAAGAGGAAGTAAAGAATTAAATGACAATTATTTTTTCTTGTTAATGGATTTCATTTAAGATTCATTGAAGAGATTTAGGCTTATATTCATTAAAATAAAACCAAACAGTTAGAAATCAATAATACTAAGCACATATTTATTAAAATCACATTTTTAATATCAATATGCAAATTACCCTTCCCGTTCACACTGTAAACCGCTATTTTGTTGTATATATAAATATAATTGCATGTTGTCAGTATGTAGACATAGTTAACAGTATTAATAATGTAAGACAATTTTATTAATAATTGAGGTTTAGATAAAAATAAAATCATGGAGAATGTGATGTCATTAACTAAGAGAATTGTGACTTGAGCAGGAATATAGTTTCGGTTACAGACTGAAATACACACAATCTCCATTATAATAAGATATTATGTAGAGCAAATAAGAAGGTATTGAAAATAAGAATGAAAGGGATTGTCGATGGTCATGAACTAACAGTTACAGAAAGACTAGAAATGTTATATATATTTATCAACGCTTCAAGGTTAATTTCCTGAGCGGGGTTTAACAGAATTCAGAGTTTTCTTTCTCCTACACTGGTTGCCAAATGAAAGTTAAACAGCCCAGTCTGCGCTACTATTTACCCATAGCTGGAGGGAGAATAGCTGGATTCATACCTTCCTGAAGATTATTGGCACATCCAGGATTCTAAATCGGGTCAACGAGTTCATTTCCTACGAGGATAACCATTACACCACGCGCCTCCAACTAGGAATATTATATGTGCAATATTGGAAATTAAAAAAAAACAGATTTATTTTAGATTTTAGAGATGTCAAATACCATCCGAGGTAAACAGGTTGAGTAGATAACTACTCCAAATCGCTATATTCTTTTTCGTTGATCTTTATTCTCGTCTATATCATAATTATCGTAGGAAGCGCATGGTATAATGGTTAAAGTCACATAATTATGATATATATATATTTACCAACCCCTCCACACGAACAGGATGTGAAACAATGTCAATTTCTAAAGCGGAGTTCAGCAGATTTGAATTCAGGGTTTTCCTTCTCCTATACCGGTTGCCTAACAAAGGTTAAAGGGCCCAGTCTGTCCTACTATTTACCCATAGCTGGAGGGAGATTAGGATCCATATCTTTCCCAAGGATATTAGCGCTAAGTGAAATGCAATTACCACGTCCAAGATTTGAACTCGGGGCGACGAGTCCATTTCCCATGACTTTAACCATTACACCTCGCGCTTCCTCCAATATAATAAGATTATATGTATATAACGTTACAAGAACAGTTTGACATGCCTTTAAAATCAATCAACCAATGAACCGTTATGTTAAGGATTCACCAGTCCTAGCGGTTCCTCAAAACGCGTCCTTGAGCCAGACTTAGCAAGCATTTAGCCGATAAAGCCTCAGCTGAAATAGTATTGGTTATTGAAACCGAAAGTAGGAAGCAGAAACTATTCGCAATGTCCACGTTCGGGTCAATCCAATCAAAACACACAATTATGTGGCTTAAAATTCCTTAACAGCAAAAATAAAAAGATATATAACGGAACTACCCTTTGAATTGTGGGAAGTAGCAGACTACATTGGTGGCGATGATTGCGAATCTACGTGTCCCGGGGAAAGCGACTATAATTTCGCCTTTAATGATCTTGACAAATATTGGCACGGCAACGTTGTTTTTGTGTAAGAAATGTGCAGGAAGGAAAAACATGTATAAGAGGTGAGTTGATAGAGCAGACAGATAAAGCAAGTCTAACGGATGGAGATGGTGAAGTAATGAATGGAAAAAGGCGCAGATTGGCCAGCGCCGATCTCGACGCTATTATCTACTATCTGCAAGCTTCACAGTAGACTTTTTTCTTCTAATTTTGCTTTCATTATTCTTCTAATTTTGCTTTCATTATTCTTCTACTTTCGCTTTCATTCTTCTTCTACTTTCATTTTCATTATTCTTCTACTTTCACTTTCATTATTCTTCTACTTTCACTTTCATTATTCTTTTACTTTCACGTTTATTCTTCTTCTACTTTCACTTT
>CM042150.1:103352248-103367248 GCA_023376005.1 Doryteuthis pealeii
GCAAATTAGCCTTCCTGTTCACACTGTAAACCACTATATTGTTGAATATATAAATATAATTGCATGTCATTAGTATGTAGATATGGTTAACAGTATTAATAATGTAAAACAATTTTATCAATAATTGAGGTTTAAAAAAAAATAAAATCATGGTGAATGTGACGTCAATAACTAAGGGAATTGTGACTTGAGTAGTGATTTAGTTTCGGTTACAGACAGAAAAACACACAATCTCCATTATAATAAGATATATATATATATATATATATAGATATATATATTTTTTAAAAATTCACTCTGATGAAGGTCGTAAAAAATCTCTCTGTGTACAGAATATTTTATACATTTTCCTATTATTATTATTATCATCATTTCAACTCCATCTGATTATGTTAATAATAATAATAACGTAAATCCGTATACATTTTGATAAACAGACCGAAACACGTGTGTAAGTGATATCGATAAAATTCATTTTTATCCATCTACATTTATTTTCTTTACTCATATCTTCCTCATTTTGTCGGATTCAATTCCTTTCCATTCTTACATATATATATTTACCAACCCCTCCGCACGAGCAGGATGTGACACAAGGTCAATTTCTTAAGCGAAGTTCAACAGGTTTGAATTCAGAGTTTTCCTTCTCCTAGACTGGTACCTAAGGTTAAAGAGCCCATTCTGCCCTACTATTTATCCATAGCTGGAGGGAGAGTAGGATTCATACCTTTCCCAAGGGTATTAGCGCAAAGTTAAATGCAATTATCACATCTAGGATTTGAACTCGGGGCGACGAGTCCATTTCCCATGACTTTAACCATCGCACCACGCGCTTCCATTCTTACATATAGATATATGTTTTTCATAAATTAATACAACCATCAAAAACCAAAGTGTAGGCGGATAAGTGAATGCACTTTCGGAAGCAAACAAATAAAAAGAGAAGCATTTTCATCAAATCAACCTTTTAACGTGTTTTTGTGAATTAATAGACAAGAAATGAAACTCGTTGTACAGACTCAAATATCAGTTGCACACAATTAAAAATACCAAACAAATGTTTTTAGGTCAAAATGTTAAAAACTAGGAATAGTGAAAATAGCTTTTATATCTAATGTGAAATTCATAGTAATTCGAAAAAAAATGTACGTTGTATGTTCAAAAAGTATTGACATTGAAGCTGTATTTACTAAATCAGAAATAAACAATAATAAAAAAGTTAATTTCCCTCAAAATAATCTCATTATGTCCCGATTATGCATTGGTCATACAAAACTAACACACTCTTATATACTCAAACAAGAACAACCACAATGTGAAACATGTCAAACACCCCTGACAGTTAAACACTTATTGATGGAATGCAGATTTTTTGCTCACATCAGAAACCGTTATTTTAAAGCAAACAATATGAACAATCTGTTTGAAAATGTTAACATAGAGGATATTCTCTCTTTTTTGAGGGAAATAAAATTATACCATAGAATATAGACATGAAACTAATCAATGCCATACAATATAATCCCCAATAATGCTAACACATTGTTAAAACCAATTACTAAAAGTATATATATGAATACACAATATGTATTACACCCTAACCGTTAGGCATGATATAACCCCGGACGGGTTGATATGCCGTTAAAATCAATAAACCAACCAACCAATCAAAATAATCTCCTTTGCATTAAACACATACGTAACATTTCTGACCAAACTTTTATTCAGAATAGTACTTAATATCCATAATTTGTGTCGAAGCACAATGATCCGATATATATGATATTTACCAACCCCTCCGCACGAGCAGGATGTGACACAAGGTTAATTTAAGACAAACAACTAACTCTCATGAATGTTTGATATACATAACATGTAAGAGCAAATAACGGAATACATGATTCCGGGTCAGTGTGGGGCTGGGTGTAATGGCAATGAAAGGAAGCTGGTTGGCTGGTTTGTTTTTGTCTTATTCATTCTTGTTTGGTAATTGTTATAGGTGATACACCCTATAAGACTAATGGAATGCGCCGAAGGGTTACTATAAGTAACAGGGACAATTGTGGCTTGAGAGTAAGCCAATAGGAGTCAGCTCATAACTCTATTTGTCGGACGTAATTCCCACTTCTCTATATTGTATTTGTCTACTTTCTGTTAATACATTTTCCTACATTTGATACCCGTCGTTTTGTTCTTATTTGACCCCTTAAAACCTCACAACAGTAATCAATTGTTTTAAACTCATTTTTGACCAGTTTAACACACAGAGGGAACCCTATCAAGTACTACCACTCCGAGTCAGAGTTGACCTGGGAGTAATGGTAATGAAAGTGCACTTCCCACAGTTACAAAATTAGAACCGCACTAGATGCAGTTTAACGTCATACCCAATACACTAATACTCTTTGCCTTTTAGCAGAAATATGATAAAAGGTGTTAAAGATTTGTCAATACACTCAATACAATCATATAGGAGCAAGAGCTTGATGTGACCAGCCAGTTAAAGAAGACAAAGTAAGGGATTATGTGGTGTTGCCTGTCATGGACTAATCATCTACCGGGATTTCGTCCTTGGGCCAGTCGGTAGAGCGTTCGGCTAGAAACCGCAAGGTTCCTAGTTCGATACCGGTCCCCGCCAACTCAGCGTATGAGTAGCACAGGGATCTGTGCGGTAAAGTAAGGAGCTGATGGTAGGTGTGGCGCTCCATCTCAGATGCTAAAAACAATCTCCTTGGTCTAGCGCTATTGAAAAGGGGATAGACTCGCTGACTGGCTGATACCGACTTTAGGCCGCCCCGTTGACTATATATATATAATGTGGAAAATGGACTCGTCGATTCGAGTTCAATTCCTAGACGAAGCTGTTGGCATTTCACATAGCACTAATACCCTTGGGAAAGGTATGAATCCATATATTCTCCCTCCAGCTATGGGTTAAATAGTAGGGCTGACCGGGACCTTCAGCCTTGGGTAGGTAACCAGTCTAGGAGAGGGATAACTCTCAATTCAAAATTCCTGAGGTCGGTCGTTGATTGGGTTTGTGGCAACCCTTGATGCACCAATTCTTTCCTGTCGACTGTGCCAAAAAGTGTGGATGGTCCAACACAAGCCTTCACCACTATAAACAAATCCCTGTGTGGGTGTTCATTGTGTGTATGAACCCTCATACGTCGAAAATCGACGAGAGAGTCCATTATATATATATATATATATAGTATGAACAAAAAGTAAAAAGACAAACAGGAATATTTTTTATATATGTTATTTATTCTCAACTAGTTTCGAACTTAGGTCATCGTCAGAAGAAAATTTCTTATTTGAAGAAATTGTTTTTAGATTTTTTGAAAGGAAGCATTATGGAAGAACTATAAAAATTGGATTATTTTTGAGGGTTTGACATGCTATTAAAATCCGGGTAGAAGAGTGTGTTAGTAGTAGCAAGTCCATCTGTTCCGTGAAAAACCTCTTTGAGGTGGGTTATTTTTGAATGCTCTTATATATGTGAGGGAGGGTTCTTGGGAGTTGTGTATATGCCCATATATGCATGAATATAAATGTATGTGTGTGCATACATATATGTGTGTGAATGTATATATATATATATATATATATATATATATATATATATATATATATATATAGCTAGGAAATGTGAAGGCTCATACCTTTCCAGAATGTATTAGTACTCGGGGGCCTAAATTTGGTATCAGCCAGACATCGAGGGAGTCTATCCCCATTTTAACTATCGCTAGACCAAGAAGATTGTTTTGGCATCTGAGGCGGAGCGCCAGACTTACCATCAGCCCTCACTTTACCGTACATATCTCTATGCTGAGTTGGCGAGGGTCGGTATCGAACCTGGAACCTTGAGGTTCCTAGTCGGACGCTCTACCAAATGAGCTAAACAGTGCGAAGTTCGAACTCGCTAACAACGTTGTCACCGTCCACTATGCCAACCACTTCGCCACGAAGACACACCTCACTCTGCCGATTATGATAATCGAACAATGAAGTGGTTATTTTTTTTTTGGGGGGGGTTCTGTTTTGTTCTACTTTGTCGTTTGAAGTCATCGTTACAGATTTACTCAACGTTGAGTGAAATACTCATTTTAACAGAAAAGATAAAAAAATGTCTTAAAAAAAAAATAAAAGGAAAAAGCTCTTTATGCTATTTGTGTTTATCAGATAAACCACCATTCGTCGTTTGATTACAGAAGTTGTCTGTTTCTTCGATTAAAAAAAAGAACTGTTGAAGCTTAATTAACAACACACGTAATAGGCTTCCCGCCGTGCGAATGAATTCGCTTTGTGGAAAAGCAGATATCATTTCGATTTCTCGTTTAATGTGCGCCATGCCAGCGAAATGTTCATTATTTTTCTTCAAATTACCGCCGTTTTTTTAAAGCCTTAAACTCAATTCTAATTAGTATCGCTCGCATATCAAAACATATCTACCTACACACATGTACAAGCTTCTCTTTACACACACGCAGCTACACGTCTAACACAGAAGATATACACATTTCAAACAACTGCTAACAGGGCCAGTGGATATTCCACAGTATGATAATCTAATTATTACAACGTTTGATGTGTTTTCTGAAGATCTATTGCAATTGTTCAATATGTAAAAAAAGTAAAGTCATCGGGGTGGCCTAAAGTCAGTATCAGCCTATCAGCGAGGGAGTCTATCCCCTTTTCACTAGCACTAGACCAAGGAGATTGTGTTTGGCACGAGGTGGAGCGCCACATCTACGATCAGCTCCTTACTTTACCACACAGATCCCTATGCTACTCATACGCTGAGTTGGCGAGGACCGGTATCGAACTAGGAACCTTATAGTTTCTAGCCGAACGCTCTACCGACTGAGCTAACCAAATCTTGATTTAACTTTCTCTCACTCTCTTCTTTCTTTACTTTTTTCTTATTAGTATTATTTGCGTTATTCGGACTATTGTCCCCATCTTCATTGTTATTTGTGCAACATTTCGGACGATATGCCCTCCGGCCTTCTTCAGGTATTTCTTGTCGGACTCGGGAACCTTCTCGGACTCGGGAACCTTCTTTTTTCGAACTCGGGAATTTTCTTGTCGTAATCGGGAGCCATCACGGCACTGCCATCACGGTTGAACCTAACCCTTTATTTATTCCACGGGGGTATCTTGTTCTCATTGCGCTAACCATAGCTGGGGAAGGAGTTGTGTTAATTATTTTTTATTCCTGTTTGATTGAAACAAATTAGTTTTATCGCATCCGCACACTCATCCCTCTCTCTACCATTCATCTCCTCAATCAATTGGTCTCATCAATTCCCGGTACCCATATGATCGACCAAACCCGTTTGGCCTTATAAAAACCCACATTACTTTTATCATATATTTGCTAGACGGCGCTGACTGAGGGCCTTAGAATCTTGGATATGATGTTAAACCGCTTCTAATGGCGAAGTTCTAATTCTGATCTCTGGAGAGTGTGAAGTACCAATTCATCCCCATTACTGCCAGGTCCACTCTGACCCGGAGCGGTAGTACCTGTTAGGGTCCCATCTATAGGTTAAATAGAAAAAAAAGGAGTTTGAAAAATTGTTTAAAAAATTAAGTTTAAAAAGAAAAAATTGAATACCAATGAAGAATGAATAGAACAAAACGTCTTCGGCATAAAATAACCCAACAAGAGTTGACATGCCGTAAAATCTAACCAAGCAAACGCACTCTACCAAATATTGGGGAATAGTTGTGTGCTGACCAAGATTTGATATTTATCTCCCTTAATTTGACTTCTTCGTTAGTGAACAGTGTTTACGTTTTCCCCGACGAACAACTTCCAGTTTGTTCTTAAAAAGGTCGCCAAAAAGGTATTGGCAGAGTACTTTGCCGAAATCCATATCAAGAAGCTGTTTTCATCCGAGGTAATGTTTTTTATCGATAGCATCATCGGTATGTGATATCACACTTCTATTTTTTGTAACATGAACTCTCTTAACACATTGTCTACGTATTGGTACACATGCATATCACTTATGTATGTAGTAGTACATATATATACCATTACGAATAGTTCACTTCCTTTTTTCAAACTGTATTTAAAATACATAATTTCATAATAATAGAAGTGTCTACATATACTAATTAAAGAAAGTGGAAACGATGAAAAATTGTTATAACTAGAACTTTTAATTAAAAAAAAAAAGTGATATAAAAATAAAACAAAATGGGAATCTATTCAGAGCCAAATAAATATACATATTTATTTATTTATATAACTTATGACCTGTTACAAATTAGCACGACTTAGAAGAGGAAGACTTGTCACCTCGTGGGCTTTGCCGTCCCGGCTAATGGTCTTTGCCGTCCCGGCTGATTACAGAGTGAAAATGAAAGAAAACGAAAAAATCGATAAATACTTAGACCTTGCCAGAGAAATAAAAAAAACTGTGGAACATGAGGGTTAAGGTCGTGCCGATTGTGATTGGGGCCTTTGGAGCAATCCCAAAGGGGTTGGAAAGGAATCTGGATGAATTAAAAATCGGAGGAAGAATCGAGACCATCCAGACTACAGCATTATTGAGAACGGTTGGAATACTCAGAAGAGTCCTGAAGACATGAGGAGACTTGCTGTCACTCAGCCACCGGTGAACCACCGGCTTCTGCAGGTGTGAAAAACTCGAATGGAGTGAAATAATAATAATAATAATAATAATAATAATAATAATAATAATAATAGCTCCACAGAATAATGCCATAAGAACAAACTATATCAAAGCAAAAATTGATAAGACCCAACAAAATAGTAATGTAGAGTTTGCAGTAATAGAGATGAGACTGTAAACATATACTCTGTGAATGTAGCAAACTAGCACAACGGGAGTACTGAACTGGGAATTATGCCAAAATCTAATTTTGACCATATAACAAAATGGTACTGTTCTTGAGAACGAAACACATAAAATTCTCTGGGACTTTGAAATAAAAACGGATTAGTGTTGATAAACAAAAAGAAAGAACTTGTCAACTGATGGATTTTGCAGTTCCAGCAGATCACAGGGTAAAGCTAAAAGAAAATGAAAAAAAATGGACAAATATCTGGACCTTGCCAGAGAACTGAAAAAGTTATGGAATATGAAAGTGAAAGTGATACCAATTGTAGTTGGTGCACTTGGAACGGTCCCAAAAGGATTGAAAAGGGTTTGGAAAGTTTGAAAATCAGAGGAAGGATTGAAACCATTCAGAACACTGCACTGCTGCAATCTGCCAGAATACTCAGAAGAGTACTGGAGACCTGAGGAGACTTGCTGTCACTCAGACTCCAGTGAAAGACCATCAGCTAATGCTGATGTGAAAACTCAAAAGGAGTAAATAATAAAACTAACAAAAAATATAACTATACCAATAATAACAATAATAATAATGATAATAATAGCTATAACAATAAATACAATTATAACAATAAAAACAATAATAATAACAACAATAGTTCATATCATATATTGGTCGTTATATCATATTGCATGAAATAAATACAGATCATAGATAAATCTCAATAAATACGAGCGCCAAATGTGTATCAACACGAAACGGAATTTTCCAAAACTGATGCAATAAAGGAATTGTGCCAACGTCAGTAAAGCTAAACTGCTATTTGAGCAAACGTAGGTAACGTGGTTATTTCCAATAAGTCTAACATAAAAAGGGAACCACTCTTGACTGATAAATCATTTATTTATTTATTGATCTACTAGGAAAAACTAATACGGGGTTAGGGTTAGGATTGGGCTTTAGAGTTAGGGTTAGGGTTAGGGTCTAGGGTTAGTTTAATTGGAAAATAAATAAATGATTTATCAGTCAAGAGTGGTTCCCCTTTGTTTATGTTACTTATAGGAAATAACCGGCAACGTTTTATAAAGACTTAATTATATTAGGTTGTTACAAAAATAATGGCCGATTGAAGTGCTCGGTTTTGAAATATAATTTTAACATAGAATTTGTTGTTTATTTCAGGTGAATTTTTGCATATATAATTAATGTGTTGCTCAAAAATAAAATTTAATTTATTTTCAGATAGAAAGTATTTTTGAAAAATAGGGGCCTTCAAAGATGAACATGCCTAAACATGACCTTCTTATGTTGCATGAGTTCAAGCTTGGGCACAATGCCTCCGAAACTGCTGCCAATATCAACAAAGCATGGGTAGATGAATTCACAAGTGATCGGACTGTACGAAGGTGGTTCCAGAAATTCCGCAGTGGAAATGAGAGTCTTGAAAATGAAGAAGGTAGAAAAGTGGATCCTTTACGACAACTGTCGTAGAGGGTTCACTTTTCGTCACAAGTGACTATTCGGTCAAGAAAGGGGTTATTGGTGTTACACAAACTGAGCATCGAGCACATTTCAAACCGCCTAAGATTTTGGTGCTCATTGAGCTCATGAGGAACCCATTTATCGAACTTTTTCACCTTTCCAATGCTCTGTAAATGGCGGGAAACTGTTGCAATGCTGACACCAAGTGTCTGAGACATTTCTCTGACACTTTGTCGTGGGTTTTGCTCAACAACTGCCTGCAATTGTTCATTGTCAAGACTGCATGTCCGTCCTCTACCATAGATATTAAGAAATGATTTTCTTTCTCTCAATGTGTTTGTTCTCAATTCTATATTTTGAATATTTAAATTAATAGAATAATTTCGAATATTCACAATGATTAAGCAGATTCATTCAATTATTTTTGTCATCGAAAAACTTAAGCAGTTTGTTCGATTCTCGAGAGAGAAATGATGATTTATAATGAGAAAGTTTTATTTTGATTTTCTTTCTTTAAAATCAAAATGGCGGCTTCGTTGAGTGAGAGCAACAACAAATCGAATTGATGTTCAAAGTTCAAAGTTGGTGAGAATTGAAACAACAATTTATAGAAAATAAAATCAGAATTCTTTTCGTATTCAGCATTGAATTCATAAGATCTGTAACATTTAAATTGTATGAATGAATAAATGATGCGATGGTTGTGGAGGATATAAACACGGAAAATACATTCAAATCTCTTTTGAAAAGGGTAAAGAGTGAAGTAAGGTTGATTGTATTAGATCTATAATGGCAATAGAATAAGACAGTAATTCTGATGTTCGTATGGTACAGCCTGTCATCACCTGAGATAAATAATGGACTATTCCGTCATGACTGTGAAGAAAAGAAGGGGGGAAAAAGAATGTATAATACGTTGTAGAGAAAAAGGAAGCAAATATAGTACAGAGAAGAAAGAAACAAACAAACAAAGAAAGGATGAAAGAAAGAAAGGAGGAAGAAAGAAAAGAAGGAAGAAGGAAGGAAAAGAAGAAAGAAAAAGCAAAGTAAAAGAAAGGGAAGGAAAAGATAAAAAAAAACATCAGAAAATAAAGAGCAAACAAAGAAGGAAAAAAGGAAGGAAATATAGAATAAAGAAGAAAGAAAGAAAGAAAGAAAGGAAGAAAGAAAGGAAGGAAGGAAGGAGGAAAGAAAAAGTACCGGGGAAAAGAAAAGAAAGAAAAGATTCGAAAAATAAAGAGCAAAGAAAGAAGGAAAAAGCGAAAGAAATCAACGAGTGTATATATATATATATATATATATATATATATATATATATATATATACCAACCCCTCCGCACGAGTAGGATGTGACACAAGGTCAATTTCTTGAGTTCAGCAGGTTTGAATTCAGAGTTTTCCTTCTCCTAGACCGGTTGCCTAACCAAGATTAAAGAGCCCAGTCTGCCCTACTATTTACCCATAGCTGCAGGGAGAGTAGGATTCATACCTTTCCCAAGGATATTAGCGCTAAATGAAATGCAATTACCACGTCCAGGGTTTGAACTCAGGGCGACGAGTCCATTTCCCGTGACTTTAACCATTACACCACGAGTGTGTATACATATATATATATATGTGTGTGTGTATGTGCGTGTGTGTGTGTGTGAGAGAGAGAGAGAGAGAGAGAGAGAGGGGGGGAGGGAGAGAGTAAGCAATGACGCTTTCCATTAAATGCTTATTGTCTATTTCAATCGAAAGAAAGAACGAAAGAAAGAAAGCAAATAAGGAGAGAAAAAAGAAAGGGAGGCGAAAGAGAAAAATGTCAAAGAGAAAAAGAAAGCAAATATAATAAAAACATAGAAAGAAAGTCTATAACCAGAAGCGAAAAAGAATTAATAAAAGATAATAGTTGGATTTGTACATTTCCCTAGTGTATTAGCGGTATGTGAAATGCAAACAGCCTCATCCACGAACTGAGCTCCGGCCAACGATATCCTACGACGATACCCATTACACTATGCGCCTCTAGTATATATATATATATATATATATATATATATATATATATATATATACCAACCCCGCCCACACGAGTAGGATTTAACACAATGTCAATTTTTTAACAATGGAGTTTAACAGGTTTGATTTCAGAGTTTTCATTCTCCTAGACTGAAAACTAGCCAAGGTTAAAGAGCCCAATATGCCACACTATTTACCCATAGCTGGGGGGAGAGTAGTTGGATGCATAACTTTCCCAAGGGTATTAGCACTATATGAAATGCAAACATCCTTATCCAAGATTTGTGAAATGCAAACATCCTCATCCAAGTTTTGTGAAATGCAAACAGCCGCATCCAGGATTTAAACTCATCCATTTACATTGACGGTAACCATTACAACACGCGCTTCCAACTTTTACTCCGCCCTGTCGGCTGGGGTGTTAGAATGAACCGACTGCACCTCTGCAGAGGGGTAAGACTCCCCCAATGGGGCCACCTGTTTGTCGTGGGTGGCGACCCGTGATGCTTAAGGATAGAGCCCAGGTGGATGAGCAGTTCATGACATGCAATACTCCTCTTTGGCCCTATCTTGGGCTAGACGGGCGGTCGGAGAGGCCCCCTCCGATCAATCGACTGGTCATGTCAAGCCCTAGCACCTATATGATTTTCCCAACCCTATTGCCCTTATGGCAAGCCCCAACCCCTTTTTATCATATGGGTGCTAGAAGGCGGTGGCTGCGGGTCTACATGTCCTGGGAATGACGTTAAACTCTGTCTGATGGTGAGGTTCCAGTTTTGGAGGTTTGGGGAATGTGGAGCACCCCTTCATCACCATTGCTCCCTGGTCCACTCTGACCCGGAGTGGTAGTACCTGTTAGGGTCCCATCTATGGGTTAAATAGAAAAATGTATTCATAAAAAATTGTATTATCCATTAAGACTTGATTTATTTCAAAACTTTATCGGCATTAAATAACCCACTGAGGTTGATATGCCGCAAAACAAAACAAACCAAAACCAACTTTTACTAAAATTGTGTAAGTACGTTACCGCCAATATTTATTTACAATTCATGTTATTTACCTTGTGAGTTGCCCTTTAAGTGCCTTAAGTGTGTCAACAAAACATTTTACAATTAGCGTAAACATCACGCGCCCAGGAATACAACACTCGTTAAAGGCATTAAAGAATTTAAAGAATAATTCAATCAAAATTTGTTTAGAATGATTGAATAAAATAAAAATTTCGTTGGCATACATTTTCGAAATTTTTCGATGTAAATATTTTATTGTATTTTACGTACATTTTTACTTTACTTAAAAAAAAAATAGTATTTTAAAATCTTTTTAGCTTATTTTGTCTTTTATTGTTAATGTAGAAAAATATATTTATTTATTTTAGATATATTTTTGATCAAATTGATTTCACCTCCTTTTGTCATGTCATGGGTGACGGTGCGAGGAACATAAAGTTTGTTGAACTGCTGTTTGATGTTTGGAAAAGTGACGTAAAAGTGAATCTGACGGAAATCAAAATTACTGAATAATAATGATCTGATAGTTTTATTCACATTAATGTATCACAAAAACAATGGCGTTTTGTAACGATATATATATATATATATATATATATATATATATATATATTTATATATTATTTATATTTTTGCTTGAAGGCAATTTCAATGCGTATATCTATAAAATTCGATAATTATAGAAAATAACCATCACAAGTGAATTTCGCAAATGATCATGCGATGCTAGAACATTGTACAGTCTGTTTCAACTTTATTAAGTCTCATCAGCGATGTATACTAACGATTTCCCTCCGACAGAAATTGAAACCGGTAGTCCAGCAGGCAAAGTCTGTGACTTTACCGCTCGGCCAAACTGTCCGCATCGTACAATCCCTGCGAAACTAACCTGTCAATGATACTAGCACGCCTCTACCATATGAGGTACGCGGACGTTGAGTAAATAACAACAAACCAGACCCATGCCCCCTGATCATTTGCGAAATTCACTTGTCATGTTTATTTTCTATAATTATCGAATTTTATACGATATACGCATTGTAATTGCCTTCAAGCAAAGATATAAATAATAATCTATAGTTTATCCAATAATGCTTCTAAAAAAACAAACATCCAAAAATCTTATATATATATATATATATATATATATATATATATATATATATAAAGAGTTTTGTTATGGGCCAACGGGAGAAAATTAAATATCCTATAAAAAGGAAGGTCCGCAAAATGGATTATGTTATTAAAAAAAGCTCAAATGTTTTTAAAAAAGGATTAAAATATTCTTTAAACATAATCCATTCTGGGGACTTCGTTTTTATAATATATATATATATATATATATATATATATATATATATATATATATATATATATATATATATATATATACGTAGCTGGGTTACCAAGTCAGTTGGTATTAGAATGATTCTAAGTTGGACCTTTCTTCCAACGGCAGAATGAGTTGATCAGTTCCAATTTGAGAGCTCGATGTTTAATATTATTGAATAGACCATTGGTAAAGTAAAAGATTAAAAATCAGTCATTCTGTGGTTATAGATCTATTTCTACCCACAGGTATCAATGTATATCTATGAGTACGAATCAGACCGCTGACTTTATTGGAAATGGTAAATAGAAAATTCACGAGGCTAAATATACAATTTTTCTGGAAAATCCTGGAAGGTTGCGATTACAACTCTTCTCATCTTAGCATTTATGGCTAAATAATTAGCTCGCCAGCTGGTCTCACTCTGGGATGTTTTGTCCCTTATATATATATATGATTGTGTGTGTGTGTGTGTGTGTGTGTGAGTGTGTGTGAAAGAGAGAGAGAGAGAGAGAGAGAGAGTTTATGAAGAGAGGATGGGTTATAGGTGAAGACAAACAACCGAGCGAGTCACTATTTTGACCGTCGAGAAAAAAGAAGTAACCAAATAAGTCCGAATTATGAATACATTTGTACAGCTGGCTGAGAAAATCGATATAATCAGGATATATCGTCCCAGGTTTCACCGTAAGTATCTTCATGATAATTCTGTCCGAAATTGATTAAAACAAGTGGATATAAACAAAAAAGGAATGCTGCATACAGAAAGTAACGCAACCGTTGTTTTAACTTTTAACTGTTCAGACTTTATTTGTGTTTGTGTCGACATCCGTTGAAAAAGTGCAATATCAAATTTAATAGTTTTTTTAATAGGTTACGATAATCAAATTCTTAGGCAGAATTCATCACCCAATTTAAAATTGCGGAGTTTTTTTTAACAAGCTCTCACCTTGTAATAGGGTCTATGCTATATTTATTTTTGATATCCCGGACATGTTTTGAAAGGGTGTACTATGCATATATTTTTATATATGAAGCTCGTTATGTATATATATATATATATATATATATATATATATATATATATATATATATATGTTGTAGATTTTGCGTCTCCGTATGCTTCTAGTACGTATAGTTAAGGAATAGATATCAGAAAACTCTGTAGTTTTTTTAGTTTCTTTTATTTAAACGAGTGAATGAAACTAAAAAAAAAAAACAAAAAAACTACAGAGTTTTCTGATATTCATCCCTTAACTAACATATTATGGTAACAACATTAACATAATATAGTACGATAATGCTTCACACCTATGCCCAACCTAGGTATATGTATTTCCAACAACGGATACAAATACTAAAATGCATCTCATATATATATATATATATATTATATAATATATATATATATATATTATAGATAAATAGATAGAAAGATAGTTATGAATAGACTTAAATTTAATTCTTAATTCAAAATTCAACTCTTAAGTATGTATATATATGTACACATATACACACCGAATACAACCATATACATACGCGCACACACACACACACACACACACACACACACACACACACACAGACAAAAAGTAAACATAGGCACATATACGTAGCACACACATACACACACCCAAAAAGTATAAATTTAAGTAGAAAAACATAGAATGTCTTCGAACAAAAAACAAATTAAAAACACACACACCTGATATATCAAATGAACATCTGATGAACTTTATCAAGACAACCCAATAGAAAAGTAATAAAAAAAAAAGTTTAAAAAAAAGCTATAAAAATTCAGCTAATGACTTTATTGGTAAACCACCCAAAAAACAAAAACACCTGCTTAAAAGACTAATGTTAAAAATGAAATTCCATTCCACTCCCATAAAAAGGGAAAGAGGAAGTGAAATACTCATGTGTATGTATATATATACACATGCATGTAAGAATTCATTTTCATATTATCAATCAAAGCCTGAAGAAGATACCAGAAGATCTGAAACACGTGTTGCATATGTAAAACAAAAAGAATTAAAAAAATTTTGAGAACAAAATACATTTTGCGGACCTTCCTTTTTTATAAAATATTGAATTTTCTCCCGTTGGAACCAGAACAACACTTTATATATATATATATATATATATATATATATATATATATATATATATATATCACCTGAGTACGACCAGCTAAATGGTTGAAAGTGTCTGTGTAAAGCGTCTGGGACATCAGGATCACGATCTGCGAAAAATAACTAGAAGAGTTAAACATCAAATCTGAAGATCATAAAAAAATAATTATTCCTCGGCGTTAACGATACCTGCCAAAATAATATATATATATATATATATATA
>CM042150.1:103372248-103379748 GCA_023376005.1 Doryteuthis pealeii
GCCTAAATATTTAAGAAATGGAATATGTCAAATTAGAAAGACTAACGAAATTAAATAAGAACGCATATAAAAAGAGTACATTTATTGTAATTATACTTTAATTGGTTTCTATATTAAATCATTCATAGGATTGATTGGCGAATAAAACAATAATAATAGAGATAAATAACACTAATTTTTTTTATTTAACCCGTTTTTTTAAAACCATTTTTCAAATTAACCACACCATATATTGTGTAAAACTTTAATTCTTATATAAGCCACCTTGCAGGATTTTAAACGCACTAATAACATGGGCTGTTTTGAGGCAAATCTAACTCAGAATTTCATAGAGACCTCGTTGATAAATACGATTTATTCTATTATTAATGATTTTGACAATAAATTAAATACTTACGCAAGTATATACTTACGCAAATCATGAAGGTATAGTGACGTAACCAATGACGTAGTTTCGGTTACAGACATAGAAGCACGAAATCTCCATCTTGATAAGATATGATGAATGAAAACAAATTCGAATAATTGATTTCCCAACTTCTAAAATCTGACGACAATGTCTCTCGATACCCGAGAACATTGCAGCATTTTTCAACGTATCCGCAATACCATGTTCCAAAGCGTCTCGCCAGTTCACTTGATCAGTCCAATGACCGTTCTGTAAGACAGCACCACCAACTGGTTTAAAAGTACTAGTAAACTGGCAAAGGTTCTCAAAGAAAAAAATAATTTTCTTCGAGAGAAACTGCCTAGGCTTTAATCTATCTTCACTGGCCGAAACATCCCAACAAACCGGCATGACAGGATGCTTACTCAGAGAGATCACTCAGAACTTTGATGCTGGGAATTCAATCTCTATAGCCTCGCGGGCTAATTCATTATAGCTCTCGCTACAATAAGCCTCAATTTAAGATTAATTGATTGATCTTAACGACAACCTCTCTGGGGATATTTTATGCCTAGAGGTTAGGGGATCACGTTCATTTTTACATGTTCACCGGGAAGGACGATTCGCCAGTGCATTCTAGCATCACATTTGAGAGAAGGGGCTACAAAAACATATTTGACCTCTTTCGTTTGACATTTGACATTGATGTCAACTGGTGCAATTATCCGGCTTCCGAAAAAGTCAAGAAAATCACGCCTGATACTGTTTACATTTCTAATAAACTTAACCATTTGCAGCTGCAGTGACCTTTGATTGAATCTGCAGACCCAATCAGAAGAATCAAAATTCATCCACTATTTTGCTTTTAATGTGTTTTTTTTTTCGTTTTAAACAAAATCATTTCTTCTTACTTACAAAAAGAAAACTAGATTTCTTTTTTTATTTCATTATACTATCCTAACCCTCACGTGAGAAGAACTAGTAGCTGCACACACGGAATACGTGTGACCTAAACGGCTGCCTGCCTCAACACTCAGTTAAATCTTGTTCTAATTTCCCGAGACTCATCCAATCACGTGACTCTCAAAGCCAATCAGTCTCGCTTCGGATGACCGAGGAGGGTGAAGCTTTACTCAATCAAATTTTTTTTATCAATTATTGTTAATTTAAGAATCTGCATTACATTTCCTTAGAAGAAAATTCATAGCAATGCGTATCCATTATGCAACAATTGTAATTTCTGTAAATCAATATTGTTAGCTGAGGCTGTTGAATACACCGACTGTTCCTTTGCAGAATGGTAAAATCCCTCCAATGGGGCTACCTCTTGATCGTGGGCCGCGATCCGTGATGCTTAAGGGCGGATCCTAATGGCTGGACAGTCCATGATATGCAACACTCTACTTTGGTCCTTAGTTAGGCTAAATGGGCGGTCAAAGAGCCCCTCCTCCTCATCAATCGGCTGGTTACATCCTGCCCTAGCACCTATATGATTGTTTCGACCCTGTTACCCTCAAGGCAAACCCCCGACCCTTTTTATGTGTTTGAAGGCGGTGTCTGAGGGTCTTCATGTCCTGTGTAGACTGTGTCTAATGGTTAAGTTCCAATTCTGAAACTCTGGAAATGTGGAGTACCCTGTATCGCCATTACTCCCAGATCTCTCATGTTCCGGAGTGGTAGTACCTGTTAGGGTCCCTTCTATGGGTTAAATAGATAAAAATGAATGATTTCCTTTACTTAGACTCGTTGAATTCTTGTATGTTAGACATTTGATAAATTAATCTTCATTTTCCCAATGCTACAGTATTTCTCTTAATTGGATTTTATGGCCCGTCAACCCTTGTTGGATTAATTTATGCCAAAGACATTTTGTCTTATTTTATTCAAATTTTTATCATACTCAAATTAATAAAACACGTTTTAAGACTCATTTTTGATCTAGATCTAGATAACTGAAAAATTGTGGAATATGAAGGTGACAGCGATACCAATTGTAGTTGTTCAGTTCTCTAGCAAGGTTCAGGTATTTGTATTATTTCAGTAGTGTTATACAAATTTTTATGCAAGAGTTGAGATTCTGAGAGTATTGAGGCATTATTTGAAACTGCGTCTCAAAGCGACTGTAACTTAAATAGTAAACATACTTATTGCAGTTTTTCAGTTCTCTAGCAAGGTCCAGATATTTGTATTATTTCAGTACTGTTATACAAGGTTTTATGCAAGAGTTGAGATTCTGAGAGTATTGAGGCATTATTTGAAACTGCGTCTCAAAGCGACTGTAACTTAAATAGTAAACGCCACGAGAAAACATTATTGATAATAATACCTTTAAAAATCATCATATTCGCCGTCGCTTACTGTAGGAATTCAAAAAGGGTAGTCTTACGATTCATGTAACCATTTTAGGGCGGTAGTTGAAAGTAGTTTTACAGTGGAGATACCGTGTTGCATAAAGTTTGATCCTTTCTTGAGGTAGAAAGATGTAGTATCAGTTTCAATCTTTGTCCTCTGATCCATCCTCAAAGAGTTGTATAATCCTCATCTGTTGGTCTGTCTTTATCCAGCGAGTATTTCTTGGACAATTCATCAATGCCTTTAAATTATCAATTAAATGCACGTTTGGGCGTTTTTAATTGGCCGATTCAGTCACTGCTGTTTTGGAACAGTCTATAAATATAAATCTTGGTTATTAGTACTCCTTATAACATGAAATCATAGGTAATTCGCGTGGTGTAATGGTTAGCAACCTAGATTTGTCGACAATTGTTAGATTCTTATAGGGTGCCCCATATTTCTGGCCTTGTGCCACATCTAAGCTAAGCTTAGTAAATAAACTATTGGCACCACACGTGGCTTAACGGTTTGCGAACTGGATTAGCAGACCATTGTTAGGGCGTTTGATTCTCACTGGGTGCCCCATATTTCTGGCCTTGTGCCACATCTAAGCTAAGCCTAGTGGATAACTATACCATGAAATAATCACAAAAATATATTTGGATATAAGGTGTGGTCTAATTCCCCACCTGGATTTATAGATTTTTGTTCCTGCAGCCAATCACTAACCATACAGCATGGAATACACACTATTTAAGAAATCCATCACTGGTCATAATTACAATTACCAATACTCAGGAAGGACTTATATGATTACCAGAGTAACCAAATGATTCATTATCGAAGGACTCTTTACCAGGAACTGAGGACCCTTTACCAGAGAACAAAGGATTCATTATCGAAGGACTCTTTACCAGGAACTGAGAACTCTTTAGCAGAGGAACCAAAGGATTCATTATCGAAGGGGAGGATCTCTTTACCAGGGATCCAATTCCACTGGACAAGCGCTCCTTCTTTAAGGCCAAAGAATGGCACATAAAAACTTAACAGTATTTCTTCCACAGAATCATTTTAAAACATCTGTGTAGAGTAAACGGGTGCAGTTGAACTTCTTACATTCCCGCCGTGGTTTCAAAATGGTGATTATGTGATATTCGACAAGCCTCACTCTGAAAGACGACCTGCTTTGAATGAAGGACTTTTGAAAGCACCAGAGATTTGGCACAAGAACTTTATGCGTCATGTTGAGTTTTGCACGAACTTCTCAAACGAACTGGGAAAATATACAAGGAGGGAATTTTGGTTCCTCATGAGCTTTCGTTTGAGAACCGAACGAAACGTTTCCTTATCTGCATTATTTTAATCAGGAATAACTGTCTTTCATTTAAGCATCGCATTGTTACAGGTGATGAAAAATGATGTAGAAACAGCAGGGGTAAAAGTTTATGTACCGGACATGTATACCGAAAAGAGGGGTCCCGTTAAGGAAAATATGAGATATTGTAAAAATTACCTGGTACCTCTAAATGAGTAGAGGGTCCTTTCTAAAAGAAGTAACAAAGCGATTACTTGGTACTACAAGTATTCTTGTAACTTAAACATTGTAGTTCTCTTTAGACAATAACAAAATAAATAGAATTGTTCTAATTAAGTATTATTTTAAATTAATTTTTTTTTTATAAATGTTAAGTTAGTTTTTGAAATTATTATTTTAATTAGTTTAGTTAGTTTTTTAAATTATTAAATTATCATTTAAATTATTTAAATTTTTAAATTATTAAATTAAATTATTATCTATTATAATAGTATTATTTATATAAATTAAATTATTATTAAATTGAATTAAATTATTAAATTATTAAATTATTAATTTTAAATTAGTTTTTTAAATTATTTTTTAAATTAATGGTTTTTTATAAATGTTAAATTAGTTTTTGAAATTATTATTTTAATTATTTAATTAGTTTTTTAAATTATTAAATTATCATTTAAATTATTTAAATTTTAAATTATTTAATTAAATTATTATCTATATAATAGTATTATTTATTATAAATTAAATTATTATTAAATTGAATTTAAATTATTAAATTATTAAATTATTAATTTTAAATTAGTTTTGTAAATTATTATTTTAAATTAATGGTTTTTTTTTATAAATGTTAAGTTAGTTTTTGAAATTATTATTTTAATTAGTTTAATTAGTTTTTTAAATTATTAAATTATCATTTAAATTATTTAAATTATTAAATTATTAAATCAAATTATTATCTATTATAATAGTATTATTTATTATAAATTAAATTATTATTAAATTAAATTTAAATTTTTAGATTATTAAATTATTAATTTTAAATTAGTTTTTTAAATTATTATTTTAAATTAATGTTTTTTTATAAATGTTAAGTTAGTTTTTTAAATTATTATTTTAAATTAGATTTATAAAATATAAAGTACCTGGTACCTCTAAATGAATAGAGGGTCCTTTCTAAAATGAAGTAACAAAGCGATTACTTGGTAGTACTAGTATTCTTGTAAGTTAACATTGTAGTTCTCTTTAGACAATAACAAAATAAATAGAATTGTTCTAATTCAGTATTATTCTGATAACTCCATTGCAATCTGTTAGAATTCCATATGCCACAATTGAATGAACTGTCTATCTATATTAAATTCTATAATGACTTGATTGGCTAAGATAAATGTAATGAAAAAGTGACACGATAACATGCATTTAAAAAAGTCTTAAATAATTTGTTAAGGATTATTTTAATTTATTATGTAGAAATATAAACTATTTATGCTTACAATGTCACAATTTTTTCTTTTTGGTACCATGTTTTTACCAAGATTTGACCCCCTCCCCCATTGTAGGAGGAAAATAGTTGGTTGATAAAATCTCTTTTTCAAAAGATCACTGGAACTGAAGCAGTCTAGTTATGGCATTTCTTTTTAAAAAGAAATGCCATAACTAGACCTGACCTAGAGAATAAGCTTCATGGGTGTTGTACAAGAATTCTTCGTGCGGCCTTAAACAAATCGTGGAAACACCACGACAGCCCTATGCCAGGAAAGTATCTCTACACAAATCTTAATATTACACTTCAATTTCCATGTCTTCACACTGCAGTCAAGGCCTGAGTACAATAATCTATTTTAAAAAAAGTCGTCGGGGTAGCCTAAAGTCGGTATCAGCCAATCAGCGAGGGAGCCTATCCCCTTTTCACTAGCGTTAGACCAAAGAGATAGTTTTTGCATCTGAGGTGGAGCGCCACACCTGTCTTACACATTTTCAAAACATTCACCTCCTTTGAAATAAAATTCCTAACCCTCCAGCCAATCATTCCATTTGCTAATTGAAACCCAACATCTAGTTTTCTTTTCACCATCATCATGTCGCGCTTTCAGCGTGGATATCCATGACAATCTCTCTCCATCCGTCCCTATCGCTCATCATTCTCAGGAGGTCCTCTATTCAGCATCCTGCATCCGCACAGAGCTGATCAATGTACGCTTTTGCTGGTCGGCCCACACTGGCGTGTCCATCTGCTGGCTTCCACAGGAGGACGTCGCTTATGAGTTCGTCCTTGCTTCTCCAGCAGTGTCCCGCGTGTCTCGTCCGTCTCACTCGGATGGTTTGGGTGATATGTGGTAGGTGGCCGTACAGCTGCTTTCTGGTAGGGTGCTGTTTCCACATCTTGTTCAGGATCACCCGCAGCATTCTTGTGCAGCTCCCATCTAGTTTATTCTCTAGTCGCTTAGTTAGGGTCCAGGTGGTGCAGCCATACAGCAGTACTGACACGACAACGGCCTGGAAGAACTGTCTCTGACTTGTCTGTGAGATTGGACCTCCATATGATCGATAATTTATTTCTAGCGGCCCATGCTTTTCCTATGCGTGCATTAACTTTCTTTTAGCTATGGGTAAATAGTAGGACCGACTGGGTTCTTTAGCCTTGATGAGACAACCACTCAAGGATATGGAAAACTCTGAATTCAGAGCAGTTTGGCAATCCTTTATCATCATCACCGATACACATTGTTTCTTACCGTCGTAGAAAGAACGACCCGAAGAAGCTGCGATAAAATGAAACCAAATTTAAAGTATTGCTACTCAAAAACAACTGATACTGCCTGCGATTACATAAAATGTGACACACACGAAAGATAGATAGGTCATTATATAGTTACAATCACGCCTATATAGCTGCTAGCACTGATCGGTTTGCATATTCCAAGGGTCACGCCCAGGGAAAATGGCGTCTCTTTGCGCTTGCCAAATCGGTATTAGAAAGTCGATAAAGTTAACCTGCAATGCATCGAGCAACGCCAAATCTTATAAGACCAACGAGATCAAATAAACTGAAATCTGCACAGATCATCAAAATAAACCATTCTTATCTTCTTACAATGAAATAGTGTAACATAAATTCATTTCTGAGTCCCGTGTATTAATTGCTTGCTTAAAACCAGCCTAAAGTAAAGTAAAGCTGGCGGAGTAGCCTATTGTCAGTATCAGCCGGAGGGTGAGCAAGCCTACCCCTTTTTCACTAGCGCTAGACCAAGGAAGATTGTTTTAATGAGGTAAAGCGCCACATCTACCGTTAGCTCTCCACTTCACTGCACAGACCAGATTACTTAATCTGTGCCACTCATAAGCTGAATTTCTGAGAACCGGTATCGAACCAGGAACCTTGCAATTCCTAGCCCGGTGTGTAACCGACCCGATTGGCGGCAATTAAGCTCGGTTTCAGTTCTGGAGGCCTTGAGAGTGTGTA
>CM042150.1:103389748-103407248 GCA_023376005.1 Doryteuthis pealeii
ATACCAGTTTTCAGTGTAAACGTAAAGCTAATTTGCATATTGATATTAAAAAAAACTGATTTTAATAAATATGTGCTTGGTGTTATTGATTTCTAATTGTTTGGTTTTATCTTAATGAATATGAGTAAAAATCTCTTCAATAAATCCTAAAAGAAATTCATTAACAAGAATAAATAACTGTAATTTTATTCTTTACTTCCTATTTTAACTAAATAGTTAAATTAGGAAAATTTAGCATTGAAAAACGGAAGTGATGAAAGAGTAAGTTTCAGTTGTTCTATTTTCCGATTATACCCCCTCCGTTTCAAATCTTTTTATCTGAATTCTTCTTCAGTTTCATTAGCCTTTCTGATTTAATCTAATATTTTATTACATTTAAACTTAAATACTGGCACCCGGAGGGTGCATATATTTGCTAGTATATATATATATTCTTATATCAAATAGAAAACACTGGCAGTAATAGCGATAAGTGGACTGCGATAAACAGATATACAAAGCCGACCAGTGGATAGATTATAAACAAACCATTACTTAACGAGACAAATCGGAATATAAAGACCAATGTGTGTGTGTGTGTGTGTGTGTGTGTGTATGTGTATATGTGTATGTTGTGTGTGTGTGTGTGTGTGCGTATGTCACGTGTTTCAGGTGAAAGGGCAAAAACCCATTTTATTTCGAGTTAGAGATCCGGCAAAGAGAACAATAACAGGTGCAAAGCGATGCATAACAGCCAACTCGTCTGTTCATAACCCGTGCACTCTGGTATGTTATCGGCTGATGCATGTTTATTCGCTTACACCAGTTGCCTGGTAACGTCTCTATTTTTTCTTCCCTCCTTTCTTTCATCCTCCATCTTTTTGGATCCGTGAAGAATGCGCACGTGTGCGTATGTCTCGGTACGTACGAGACTTTACCCCCCCCACCACCACCACCACCACAAACACACTCAAAGGTCTCGAGCGGAGATTTGTATTGTATCAGACAGTAAATATGCGTATAGATGTTTGCTTCGACGTAGCAGGAATGTTTTCTACTGAAGAGCTGGAAAGGTTCTGCGTTTCTTAGATACTCAGTTATTCATTCGTGTCACTGTTCCTTTCGTATTCATGTATGTGCATATATGTATTTATCCAGCAACCCCTCAAGATGCGACACAAGATCATTTAAAACATATTACAGGGTGACCCAGAAAAAACAGAACCCAAATTATTTATTTATTTTCCCATTAAACTAACCCTAAACCCAAAACTCAACCCTAACCCTAACCCTAACCCTAAACCCTAACCCTAACCCTAAACCCCCTAGTTAAAATTAACAGTTTTATTACAAAATTTGTGGGTTCTGTTATTTCTGGGTCATCCTGTATCGAGGGTGACCCAGAGAAAACAGAACCAAAATTATTTATTTATCTTCCCATTAAACTAACCCTAAACCCCAACCCTAACCCTAATCCTAACCCTAACCCTAAACCCTAACCCTAACTCTAGACCCTCCTAATTAAAATTAACAGTTTTATTACAAAATGTGTGGGTTCTGTTTTTTCTGGGTCACCCTAATTTTCCGACCGATTTGCAAGTTTAGCCGACATTAGAGTTACTGGCTGCTGTAATTGGTCTTTCCTTACTCTTTTTAAAATAATCATCGACTTCTTGAATTGTTGCAACTACACAATCCACAATGCCGGCAATTTCTCTCCCTCTTTCTTTTCTTGACGTGCATATGTGTGTGTAAGAGAGAGAGGGGGTACGCACGGAGTTCCCTTGATTGGTAGACTGGTGCTATCTGACCCATAGCTGTGGGATGGCGAGGTTCATAACTTTCCCAAGGGTGTCAGTTCAAAAGAGAATATAATAGCACCACTGACATTGGAACTTGCTTACTACAATTTCTGTTGTATACCCTTTTCTTACTTCTTACTTCTGGTCATATTTTCTATTCTGGCCGGCTGCTATTCTGATCTATCTTGGTCTGGTCTCTTCTAAGGTCTGGACTTTCTTGGGGACTTCTTTTACTTCTTAATCTGGTCGTCTTTTCTTCTGGCCGGCTTTGGTTCTATCTTCTAACATCTTGGTCTGGTATATCTTCTAAGGTCTGGTCTTCTATTGAGGACTTCGGGTCTGGTTTCTCTTAGGGATCACTCCTTATCAGAAGCCCTGTGTCATTGTTAGTTTTTAGGTAATAAACACAAGACTTCGATTTGCTTTGATGTTACTTTATTTTTAATCCCCAACCCAGACATCTGCGCAGGTGAGACTCACATCCTACGAGCTCGGCTCCTACTTGCTAACTGACTGAAACTTACTTACTATCTAAACCGGAAGAGATGGTCCTCTCTACCGGTTCTCACGGTATCCACCGGAAGGTTAGGACTGAGGTCAAGCCTTGTCAGCCGTGGGCTGTAGCTTATAACGGCCATTTTAGGTATCTAATAATTATGTAATATTGTTGCATAGTGGTTTCTTCGGTGTGTGGTAGGTGAGTGGCGGGCATGGAAAATGACACTACGACTACTTATGTGGTGGAAGGTGGTGGGCGAGCCTCACTGCTCGCTAGCAGCGCCCGACCGTATCGACGGTCAGACACCTTCTGCTCTCTTCGCCGTCTCTTCGGGTCTCTCTCGGGTCTCTCCGATGACCGCTTAAGTACTGACGACCGCCCACACATTCTTTTGTTCCTTGACCGGAAGTCCTTTCCCTTTGTTTAAGTTAGCGTTTGTCCAGATGAGTCCTTTGTCACACCTCTTTTGTTATACTAAGATTTCTGTCTCGCCTATCTATTGTTTTTCCCTGTTCAATTTCCCTTTGTCTTTTCGACTTCCCGCGCAAAACAAACAGTCAATCTGCAACAATATTTGCAGGTCAATTTGTTATACATATTTTAAACGGTTTTAAAGGTTCTACCTCTTATCCATAGCTGGAGGGAAAATAGTTGGAAGCATACTTTTCCCAGCGAAATGCAAACAGTCTCGTCCAGAATTAGTACTCCTCTCGACGTGTCCATTATATTATACTAGAAGCCTCGCCTGGGTAGTGGGGAGGTAAAAAAAAGTTAGTCTAGCAGATCCATTATTACTGAATCACGAGTTGGATCCTCGTGGGATGCCCCATTAAAATCCCCGTGTAAAAAAGCCCTTGCATTGATCCAGCTATTCTGAAAAGAAATGTTAATGTCAACTATCTAAAATATCAAATGAAAAACAATCCATGCTGTTATCATTTAAATTTTACTTTTTAATTATCTTCATGAATATAAATCAAATCTCTATTATTTTCGCTCAGAAACCAAGCCCTGGTGATATTTAATGTGTATATATACGAACGTTGTCGTTAATTGTTCTATTTTTGAAGTTTCCTCCAGATATACACATACACACAACTGCCCTTTATATATGTATAGATATACGTATGTAACTCCACTGTAACCTAGCAAAAATAAATCACCTCAATGGATTTAAAAATGAAACGTTCTAACTTATTAGAATAAAATAGTTTCTTGTCAAAGGTGCAATTTTGGGGTCGCCATTTATCAATCTATCATGTTCTGTTCCTATCTATCTATCTATCTATCTATCTTTGTTCATATCTATCTATCTATCTATCTATCTGTCTGTCTGTCTATTCATTTCTATCTATAGGTCTATAGGTAGAAAAGTTGGATTCATAACTTTCCCAACGATATTTCCACTATGTGAAATGCAAACAGTCTCAGTATTATCTGCGTTAGTCGGACTATTGTCCCCATCTTCATTGTTATTTGTAGAACGTTTCGGCCGATATGCCCTCCATCCTTCTTCAGGTATTTCTTGTCGGACTCGGGAACCTTCTCGGACTCGGGAACTTTCTTGTCGTAATCGGGAGCCATCACGGAACTTTGAACCTAACCCTTTATTTAATCCACGGGGCTATCCTGTTCTCATTCCGATAATAACCATAGCTGGGGTAGGAGTTGTGTTAATTATTTTTCTAACTGTCTCTACTCAGGATTGAATTCGGGATCCAGAGATAACTGTCACTTAGAACTGTCTTAACCTAACTACCTTATCCACTAGGCCATGGTCCAATTGGACAAGAAATACCTGAAGAAGGCTCACCTTCAAGCCTCATCTCAAACATTAAGAGAAATAGCAAACAATCTCGTCCAGGATTTGAACTCATCTCGCCGTGTCCATTTCCTACGACGAAACCCATTACCATTACACCATGCGTGTCTCCACTCAATTATGAGGTATAGCCAATCAACCAGACAGGCCATATGTTTCTACTGACGTCAAAATTAAAATAATGTATACCTGAGGCATCTCGATTGCGCTGAGGGGGGCCATCTTGTTTTGCTTTATTTCTAGATAATTTACAAGAATCTAAAAGAAAAACACCTTCAAGCTATTCTAACTGTGTGTTCCTGTCATTATTTGTTCAGGTCTGGATTTGCAACAGAATTCTGGAATCCAAAGGATTCGAGTCTGGTTTTTTCTTTTGTTTTTGTTTTTTGTTTTTTGTTTTGTTTGTTGTTGAATGTTAAGAAATTGCTGCGTCTTAAAAAAAAAATAGCGTGCGGCTTCGGGCAATATAATTAACAAACCATTTGGTAGACTTTCTCCATCTGTTATTGAACAAATGAACATCGGTCCGAAAATAGTTAACATTGTCACAACATCTTGTCACTCATGTGAATATTGGAATAAATAATTAACCTCGTTATTATAAAAATAAATGCTGATTTTATAATTTGAGTATATAAAAAAATATAGGGGCCGGGTTAGCTCAGTCGGTAGAGCGTTCGGCTAGAAACCACAAGGTTCCTAGTTCAATACCGGTCCTCGCCAACTCAGCGTATGAGTAGCACAGGGATCTGTGCGGTAAAGTAAGGAGCTGAGGGTAGGTGTGGTGCTCCACCTCAGCCGCCAAAAAAACAATCTCCTTGATCTAGCGCTATTGAAAAGGGGATAGACTCCCTCGCTGACTGGCTGATACCGACTTTAGGCCACCCCGACGATTTTACTTACTTTTTATATGAAAAATGTAAGGTACAGTGTGTAATGGGTATTGTACACGAAATGGACTCGTCGACCCGAGTTCAAATCCTGGACGAGGCTTTTTGCATTTTATATAGCGCTAATTAACCCTGGGAAAGGTATGCATCGAAATATTATCCCTCAGCTATAAGTAAATAGGAAGCGCGTGGTGTAATGGTTAAAGTCATGGGAAATGGACTCGTCGACCCGAGTTCAAATCCTGGGCGTGGCAATTATTTCACTTAGCGCTAATACCCTTGGGAAAGGTATGAATCCTACTCTCTCTCCAGCTATGGGTAAATAGTAGGGCAGACTGGGCTCTTTAACCTTGGTTAGGCAACCGGTCTAGGAGAAGGAAAACTCTGAATTCAAACCTGTTATACTCCGCTTGACCTTGTGTCGCATCCTGCTCGTGCGGAGGGGTTGGTAAATATATATATAAGTAAATAGTTGGGCATACTAAGCTCTTTAACCTTGGTTAGGCAACCAGTCCATGAGAAGAAAAACTCGGAATTCAAACCAGTTAAATTCCATTTGAGAATATGACGTTGTGTCACATCCTGTTCGTGCGGAGGGGTGTAGTAAATATATGTATCAATCAGCTCTCCGTGATTGGTTGGTTGTTTTGTTTTATGGCATATCAAGTCATTTTGATAAACAAAGGACTCAATTTGCTGACAGTACCTGTTGTTGCTTAAGTGATCACCCATTTAAGTATTGAACAGGTTTATCTGTGCTTAACAATGTTGATCTAGCGGAAACCGGTGCTTCCAGTGTGATTTGAACGTATTAGATAGATAGAGACAAAAAGACTGAGATATGTAGGAATAAACTGAGATAGAAAAATAGATAGACAGATAGTTGTTTTGTTTAATGGCATATCAACCCTTTTCGGGTCATCAAGTCATTTTGATAAACAAAGGACTCTATTTGCTGACAGTACCTGCTGTTGCTTAAGTGATCACCCATTTAATTATTGAACAGGTTTATCCGTGCTTAACAATGTTGATCTAGCGGAAACCGGTGCTTCCAGTGTGATTTGAACGTATTAGATAGATAGAGACAAAAACGACTGAGATATGTAGAAACATAGAGATAGAAAAATAGATAGACAGATAGTTGTTTTGTTTTATGGCATATCAACACTGTTCGTGTCCTCTAATGCCGAATCAAGTGATTTTGATAAACAAAGAACTTAGTTTGCTGGTAGTACCTGCTCTTACTTATGTGGTCACCCAATTAAGTATTGAACAGGCTCATTGCTGCTTAACTTCGATAACCTAGCGGGAACCGGTGACTTGACTTTAATCTGCTCTGTTTGGATTCTGAGTGCCGTGGAGAAAACCAACCAGGGCAGTGATCGATAGGAACGGGTGACGAGAGAGAGAGAGAGAGAGAGAGAGAGAGAGAGAGAGAGAGAGAGAGAGAAATTAGAATCCGTGCTCTCAGCACAACTTGATGATTATGATCATGATATTAATCACAGTAAGATAGCAAGAATGCACTCAACCAAGGCGGGCGCCCAGTAGTAGCCATGTCGAAATCTGTACAGCCGTCAACGTATTCAAACACGCTTGAACTTATACAGCTCAAGAGGGTGCGGTATTTGTTAAGTTTGAGTTTGAGTTTTGTTTAACGGCATATCAACCTCTGTGGGTCATTTAATGCCAAAAAGGTTATTTTGGATTTCAGTCTTTAAAGTAGTAGTTCTATGGAGATAATTGGTGCGGTATTTGTTAGGAATTTTTTTCCTGGTAGTCTTCGAAATAGTTGAACATTATAGTTCGCCAATGGCGGTACTCTCTGGCAGCTGTGGGTGAAAAGGTGTCTATGTCTAAGCCTTTTGGCTTCCACACCGTTTCCATGCTTGTTTCTATTTTAACATTTAGCTAAATAAATTGTAGTGAAGTAAAGTAAAACAGACTTAGAACTGACATAAAAGTACTAAGCTTTATTTAGCTAAACGAAACTTAGCACCAAAATGAGGAGGAGCAAATCACTATTTATATAGCCTGCATGGGCGAGTCTATTGTTCATAAAATGTGAGCGTAGGATACTACACCTATGTTTAACCCAATTAAGTATTGAACAGGCTCATTGCTGCTTAACTTCGATAACCTAGCGGGAACCGGTGATTTGACTTTACTCTGCTCTGTTTGGATTCTGAGTGCCGTGGGGAAAACCATCCAGGTGCAGGATTGATAGGGACGGGTGACGAGAGAGAGAGAGAGAGAGAGAGAGAGAGAGAGAGAGAGAGAGAGAGATTATATATATGTATATATATATATATAGTAAATGAAGGAAAAACTCTAAAATTGCTTCATTACAATAATTTATTTCAACCGTATTAATACGGCATCTTCAGGTAATCACAATGCAGGTACACCATAAGGAGAGCTCAATGTGCCTAATACCAGTGAGTAAACGGACAGAGCAAGATATTTCGTAAATGAAGAAAAAACTCTAAACTTGCTTCATTACAATAATTTATTTCAACCGTATTAATATTGTGATTACCTGAAGATGCCGTATTAATACGGTTGAAATAAATTATTGTAATGAAGCAAGTTTAGAGTTTTATCTTCATTTACGAAATATCTTGCTCTGTCCTTTTACTCACTGCTATTAGGCACATTGAGCTCTCCTTATGGTCTACCTGCATCAGCTTGGTTAAACCACACATGGAAAGACCCTAACTACGGAAAAAACTATATATATATATATATAAAGTAATCTGCAGACGCGCGTTTCGGGGTTTACCCCTCATCAGTGCAGCTAGACTTATTTTTCAGCAGCTACCTCTGGTCGGTATCGAGACCCGAACGCACTTTCGCTCGTCAAGTCTCTTACCGATGGGTCCACAAGCAGCTGCCTAGAATAGAAGGCAGAAACATATATATATATATATATATATAAGAGAGAGAGAGAGAGAGAGAGAGAGAGAGGGGGGGGAGAGGGAGAGAGAGAGATTAGAATCCGTGCTGTCAGCACGACTTGATGATGATTATGATCATGATATTAATCACAGTAAGATAGCGAGAAAGCACTATGTACCTACATATGCACCTACGCAGAAGTGAAGGAAAACTCTAAAAATATATTCATTTCGATTGTAGTTGCAGCCATATTTCTTTCTTTTTTTTTTCCTTGTTCTCTTGCTTTTGCGAAGGCGGGGGTGTAGCATAATAGTTTTCATCTTTTTTTTTAAATATTCTTTTGCAAACGTTGCTAGCATCTGATCTAAATCAGTATTTAAAGTTGTTGTTTTCTTTTCTTTTTTCAATTACATATTTTCTATGAATGGTGATTTTTATTTATCATAGGAAATAAATGCTTTTAGTCCTCGCGAGAAATCTATAAAAAAAAACCAACAAACTTATGAATCTGTCAGGAGACTGAAAATCTAACTATTTGATGTCATGGTAATAAAATGAGCATTAAAATCTATTTATATATAAAATACAACACGACACACACACACACATACATACACACACACATACATACACACATACACTTGTTTTGAAAATCATATATTTAAGAAACTGGCAGTTACCAAGCGCTGTTAACACCATGTCTCCACTACGTTAATATAGATATACATGCTCTATGAATGATATTGAGCACTATTTATTAAAAAAAGTAAAGGAAAGTCGACCGGGCGGCTTAAGTCGTTATCGGCCAGTCAGCGAGGGAGTCTATCTGCTTTTCAATAGCGCTAGACCAAGGAGATTGTTTTAGCATCTGAGGTGGAGCGCCACACCAACCATCAGCTCCTTATTTTACCGCACAGATTCCTGCGCTACTCATACGCTGAGTTGGCGAGGACCGGTATCGAACTAGGAACCTTGTGGTTATATGTATATATATATATATAAATATATATATATATATATGTGTGTGTGTGTGTGTGTGTGTGTACGTGTAAAGTGCGTAGTGTAGTGGTTAGGAAGCTAGAATGGCAGACCCTTATCAGTGAATTTGCGTCTCACTGAGTGTCCATAATTCCAACCTTGTGACACAAGTAAGCAAAGCTTCGATAAAGTAGCGTTAAAATGGATTTAACGGTGCCTATGCGATCTTCAGACCACGTAGTGGCATGAAGATCGCATAGGCGAGAACCTGACAGTAACAAGGCGCCGTTGACTCCATATCCACGCTACCTCCCCCTATTCATATATATATATATATATATATATATATATATATATATATAGTTCTTCTATAATGCTCCCTTTCAAAAGATCTATAAACAATTTCTTCAAATAAGAAATTTTCTCCTGACGATGACCTAAGGTCGAAACTAGTTGAGAATAAATAACATATAAGAAATATTCCTGCTTGTCTTATTACTTTTTGCTCATACTATATATATATATATATATAATATATATATATATAATACAATAAAGGAAATGACATACCGGTAAAAAAAATATTGAGTTAATCTCAATATTTGGTTGATACAAGTATTAATCGGATAAGTCAGCGTCATAAGAAATATAAAGTGCTCAATACGTTAGTAGAGCAGATTTAGTATTACAGTGTGTATATACACACTGTTACAATAATACAATATTACAGTGCATATATACCCAGTGTAATACTATATATATATGTATATACACGCTGTAATACTATATATACATATATGTATATATGGATATATATATATATATATATTATATATTATATATTGAGGGGCCGGGTTAGCTCAGTCGGTAGAGCGTTCGGCTAGAAACCACAAGGTTCCTAGTTCGATACCGGTCCTCGCCAACTCAGCGTATGAGTAGCACATGGATCTGTGCGGTAAAGTAAGGAGCTGATGGTATGTGTCGCGCTCCACCTCAGATGCTAAAACAATCTCCTTGGTCTAGCGCTATTGAAAAGGAGATAGACTCCCTCGCTGACTGGCTGATACCGACTTTAGGCCACCCCGATGACTTTACTTTTTTTTTTACTTATATATATATATATATAATATATATATATATATATATATATTTAGGTTTATTAGATGTACTGATTTTCTTTAATTTCTCGATAAAAGCTTTAAAAAAACAAAATAAACATTGAAATGATGCGTTTTTGAAGATCTCGTTGGAAACCCTTTCTCCCAGGAAAATTACTGCAAAGTGGTAGAAACAGATGTTCCACCCCAGGACTGTCTGATGTAATAATATTGTGCGACGGTGGTAGTGGTGGAGGGAAAGAGGTGAAGTGACAGTCGAAGCGTTCCTTAAGTGTTTGCCATATGTTGTTTCGCGCTCAAATGCCCGTCACTTCCGGCTTATTCGCTCTTCGAGTCAAATATGCCACTGAACTCTATTTTCGTGAGTGAACAAGAAAATATGCTGAACTTAAGGTAAATATTTATCGAGGCTGAGAGATATAAACTTTGAAATTACTGTGAACGCTTCGATGACTGTGTATTGAAATAGATGTTTCATTGTGTGGGAGGGTCATGGTGAAGGGTGTGTGAACTATTGTCAGCGAAGGAATATGGTAAAATTGCAAAAACATTATTGCTACTGTGTTCGTAGAATTTGATGTATGTGTTCGTCAACACAGAAATAATATATTTGTGAATGTTGTTTATAATAATAATAATAATAATAACAACAAAAACAGAACTAATAATAATAATAATAATAATAATAATAATAATAATAATAATAATATCCCAGCCAGGAGACCAGACCTAGTGTTGATAAACAAAAAAGAAAGAACTTGTCAACTGGTGGATTTTGCAGTGCCAGCAGATCACAGGGTGAAGCTAAAGGAAAATGAAAAATAGGACAAATATCTGGACCTTGCCAGAGAACTGAAAAAATTATGGGATATGAAAGTGAAAGTGATACCAATTATAGTTGGTGCACTTGGAACAGTCCCAAAATGGTTTGGAAAATTGTTTGGAAAGTTTGGAAATCAGAGGAAGGATTGAAACCATTCAGAACACTGCACTGCTGCAATCTGCCAGAATACTCAGAAGAGTCCTGGAGACCTGAGGAGACTTGCTGTCACTCAGACTCCAGTGAAAGACCATCAGCTAATGCTGATGTGAAAACTCAAAAGGAGCAAATAATAATAATAACAACAACAAAAACAGAAATAATGATAACAATAATAATAATAATAATAATAATAATAATAATATCCCAGCCAGGAGACCAGACCTATTGTTGATTAACAAAAAAGAGAACGTGTCAACTGGTGGACTTTGCGGTCCCAGCAGATCACAGGGTGAAGCTGAAGGAAAATGAAAAGATGGATAAATACCCGGATCTTGCCGGAGAATTGAAAAAGCTGTGGAACATGAGAGTGAAAGTGATACCAATTGTAGTTGGTGCACTTGGAACGGTCCCAATAAACTTGGAAAAAAGATTGGAGGATCTGGAAATCAGAGGGGAATTGAGACCATCCAGACTACTGCACTGCTGTGATCGGCTAAAATTCTCAGAAGAGTCCTAGAGACCTGATCTGTTTAATACCTCATATTTAGCTGCAATATAAATGTTTCAAAAGCCAGTGTTGTATTTATCTAAAAAATAATTTAAAACTTTATATCAGACAGATTTATTTTTAGAGGCATCCGTCTGAAATGTTTATCGTAATAGGAAATAGACGCGGCGAAACTAGCTAAAATCCAAGACTAGTCTGTTTGCATTTCACATAGTGGTAATACACTTTGGTAAGGGCTGTGGAATAATGTATGGTAAGAAGCCTATCATTTTTGTAATGTAGTGTACATTTTAGAATAACGATAAACCAAAAGGAAAATTTACTACGACCACAAAGTTTGATGGACAGATTGTCACTACGAGGTCATTTGGAAACATGAATCTCAATTGCCTGAAGGGTCAAGTGATCAGACGACTCTTGGGTATATAGATTAGGATTTAGTCATTTGGAGACTGGGCGCCCGATTCGGGCAGGCGTAGTTATGTGTCTCTGGTCTTTGTGTATGTGAGTTGGGAAAGAATGTAAATGCGATTCGTTTAAGTTTGTATTTGAGTTTTGTTTAACCTCTGTGGGTCATTTAATGCCAAAAAGGTTATTTTGGATTTCAGTCTTTAAAGTTGTGGTTTTATGGGGGTTGAGTTTTGTTTTACGACATATCAACCTATGCGGGTCATTTAATGCCAAAAAGGTTATTTTGGATTTCACTCTTTAAAGTAGTGGTTCTATGGAGATATTCGGTTATGTTCTGTTATATCTTGTTGAAAAGGTTGCCTTTTTTTAGAAAATGTTTTCAGGGTTTCGTGGTAATAGAAGAGTATACATAAAAATATGCCTTTGTGTTGTTTCCATAACTAAAAGCCAAGAAGGAATGGACGCACAGACAGACAGACAACTTCGATGGAAGAATAAGCACAATCCCAATATAAAGAAAAGGCTGAAATAGAACTCCAAAAGAACAACTCCCGCTGAACGATGAAGATGAAACAGAGATAACTATGTTAGAAGAAGAAGAAGAAGAGAAGAAGAAGAAGAAGAAGAAGAAGATAGACAACAACAACAACAACCACAACAACAACAACAGAAGAGTATACACAGGTATGTATCCACATTTTCTACCTTCAGCTATGTGTAAACCACAAGGCAATCTAGGCTCTTAGTATGACTACTGGTCTAGGAGAAAGAAAACTTTTAATTCAAACCTGTTAAACCTGTTAAACCCAATTTAAAAATAGGCCTTGTGTCACATCCAGCTCGCGCGGAAGTGTTGTTAAACAGACAGATCTATTATACTAATAGATGTGACATTAACAGGTAAAGAGAAATAGGTTTAGTCAGTTTGCCAACTTAAGAATATATGATTTGAAATTGTTTAAATATTTCAAAATGGTGACAATGGGTCTGAACATTTTCATGTGATGTCAAAAGTATTCTCTTCTCCTCTTTATCGTCAAGTCGGTTAAAATTAGCGACTGTCATCAGCACTTTCATTGGTTAGAATATCATTATTCGTCACAGAATGTGGACAGAGACAGAGATTTAAAGAAATAGGAAGAAAACAGTTTATCTTTTCCTTTCTTTTCTCTTTTGACAGCGTTTCACGTTACTGCACCCGGACTCGTACAATTTGGCTTTTCGGCCAGACTGTCTGATTCTTTCTTCCACCCAATCCTCGTGCTATTCATTCCATGGTATTTGCCAGCCATTTTGTACGTACGTACGTGCGTGTGTGCGTGCGTTACACATCAACGCTGTAAGCAAGAGGTTAATTGGTGCTAATACCGATTTGAAAAAAGAAAATCAATAAGATGACTCTGGCTTTGAAGCCAACAGTTAAGAATGGACGTCTCAGCCATCTGCTTACTTCTATGGTGAGTCATATAGGTACGGACATGTTTAATACAAAACTATGATGATTTGCAAAAGAAAATTGCTGTAGTTGTAAAAGTTCTAGTTTTTTTCTGATTACAAAGTACCTTAATGTCTGGTTAGCAAATTTCTTTAACACAAACTCATACACATACTAAGAGTAATTATATATATATATATATAATAATGATTGGAAGGCCATATAGACCAATATATATAATATATATATATATATATATATATATATATCTTATTATAATGGAGATTGTGTGTTTTTCTGTCTGTAACCGAAACTATATTCCTACTCAAGTCACAATTCTCTTAGTTATAGACATCACATCCTCCATGATTTTATTTTTATTTAACCTCAATTATTAATAAAATTGTCATACATTATTAATACTGTTAACTATGTCTACATATTGACAACATGCAATTATATTTATATATACAACACAATAACGGTTTACAGTGTGAACGGAAAGGCTAATTTGCATATTAATATTGAAAAATCGAATTTAATAAATATGTGCTCAGTATTATTGATTTCTAACTGTTTGGTTTTATTTTAATGAATATAAGCAACAATCTCTTCAATGTTCCATTTTTTATTATACTCCCTCCGTTTCAAATCTTTTATTATACTCCCTCTGTTTCAAATCTTTTTATCTGTATTCTTATTTAGTTTCATTAGCCTTTCTAATTTAATACAATATTTTATTACATTAAAACTTAAATACTTGCACCCGGAGGGTGCATATATTTGCTAGTATATATAATAAAGATGAACCTAATGAGTCAGATAAACCTACTTAGAGTTTCGCTTGGTGCTCTACAGGGCTAAGATCTGACTCTTTATTATTTGCACTTCTTGGATATTGAGCACTCTTTACTTATTAACTTTAGTATATCCTGGCGGTTTTTATATGAATGTATATTTCTTATATATATATATATATATATATATATATATATATATATATATATATATATAAATTGTTTTTTCTTTTGGCCAAGTATTATAGTATCAACAGATTATTTTTGGCTTTTCTTTTTTTCCAAAAATTGTTTTCTCCCAGGTGATGTTTGGTAGTATTTTTTACAATCAAATTATTTGCCGGTTTTTTTCTGACCGCGAAGGTTTACTAACAAGTTTGGTATATATATATATATATATATATATATATATATTGTCAGATGTGTTTGAATAGTAGCTCACCTGTGGGTTGAAACGTAAAAATCGAAGTCGTGAGTTTTGACCGTTTTTTAATCTTATTTAAAAAATCTAAATTGATTCTTTTAACACATAAGCACAAAAATATATATAATATATATTATATATATATATATATATATATATATATATATAACATATTTTTTTGACGGTGAACATATCGTAAATTAATAATTAATTTCAAAGGAAAAAGTTTTAGGTTTAGAGACAAAAGATTAGTTTTAGGGCACATAGATAAAAATAATCTTAAACCAGGCGAGTATATGTAATATTCGCTACTTAAATTTATTTAGTTCTCCCGAGGAAGGTGTACCTTGAACACCGAAACCATGGTAGAGAAAAACTTTTCTACAACTATATATACATATACATATACATATATGAGGCAAGTTCAAATTTTAAGCAGATTTAATTCTAACGTACTACCTACCCGTAGCTAAAGGGGGAATAGTTTAAATATATATTAAAATAAAACAGCATATCTTATTATAATGGAGATTGTGTGTTTTTCTGTCTGTAACCGAAACTAAATCACTACTCAAGTCACAATCCCGTTAGTTATTTACGTCACATTCACCAAGAATTTATCCTTATTTTAACCTCAATTATTAATAAAATTGTTTTACATTATTAATACTGTTAACCATATCTACATGATATTTTCCACGTACCCCACTTGTACGGGTCAGGCACAAAGGCCCTATTTATGTGGGACCACCCACAAGCCGAGACTCTTTGGGTGGCAGGTGAAAAATTGCGTCGATCCCGTCGGCATTCCCCCTCAAGGGGGGAGCCTCAGGCACTGGGCAATAAACCCAGCCCTGCCCCTTTAAATCAAGGGGGCAGGTGTTGCCTGGGGGGATGGCCCCCTGGGATCGACGCCGTTAATTATATCAATGGTCCAGAGGCCGAAGCCACTGTTGACCATATCGACATACAAACAACATGCAATTGTATTTATATATACAACAAAATAGTGGTTTACAGTGTGAACGGGAAGGCTAATTTGCATATTGATATTAAAAATGTAATTTTAATAAATATATGCTTATTATTATTGGTTTCTAACTGTTTGGTTTTATTTTAATGAATATAAGCAAAAATCTCTCCAATGAATCTTAAATGAAATCCATTAACAAGAAAAGATAACTGTCATTTTATTCTTTACTTCCTATTTTAACTAAATACTTAAATTAGAAAAAATAACAATGAAAGACGAGAGTGATGGAAGAGTAAATTTCAGTTGTTCTATTTTTCGATTATATACCCCTCTGTTTCAAATCTTTTTATCTGCATTCTTATTTAGTATCATTAGCCTTTCTAATTTAATACGATATTTCATTACATTAAAACTTTAATGCTTGCACCATATATTTGCTAGTATATATAATACCGAGCATGTATACATTAAAACTTGTTTTAAAAAATAAAGTGGCATACTCAAATTTTGAGTGTATATGATACAAGGTTGTTCTTTATTCTATGTATTGACAATTTTGAGTAATGTGATGTAAGCAATGGCATAGTTTCGGTTATAGACAAATAGAGACCGAATCTCTATCATTAATAGATTTATCTATTCCAAAGAAACTTTTTCTATTTTTACCCAACCCCTCCGTTACGGATAGGATTTTAAACAAAGTACATATATAAGTGGAATGTATCTAGTTTTGATTCAGGGATTTCCTTTTTCTAAGTTAAATAGAATATTCTACTCTATTATTTACTCATAACTTTTCAAGTAACTAGTGTTTCTAATACTAATATTCTGAAATGGTTTCAAGTAAGTATAATTATTCATAGTCCACGACACCATCGAGACCGTTTTATTAGCACAATGATTTGATGTTATTGTGATATAAATATAACTTTGACAAGCAGATGTAGATATAGTTTATGTGCAAAAGAACAGTTTTAACAAGCTCTATTCAATGATATAATGGGTTTAAACTACAGTAAATACTTAGGAAAACTCACACTAGGCGAACTGTGAATATTTATAGTGGGGGCAGGTGATGTAATGGTTATCGTGGTAGGAAATGGACTTGGTGACCCAAGTTCAAATTGTGGATGTGGTTGTTTAGAGCTAATATCTCTGGGAATGGTATGAACCCAGCTATTCCCCTATAGACTCGGTTAAATAGTAGGACAGACTGGGATCTTTAACTTTAGCATAGTAACCGGTCTTGGAGAAGGAAAACTGTGAATTCAATCCGTTTAAAAATCACTTAAAAATGGCCTTGTGTCACACCCTGCTGGTGACTGAGGAGTTGGGTTTATATATATATATATATATAATATATATATATATAATATATATACTCTGAGATAAAAATTTTTTTTATTACCTTCCACATACCCAACAAAAACCCTGAAGATGATCTAATTAATAGATCGAAACACTGCGGCGTCGGCCAATAAACTCACCACTTAACTCATTTAAACCTGTGTTTTTCCAATTTTTTATTAACTACACACACACACACACACACACACACACACCACACACACATATATATTATATATATATATATATATATATATATATATATATAATATTTGATCTAATTTGGAGGAGACAACTATGTTTGATTTCTCGACAGGTGCCAACGATTAATTGAAGCGTGTAAATGAAGTGTTTGTGAAAGTTTTTAAAACTCGTCAAATTGAAAAGCTGTTACTTGTTTTTATCACTCTCCTTGATGGAATTAAAATGAAGCATGCTCCCCATTCTGTGGTCCGTGAAATGACGGCTTCAAATTCAAGAATCCTCTTCTAAATTCTTCTCTTTGACGAATGCATGTAACCGAATCCGAGCTGAAGAAGCCGACAATCCACCGCTCTACCATTTAAACTCTCCTGGGGGTAGAAGACTGCGGTTATAATTACAGACACGTTTACGGTTTTATACACTTGTTAATATG
>CM042150.1:103409748-103439748 GCA_023376005.1 Doryteuthis pealeii
GAAATACCAACGAATTCTATTCAATACGATGGTTGGATATCACCTTATTTAAAAATCTTAGTCTGCTTCAAGTATCCCTGTGATACTCATGCGCTAAGTTGGTGATGGCTGGTATTGATCCAGGAACCTTGTGGTTCTTAGGCCGACACTCTACTGACTGAGCTAAACCACATTTTGAAAACTTTTGATTTTTACCTCCCAAATCGTCATACCGAAATCACCGGGGTCCCCACTAGGTCACCAAATTTAAGCAGCTACCGGTCTGTTTAATACTGATTTGAGTGACCACTTAAAGAACAGCAGGTATAGTAAGCAACCTGATCATTTGTTTATCAAAATAAATAAAAATTAGCTGAAAGAGGGTTGACATGCCATAAAACAAAACAAGCAACCATTTTAGTGATGATAAATCATTACGTATTTCACGCCTCTTCTATTCCTGTCGTAGGCCAACAACAGATCGATTCGTTCATTTGTCACTTTCGATCGTGAACAACGATGATGTGGGTTTTCAATTCCGATGGGAATAATTAGTTTTTAAAAAATGCAAAAAATATCGAACGCCAACTATCTGGCCTAACTATGATACTCTGAAAAATATCTATTTTTAAGTTTTAGCACCGGCTACAAAATACCAAACCATCTCCACTGAACCGTGGCATAAGAGTAAATATCCTCAATATACCACTTGTTATCGTGTTGGCGATCCGTGATGCTTACAGACGGATCCTGCGTGCTAGAAGTCCATGAATGCAATTCGATATTTGGGTCGCTTCCTTAGCTAGACATGTGGTGTAGAGCCCCCTCCGATTCAATGGTGGTCCTTCATGTCAAGCTTTGAGCACGATACGATGTTCCAACCTATTGCCCTTATGAGAACCATGAAACACTTTTTTTTTATTTTCAATTCCCCTATAGAGAACTGATAGGTAAGTAAAATGGTGGCAAATCACGCGTAGCTCAGTCCGGTAGAGCGTTCGGCTAGACCACAAGGTTCCTAGTTCGATACGGTCCTCGCCAACTCAGCGTATGAGTAGCACAGGGATTGTGCGTAAAGTAAGGAGCTGATGGTAGATGGTGGCGCTCTATACAATCAGACGCCAAAACAAACTCTTTGGTCTAGCGCTATTGAAAAAGGGGATAGACTCCCTCGCTGACTGGCCTGATACCGACTTTAGGCCGCCCTGGGTGGCGACGACTTTACTTTACTTAATAGACGTTAATGAATGAAACCAAAAGACAAATATTAGATCATGCTTTACTTTCTATGTTTATCATCACTTTCAGATCTGAATGTCAAAACATCGCATTGTGTGAGGCTACCTAAGCTATTTGAGAGTATAGAGGCTCTTTATCATCATCATCATCAATGTCACGCCAGCAGCACGGATATCCATGACAATCTCTCGCAACTTCCTATCACTCATTGCCCCTGAAGATCCTTCTGCGCAGCAACCAGCATCCTTGCATAGTTGTCAATGTAGGATCCTTGGTAGGCGACCCACATAGCATGTCCATCGAGTTGGCTTCCCACAGGAGAACGTCGCTTATGAGCTCATCCTTGCTTCTCCAGCAGTGTCGCTGCAATGCCTTAGTCCATCTCATCGGATGGTCTTAAAGAAATTAAAAGGTAGAAAAGCAGTAAAAATCACAAGCTAAATTGTGTTCTTTTCCTTATTATAATGATCTTAATGTGTATGCTCGATTTTAATGGTGGAATGGCCATAACCTTTTAGAGTCATAACCTCGACACGTACAACATATACAGATGTGATCCTTTATATTATATTATATATAATATAATATATATATATATTGTATGTATGTATACGTGAACGGGCCAATTCTGGAGATGTTGCGGATCTGTAAGGAGTCGTGACGGACCAATGTTGTCAGGCAGGCTCGGTCATCACATAATCAATGAGAGCAATCCGAATTTTCCATGTTCTGCTGTTCTAAAGTGTGCCGAACAGCTGGTGGTCTCAGGCGTACCTAGAAGTTAACAGTGATGCAGCTTACCGCCGCTGTCGATCAGTCAACACCGATCGTTATGAATGCCAGATTCATGTTCTAAGTTATTGCAGTCGGTGCAGGATTGAAAATCATGAATTGCGCCTTCACAAACGGACAATGAATGAAGAGTGACAATCCTTGAAGAAGATGTTTGTGTATCTGTGTGGCCGCGGGTGTGGTGAAACAAAAATGGGAACGAGGAAGGCAGATCCGTGGTAAATGGAAAACGGTGCGAACAAAACTGATTGAATCAAAGAGATTTAACGGCATCGTTACTGTTATTTGTGTGTTTCCCAAATAGGGTGTCGTTTTTCGAGGCATTTAACTTGATAAATAGGCAGAAATGGAAATAAGTCAGAAAATAGGTTGCAACATATATTTGTTTTTTTTTTTGTTTGTTTTTTTGTTTGTTTGTTTTTTTGTTTCTGTTTTATTTATTTTTTTCTTCTTCTTTTGCGGAAAAAGATCTTTGCACTTTTATTAATTGCCGCTCATCTGCGCAATTCATATGAAGACTGGCAATGCAACGAGAGGAAAAAAAATAAGTAAAAACCATCTGTTAAGAGATGCTTTCCCGTTTTGTAATATACGTGGGCTGGGTATATTGTCATTTTCTACAGACGACTCTCTTCGGGAGCTTCTGCGCATGCGTCTTGATTATTTTATCTTGCCCAATTCGCAACGGCGGGACTTGAAAAATTTGTGCGATTCAACCCGACTTTTTATCCGTTATTTTCTTTTTTGTCTTTATTACCGATGAAGCAATGGCCGAGAAAAACCTTTTTAGAAATTCCTACCTTCTTTTTATGATAATGGGTAATTATTCGCGTTTTTAGAAATGCCATTTCGGTGATAATGTCGTCGTTAAAAAAAGAAAACTGAAATAAACAAACCAATCGGCTACGAGAAAGAAAAATAGAATAAAAATGGTGTATATTTATAATGTTTCTGATTGTTCCGCGCAAAATAGTCAACTGCTGCATTGTGTAGAGATACTTTTCAATGTACTCGGTATATGAAATCAAAATGATAACACTCATTGCCATTACTCCAGGTCCACTATGTTTCGGAGTGATAAATTCATTTTAGGGTCTCAATCAATTGGTGTATATAGATAGAATGAGTTAAAATGGGTTTATAAAAATGAAATTACCCAAGAATTATGAATAGCACAAACGTATCGCATAACATAAGCAACGAGAAGTTGACATGTCGTAATATCCAACAACAACCAAATAACGCAAATGTATATTTTTAAAGTTTATAGATTTCAATGAGCCTTTGCTATACATACTAGCAAATATTATGCACCCTCCGGTGCAAGTATTTAAATTTTAATATAATAAAATATCATGTTATATTAGAAGGCTATGAAACTGAATAAAAATTCCAGATAAAATATTTGGAACAGAGGGGGGTATAATCCGGAAAATAGAACAACTTTTGAAACTAACTGTTCAACCATTTTCCTTACTCCCGTCTTTCGTGGTAAATTTCTTCAGTCCCTTCAGTTATCTTCTTTAATGTTTAATAGATTTCTGTTAAGATTTATCCCCGAGATTTTGCTCATCATTTAATTAAAGATAACCAAACAATTAGAAATCAATAATGCTAACATATATTATTAAAATCAATTTTTTTAAAGATCAATGATGCAAATTAGCCTTCTCATTCACACTGTAAAACGCTAATTTCGTGTGAATATATAAATATAATAAATTGCATGTTATTAGTATGGTAGATATTGTTAACAGTCTTAATTGATGTAAAACAATTTTACTATAATTTTGCGGTTTAAATAAAAATAAAATCATGGAGATATGGGATGTAATAGCAGGGAGATATGTGACTTGTAATGGTAATATAGTTTCGGTTCAGAACAGAAAACCCACAATCTCATTATCAATAGATTTACGCAACCTCGTACACCCGCTAGTACGGCATACTGAAGAATACGTCAAATTTCTTTAGGTACAGATTACTCTGAAAATGTTTAAATATAACAGAATTTAGAGATCGTTACCTGTCCTTTCTTGCTCACACTGATTTTGGAATGATTATCATAGGCTGGTTGTGCGGGGGCAATAAACTAAAGATTCTTAAAATACCGCACCTGATCGTTGACATGCTTAGCACAAATCCAAGTCCCACAACTCTAATCACCAATGCATAAATATGGTCGTACTGAAAATACTTAGAGGGTGGCAAATGTGATCTAATTGTAGATCCATACACGTAATAAAACCTACGGCCAAGAGCGTGTTAATAGATGCATGACGCCTATGTTGGTCTGGAATATTACTAATTCAACAGAGCCTGCGTCCTGTTCATATTTGACATCGGCGCTAACGCCAGTCAATTCTCGCTCCATACGACTGATAACATCTAAAACCCTACTCCTCTGTTGCCACTTGTTTTATTTACAATCACCAAACACATGTTAATTACCAACAGGCAACCCATCATGATTCTCTTATTGAACGTTGTCAGTCTATCGTCTTATGAGCTATATCCTTAATTCCTGCTTTGAATACTTGTTAAATTTCGGATCATTCTTGTGTCCAAACGCTGTGCATTTTCTTAGTAATATATCATAAAAGCTAAATACCAATTTTTATTTTAGATAAGAACGAGTAGAGTTACAACTATTAAACCATCGGTGGTGGACCTGAACTGGATTTCAACAAATAACTTCTTATACACACAAAGAGGTAAATTAGACCGATTAAGTAGAACGTAGTAGCACGACTGGAAATATATACTAAAATATATACGCAACAACCGGGCTCGCGCACTTTGCAAGAAGGATATAGATTGACAGTCCCATAGGTAAGGTTTCTTAGCGCGGAGTTATGGACAGGTATTATATGATTGTCAATTGGGTTTCAATTCTCCATTAGACGGCTTGTGCTAAGACCAAGGTATATTAAGAGCCCAGTCTGTCCTACCAAATCATATACATAGCTGAAGGGCGAGGTAGGATTCATACGTTTCCACACGAGAAAATATTAGACGCTAAAACTTGAAAAGCTGCAATTATCACCGCAAGTCTTTGGGTTGCTATTACTGAGGTTTAACAAAAAACAATATTTCTTTCATCACGACTGGATCTAATTTTCACGAACGAAGCCTAGATGCCTACTTACATACTAGCTGTAGTTGCTTCACGAGCGCCAGCAAGTCAACGTTTTGCCTCACTTACATTAAACTCCTGCCCATGGGGAATAAACAATTAAATTATCTTCCTGAAGCAACGTCCCTTCATATTTTTGGTCATATATATACTCAGTCGCGTATCGTTTTTGGTCTTTGGTTGTTAGGGTTGTATTGTCTTAAGTTAGATCGCTGGCTAGGTGGAGTAGTTGGTTCATGACCCCTTTTAGTATATGGGATGATCCGCCCCCGCTAGGCGCCACACAGTTTATTTTTTAAAGTACGCCTAAAGGTATTGCAACACTGTGGTTCGCCTATATTTATTAAAGTTTTCAGCACTATTCGAGCGATCATTGGGTGTACAGAATATTGTATTTATCTAAAACTAACTCTTTTCGTTGGGCAGTCTTCCGCTCAAAACCTCTATTAATTTAGGCTTTCAGTAAAGTCCTCCACGTAGCTTAATGGACTATTCTCACCGCTCTCTTTCATGTCTTGTAGATAGCCAGCCTTTAATTGTGATATTTCGGTGGGTTATCATTCATGAAAAGAATAGTGTCTTATGTTATTTTGTTGTATCCCGTCTGACTATTATATGTACTCCTTATGTAGATGAACGTGTAAATCTATTTGTTTATCCACTCGTGCTGGTGTTAAATCTTTCAAATGTTTGTCTCATTTCAACTTTGTCAGTAGTTATTTTGTATCAAAGTATGTATAACTTTTGGCATTTTCTATTTGTTATTTACATGTGGTTTATCTTGATTATTTGTATATTATCTATGGTATTTTTATGACTACTTTATAGTGTGCTTGGTCAATTTTGATCACTAGATATATTTATCCTTATATGATTCTATTAAATGAACATATTATCAAATCATGTCGGTACGTTACCACAGCGATGTTTTGCATAGAATGTGAATTAGCTCTGGTTACAGGTATGTTTCCAAATGTTGTCTTTGTGAATATGGATAGATACATTTCCCGTTTCCTTAGACCATTCCGATATATAACTGTACTTCCGGGTAACAAATGTTCGCTGGTGGGGCGTTTCTGTTTATGAAAGCTAGCAGCCCATCACTTGATCTTCAGAATCAAATGAAAAATAACACATTAAAATATATACTCGACGTAGCTATAAATTACAAAAACAAATTCAATTATCTCTAGGTTCAGATAGTAGTGTTCTATTCATAGGAATTTGTGTTGACGACCAGCGTTTATAATCTGAATGTCTTGTTACAGGGCTGAGAGCTTAATATTGAGGTGGACAGGCAAGTCTCCAGGCAGACCATTCCCATCGACAGATTGTCCCTACCTAGAGTAACTATTCAGATGATTTTTCGAAGTCAAAGCTGGCTCGTCTAGAGATTTGGTAAATCAATGTCGGTTGGAACCTTCATTGATGATACTCTCAGTCTCCCCTCGTCTTCTCCTCTTTGCTCTCTCTGTTTCTTCTCTCCTCTCTCTCTCTCGTCAGGAGGAACATTGATAGAGCTCTGTGCGACTCCCTCCTTGTCCGCCTACATACTAAGCAATTCTTCTCCTATCTCCATTTCTTAATTAAAATGATAGCTTTTTCATTGAGGTCAATCCTAAGTGTGGTTGGATTTTGGATAGGGTCTGTCATTTTTATACGCGTTATCTAAATTTTTTTTTAAAAAGAAAGCAAAAAACATTGCAGCTGAAGCGTAAGATAATATGCTTAAATTATTCTTACCCTAATAAACCTACTATATATATTACACACCTGACATCGAGCAATCTTTCACAGGCAGATTTATATATATATATACATCATATATATTAATTTAAAAATAATAATTATATATAATATTAATATTTTATTATATGAAGGAAAGGGTGGATTGGATTTTAGATCCAACGATTATGTATTGTATTAAGATTTATAAGAAGCGAAAGAGGTCTAAGAAATGTACAAACTCAAAACAAGATCACAGGGTGAAACGGATATCTACGTCTGTGTTCACAGAACTCATCGTCATTTGGTAACTTTATTAACAGACAAAAGCATAACGTCTTTAAAATACCAGCTCGGAGCCAGTGGCTGTGTTGTGTATCTGGCGGGGAGGTCAGGAGGGTAGAGTGTGTTAAGTGATTATGATGAGATAAAGGAGTGAGAGGTGGTAATTTTTGGAGTAGGATGGGGGTCGCTGGGTCAGTTGGTGGCGGGGTTAGAGAGATGTTATTTGTTTGTAAAGTGCTGGGGCGGTGACTGTGGGTTGATGGGTCAATACTTTGGTGTATGGCATATATAAATATGTATGTGAGTAAAGTTCACTATGATAGTGGCTAAGTTCATGTTAGAGGCGAAAGTGCGAGTATAATGTTCATGTGTATCTTAAGTTGATGTTCAGAGGCTGAATTGTGAGTAAATGTGTTGGTCTGCTCTGCTTTTGAATAACAAGTATAACAAAATGATCTGATGAAACGTCTGATGCAAACACAGTACGAAACCTGCTTTCTCACCCAAACCTGTGACAATCAATGTCTATAGAAGTGGGGGTCATTTCCTTGACCGGACTTCCGTTCTATGCCAACAGGGCATGGATAATATATATAAGGAGATTATTTATCATATATATATCATATATTATTATACCTCTATTAACATATATACATCAATTAGGGTACTACATTAAGGTAATGCATATATATAACACTTTGTTGATGTATATATATATATATATATATTAATATAATATATATTAATTATATATATTAATATCATATGCACTCATAGTAGTCCACCTATAGTACCGCAAAGCTCCATCCGTAGCGCAGATGTCGACTCGGTGTGTTTTGTGGAGCGATTGTGCAAAAATCGACTCTCTATTCAGATAGCTTAATACATATAACAGATAAAATCTAAAACTCTCAAACCTATAAAGCTGAACACCCGACTTTATAGAACTATTTTAATGCCTTGTCCGATGCTGTGTAACGTGTGCACTTGTGATTGCTCGTTAGTTGTTGCGTAATGCTGCTGTTCTAAAGTGCGTGTTTGGTAAAACTGTTTATTAAATACATTGCATTTGTGTATATACTTAGTTTTACAGAAATCCCACTAAGAGTAAGAAGTCAATCTCTAAACAGATTGTTCATTGCTGACTCTATGTTCTGCGGTGAAAGTTCTACCAAAGTGCGCTCCCTCAGAGAAGCTCTACCGGGTGTTCAGCGCCACGATATAATATACCTCATATATATATAATTATATATCCTGGATAATCCTATATAACGATATATAGTATATGATATATGATGTGTGGTGTGTGCTTTGTTGTGTGTCTGTGTGTGCTGTGATTTCTCCTCTCTCTTCTCTCTCATATATATAATATATATATATATATATATATTCAGTATGTGTGTATCATTCTCTCTTATCTCTTTCTCTCTCTCTCTCTCACTCTATATAATAGGTATATATATATATAAGACACATGTCTCTCTGGTGTGTTGATGTATTGTGTGGTGTGTGTGTGTGATTCCAATTGAAAACTAGAGATAGTCGGTAAAACAACGTAGGCACAAAATCGTAAGACGTTTGTATCTCAGACAAATCTAACTTAAAGGTTTCGACTCAATGACAAATAAAAATTCTTTAAGTTGTAAAAAATGTCTTATCTTCCTAATTTTTGTGTAATCAAATTTTAATAAAAGTTGGAGAATTCTTTTCTTTTTTACACCCAATAGAAACTGATATAGTTATCTTTGAAAAGGTGTTTAATTTTTCAACAAAAAAATAAAAAAATAAAAAAAGCACAACCAAAAATAATTAAAAAAAAACAAAAACTGTGTGCTGTAAGATAAAACAGTTTAGGTAAAGACCCCCACCACACACAACTCGCCTAGGAAAAATCTACTGATTTTCAGAACTCTTCTAAAAAAATGGGACTAATTAGCATTTTTCCAAGAAATTGTTTAGGGTTTTCTTTATTACTGGCTGTATTTCCCGTGTTTACCGGGTTATATAGTATCCTCCTAAATTTAAGTATCACTTTTTTAAGAAATTTAAAAAGTGATGAGGTAAAAATAATTTAAGTTAAGCAAAAAAGTCTTTGTTGGGGAGGCGCAAACAATCTGAGTCCAATGCTAACTGGTAGACTAATCTGCTCCTTTCCCCTTTTCAACAACCCGTCTCCTCGCAGTTTGAGGTCTATTAATCTTCTTCTTGCTTCTTCTTTCTTCTTTCTTCCTTCTTGCTTCTTCTTAGCGCACTCGAGCTACTGTCCTCGATCTCGCAACTCGCGCTTTTTCCCGCTCCGCTGGGCTTACTGCTGGTCTATTTATAACACGTGCTTGTAGCGGTCATACGGTATCTGGTTTTAAATAACGTGAACTTGGGTCAACTCAAGTATCGCCTTTTTCGTATTCAGAAGAACGCTTGTTTTTGATCTTAGTTCAAAGTCCTAACACGCCAGACACAGCCTAACTCAGCTTCCTTCGAGAATACGGCAAGTCCTCAATTTCAACTCGTGTTCTCTGTTTAAAATTTCCTATTTGTTTAACATAGGTTAAAGGAACTTTCGCTTGAGAGTTTAATTGTTATTAATAACGGAATGTGGTACATTTTAATCCCAATTAACCAATAATGAACCTCGTTTACTCTGTATGCTGCTTCTGGACAGGCACCTGATGTGGAACTCGTCTTACTACCGTAGACTCTTTCTCGGCCGACACCGGTACTACTTCTTATGAACATCTCTAGTGTCCAAAGATACTCTGATCTGGTAAAGTCATGTATGGACACTACGGTGATCTATATGCTTAACACTTGCCTCCCCAATTCACCCTCACGGCTGTTAAAATTCTTAGTTATTTTTTTTTTAACTGTTATTATCTCACCGCTGTTTTCCTATTGCAAAAGGATAAAGTACCAATTCTCAGGGTTGGTTCACTAGGCCAAAACAAAATATAGATCAGGGTTGTTCCGCAGGTTGTGCAATTTCTTTCAGCTGAATTAAACGCTTGGCATGTAGACGTGCATTTAGTTAGTCTGCTGACTAGTAGTCTTGTACAGCATAGGATCATTGGGTAGTTGAGTTGGGACATTTGCCTACTACTGAGTTGGCTTAAAGTAAGGCCAAAGAGTTATATACCCCGAAAGATGTTTAGCCTAAGCGGTTACAACCACTTTAAACTGATAACCATAGACTATTGACCAATTAATAGTCTGAGCTTGACCCGTTCTCCTTATGAGAATATGGTAAGTCTGGAAATGTCCGAGTTTCGCCACTATTTTTTCACGTCTCTGATACCACAAATTGCTCCTTTCATCAGCAATCAAATCAATCTTTTCTTATATTGAGTGTATTATATATACATTATAATGGAATAATGTTTCTAATGTACACAGAATTACTTTTTTGTAATGGTAATTATTAAGTTGTTGTTAAATTAATTTTGTATTTTTTATCAAATGTTATTCTTTTCCCTATTTTTTTTCATACCTAACATATCAACCGGTAATTTGGTTCCTTAAGTGCCAGATCAAATGTGCACGTCAAGAACTTCATTTACTTTTTCGAATTCTGTTGATACTATATTTATATATGAATATCTGCCCTTGTTCCCTGTAATCTTCAAACGCGTTATCATCTGGCAGCACCTTCTGATTAAAATGAGAGTCGTCCAAATTATCCAAGGCTATAGAATCCATGAAAATGTAAATACAGTTGCAGCCTAGATTGATACTTGGTGGTACTATATACGGCTCTGGAAAATTCTTAAATTGATCTGTATATAGTATCACGTAAACTTCAGCGACATATATAGAAGACAAACTGTGTGTGGCAATATTTAATCATAAAAAACAAAGACAAAGGTGGAAAAACGTGAAAGAGTAATACTACACACAGAAAAACAAAATGGGAAGACACATCAAAGAAAAGAAGGGAAAGAGTTTAGGAGGATAAGTTAGATAGATAGATATGAGTTACTATTAGAGATAGATGAAGTAGCAGGCTTGGGGAGAGAGAGAGGGGTGGGGCATGGAGCGCCCACCCATCGCGAGAATTGCTGATAACGACATTGGAATTTGGGCTTGTTTTGTGTGAGATTAATTCATGAAGGTTAAGATGGAAAAATATAAATGGAAATAAGGAATAAAAAAGACAGGTAGGAGATGAGTGTTAAAATCATATTATCTATAATTCAGGGTAGGCTTTTTTACTATTATTGAACTATTTATGAGGAATAGTTCTTTTCAAAGAACTTAATCAACTACGTTGTAAATTAGATTATTTATTATTTAATTCATAATTCTTTGCACTGTGTGGTAGGTTCACACAGGCTCTGTAGTTTTTTTAATTAACATACCATTTTTATATATGTCCTTTTGATTATGTTAAGGACAGAAGGACCACAGTTCTTTCTTAACGCACAATGACGTCCTTATTGGTTGTGGGCGAAGGGAAACTGTCTATTTGTTCTTGGTGTTCGTTGGCTGGGACTGTTTTTATTACCCATAACTTCATATGGACCCTCTAAACCAACTATGCAGAGCACTGAGGGACTGGCTCCCATAGGGAGTTTGGTAGGAGTGGGTAAGACCAGACTCAGGAGTATAGTTGAGAGTGAATGACGGTCAGATGTGAGCGCGATCAATTCATAGTAAAATAAGTAAAGGTTGTTGGGCTGCATTCTTCAGTCAGTGGCTCTATTTCGTGGTTTTTGGGTATCAGATCCTGACACAAGACGTCCATGAGGGAAGTTAGTAACATCCTCGAACATCACATAGAGGGAAGTTATATAGTTAAGAGGTGTTTTAGGAAGTATGAGTATTAGTGATTGAGTTATAAGTCGAAATAGTTAGTATATATCAGAAATTGAGTTATATATGGTAAAATAAATATTAGAAGTATTAATCTTAATAAGAAACAAAAATATTACTTAATCTCGCACGACGCGTGCTTGGAACAGGAAGTAAGCTTGCTCTTTCTGTACATCTTGCGGCTTCTTTATCCGTAAAAAAAGGAAACAGTATCTCGCGTCCGAAACCGCGTTAAAAGGACGCTCTGGACTTGGGTAGAAACTTTGGAGAGGTAACCACCTTATTATCCCGAATTAAGTTCGGTCAAAAGTATACCCCTCAACGCAAATAGTCGTTGAACCGATTAATACAGGTCTCATCTTTAAGGGTCCATCGCCTGTCTCTTGGTCTTCGTCATTTTTTCCTTCTCTCCTTTGGGCATTTAAATTTACCTATTTTCAGTTCATTTAGCTTTGTTACGCATCCCACGTGGAAGTAAGTAATACTTTTCTTAATTGGGCTTGTGATTTTAGGGATACAAGACAAAATGGACGAAACACCAAGGGTTACCTTCTTTTCCTCCATTTTATCTCATAATTTCTCCCTTTATCTGACGTGAGTAGTAGAGGATCGAATCACTGATATTGGGTTTCGTAGGACTACTAACATCTTGCCAAAAGAAGCAGGAAGACAATTTCTTTTATGTGCTACCACCTTCTAGAATGCCACCACCTTTTATTCTAAGACAAGGCCTCCACAAGATAGCAGGCAGCATGTTATATCTTTCCAAAGCCACTCATAGTATCAATTCAATACCAGACTTGAACAATGGTTCGTATATTCTTGGCGCCATTTAGCTGCACTGCTAAGCTAATCCTCAGGTAGGTTTTTATAAACACCATTCCCAAGTAGATTGGCACAAGGTACATATGGGATACCACAAGGACAAACTTTTCGCTATTCATAAGGTCGAACTGTAAATTCATGCTTGTGTTTACTCACTATGAACCGCGACAACCATGTTTGGAAACGCCGATTTTTATAAATGTGCGCTTCACTGTAGTGAGCCATAGACAAATATTCATGTTTTCCGGACGAGTACGACAGTCACATAGGCATGATATTAAATTCCATCAACCAACCGAAATATATACTAGGACTTATTTGGGGGGAATGTCGGGATCATTGAGTGTGGTCCTAACAACGATTGAATTGTCGGAAGAAAGTGCTTACCTGGTCCTCTTCCATCTGTAGTTTTAAATGAAAAACAGAATTGAGATCTCAAAAACACAACCAATAGCATTTCAGATAATATAATCACCGTAAAACTACAAAAACAAAGCAAAAAGAGAATAAAAATAAATACATCTTCATGCTCAAAAAATAGTTTATAGGTTTGTTTATACTTTGAATTAAAAGAAATTAGTTTTGAATTTAAGCTTGTAAATGCCTAGTAACATTTTTTCTCCTTTTTAATGTTTATTTTAGAAATGTAAAGTAAATTGAAATATTTTATTAAAAATCTTTTTTTTTAAAACACACCGCCCGGAACAATAATTTCATATGTCGAAATATCAACTTTTTCCAAAATTCTTTTTAAGTCTGATTTCAGTTAAAATTTATTGAATGGTTTCAATGTTTAATTCAGTTTAGTCACCAGTTAATATTCTATCTATAGAACATCATTAATTTAACTGATTGAGAATATGAAAATCTAGCATTAGAATTAAAGAAGAAGTAAGATTAAAAAAAAAAAAGTAATACATAGAAAATCCTTTTGCTGTCCCATATTGTCCAGAAAATGAATTTACCAAATTCCAACCATTTTTGTCACGTCAGACAACAGGAATACGACATAATTCGCGTTTATTACCTTGCAAAAACTGGTTGTTTAAATTGGAACAATAGTAGGTTTATTCGTTAGCGTAACCAAATATTTTTAATTGAAATAAACTTATAAATTTATAGATATCACCTAATACGATAAGTTTTAATAGTATTTAGAATTAATATAGTTATTGACTGAGTGTAATATATGTATATAAAAATAAGGAAATATAACGAATAAACTTATATCGGTTACTAGCGATCTCATACACAGTTTGGTTGCGGTTGTGCGTAGCATTGTAGCCTGTGAAGAAATGAAATAAATAGTTAACATATCTATCACATTATACTAAGTTTCTATTTTTCTATAAACAAGAATTAAATTACTATTTCATTTCGTAAATTGTTAGAGTAAAGATTGTTAGTAAGGTCGGCGGTGGGCGTGGCTCCGTTGAGTTGTTCGGAGATTGGGATCATAACACAATCAAGCTATACGAAGGTTAAAGAGGTCTAAATACGCCTAATATTTCGGGAGCTTCACATGCGCACTAAGCCGAACCAAGGAGTTGTGATTTTAGACGAACTGAGTTGTGAAGCAGACAACGCAATACATCAAGACTTCCTAACTCCTCACCTTTACCCGACAAGATCCTGTGTTTTATCATCGCTTAACACACGCCTGAGATTTGGACGATGAGCCCGTTATTGAATCAGGACTTTGCTGGTCTCATACGCCGAACGCTTCTACCTACTGACCTGAGCACCGGCCCTTCTAAACATGTAGATACCATTATACCAAGAAACCGCAGAATTCTACAGAATCCCGATGCAAGTGGTATGACAAACGATAAACTATGATAAACTTGGAAAGCTTTATTCTCTTAATAATAATGGTTCACTTATTAAGAGTTTGTAGTCTAGTATCGCACTAAAAGTTCTCCAAAGGGAGAGGTAAATCTTTTAAAGAATGAAGAGTACCTGTACTTTTAGCATTTCTATTTGAGAATTAATAACAGAATCCAGCAGAATTAATAACAGAATCCGTCAGGATTGGCTTGTGTATGACAAACGATCAACACTGAGTAAACTTTGGAAAGCTTTTTCATATCTTATAAATAATTGATTCAGCTTATATAAGAGTTTCAGATAATCTAGTATTCAACTAGAAAGTTCTCCAAAGGGGAGGTCTCTTCTAGGAATGTAGATCGAGACATTGCGATTCTAGTAGAGAATTATACAAATCCACAGAATTATACAAGAATCCCGTCAGGATTGGCTTGTGTAAATGACAAACGATAACACTGTAGAACTTTGGAAAGCTTTATTCTACTTATAATAATTGGTTCACTTATTAAGTAGTTTTATCGTCTAATATTTACTAGCGAGTTCTCAAAGGGGAGGTAATTATAATTAGGGAGGTAACTCTCAATTTACTTATTACAGCTGTTTCTTTTTCTAATAGAATATCAACCTTCGATGGTTATCAAGCCATTCCCATAGAATGAACAAAAATGGTACTTTTTAACACATACGTCGGAGGGTGAGGATTCCAGACCAATTCTCAAGCTATAGTCCGAAGTGAGAAGTTATAGCGAGACTGCTATTAGAACTTGCTTACTTATGACGTCACACTTCAACACGTTTTGCCCACTACCTCAGGGCCCCCACCACCAACACTTCTCTGTTGTCCTTTAAATTGGATTGCTACAAGAGATAATTTGGGTATATACAACTCTTTGTCTGACCCGAATTTCTTCGCATGCGTCTCGATAATCACAGAATGTAGGTGATTTGTGTTATTACTAGATAGCGAATAATACCGGATTATTCGCATTCATCGACATCTCTATCTGCAGTACCGCCAATTCAGGGTTTGGTTCACAATAAAAGATCCCAGGGGAATTTATGGTAGTATTTTTTTTAGTGTAAACAGTGGATTAATTTGAGAGAGACCTGTCCTGTGAGCGGTTTAAGTAGGCAAAGAGTTAAGATAATTAAAGATTGTTTGTCGAGTTTTATTGGTTTTACTAAATTCAGGCTTTTTTCGGAGTTCAAGTTAAAAATGTATAAAAAAACGAAAAAGAGAACTTAGGACGCTGTTTAAATTTGAAATGGAAATACACAAAGATAGGCGAGGCGATGAAAAAAGGCAGTTTGATTTGGTTTGTTTTGTTTCAGCGCATACTCAACCTCAGTGGGTCATTTAATGCGATAAGTTTTAAAATAAAGATCCATTCTTAATGGAGACACAATGCTTCCTTTATAAAAACATTTTCTGATTTACCCATAGATGGGACCTAAGAGTACTACATCCGGGTCAGAGTGGCTGGGAGAATGTAATGAAGGAGTGCTCCACCATTTCAACAACCTCACAAGGACTGGACACCGCTCAACCATCTAAGATAGAGTTTTAAAAGTAATTTCCGAGGATACTAGCGCACACTTCAGTCACCCTGAAGCGCTTTCCTAGCACCCAACATATGATGTAAGAAGAACTGGGGCTGTGCAAGATAAGGGAATGCGGTTTGGAAACTCCATATAGGTGCATTATGGGCTTGACGTTGCAGCGATAGATATTCGGAGGTTTTATGGGCTTCTTCGTCTACCATCCTAGCCCAAGAAAGGACCAAGTGGAATATTGGCAAGTCAAATGGACCTGCTCACCACCCGAGTTCTATTCCTTAAGCATCAACAGGTCGCCAACCCATGGCCAATAGGTGGTCCTCATTTGGGGAGTTCTTACCCCTCTGCAGAGGTGTTTCATTGAATAGTTTCACCGCGTATTAGCTAATAAGCTATCCATGACATACCAAGTTTAATTCTTTGCGGGCCAGCCGACCATAGAGAAAATGGCGCGGATTAAATATGTGTTTACAAAAAAATAAAATGGATTTTGAAAATGAATTTAGATAACCATACAAAATGAATAAAACAATTCGTCATCGTACAAATACACCCAACAGGGTTGACAATGCCGTTAAAGAATGTCACCAACGTTAAATCCAACCAACACCAGCACATTAGCACTACGTTAAGGGACTTCCTTTCCCGAGCAAAATATCAGTTTGTAATAAGTGAAAAAAGAGAGAGAGGAAATTGTTTAGCAGGATAATTAGTATGGTCGACTAGAACGCCTTGCCCGAATTGATAGCTCTACTAACACATCGTTTCCCTCCAAATCTTTACTTGGCGACCTTCAGCCTTGTCAGAATTTATTTTCTGCTATGGAATAGTTAAACATCCAGCTGCAACTTTAATGTTATAATCAGAATAGAGGTAAAGCAATTTTACTCCTTTATTTGTGATACAGACTAATCAGAGTAGTGAGTCGAATTCTCCTAGACGAAATAACAAAGTTATTATGTAGTACAAGAGGACAAGCAAATCAATCTTTACAACAAAGACTGATAAAGATATTTCAGGTTATTTATATGACTAGCAATATATTGCACCCATCCCGGGTGCTAAGTATTTATAAGTTTTTATATATATATCATAAATATCATGTTTATAATCAGAAAAGAGACTACTGAAGACTAATAGAAGAATTCAAGATATAATAATATTTGGAACAGAAGGGGGTATATCGAAAATAGAAAACTTTGAAACTACTGTTCACCAATTTTTCCCCTACTGCGACCGTCTTTAGTGGTAAATTCCTAGATTTCTATTTAGTAATAAAATAGGAAGAAAAGAAAAAATTAGCAGTTTATTTCTTGATGTTGAATAGATTTCTGTTTAAGATTATTCACCGAGATATTTTTGTGAATCTATATGTATTAAGATGAAAACCAACACAATTAGAAATCAAATAATACATAAATCAATATATTGGTTACTCCAAAATCAATGTTTTTTAAGATCTAATATGCATTAGCCTTCGCCATTGCACAGCTGTCATGGACAGACCGTGTAAAAAATTTTCTGTTGAAATATAAGTATAATTATACATATGCATGATTATTGATAGGGTAAGTTTAAGATATGTGTTAACTCAGTCTTAATGTTGATGCTGTAACACAACTTTTACTCCCATAATTGTGAGTTTATAAATAAAAAAAATATAGGAGTCATGGGAAGAATGTGATGTAAATAACACACGCAATAAGAATGGGCAAAACGGGAGGNCAACAAACAACGGAATGGAGGTTAGTTTTTTTATCTTTTCTTATTTCAACTCTCATTACTTTCCAACAAACAACGTTGAACGAAGGTAGTTTTTCTTTTCTTTTCTTATTTCAACTCTTTACTTCAAACCCAAACAAACGTGAATGGAGGTTAGTTTTTTTTCTTTTCTATTTCAACTCTTTACTTCAAACAAACAACGTTGAATGGAGGTAGGTTTTTTTTTCTTTTCTTTATTTCAACTCTATTACTTCAAAACAAGCAACTGTGAACGAAAGGTAGTTTTTTTTCTTTTCTTATTTCAACTCTATTACTTCAAACAACAACGTGAAGGAGGTAGTTTTTTTCTTTTCTATTTTCAACTCCTATTACTTCAAACAAACAACGTGAATGGAGGTAGTTTTTTTTCTTTTCTTATTTTCACTCTATTACTTCAACAAACAACGTGAACGAAGTAGTTTTTTTTCTTTTCTTATTTCACTTCTTACTCCAAACAAACAACGTGAACGAGGTAGTTTTTCTTTTCTTTTCTTATTTCAACTCTATTACTTCAAACAAACAACGTGAATGGAGTAGTTTTTTTCTTTTCTTATTTCAACTCTATTACTTCAAACAAAACTGTGAAACGAAGGTAGTTTTTTTTCTTTTCTTTATTTTATTCTTATCTGCGCAAGGGCGATTATTCCTTGTTATACTAAATATATAATATTCATATAAAAAGGAGGTTATAGAGAAAGCCCATTAATTCCTTGTATATATATATACTAATTATATTATATATATTATATATATATATATATTATATATATATATGAGAGAGAGAAAGAGGACAAGAGAGTTGAGATAGAAGAGATGAATGAAAGAAACAATTATGGAGAAAGTGGATAAGTGGAAAGAGAAGTGAGAGGTGAGAGAAGCAATAAATATGAACAAAGTGAAAGGCAGAGTGAGAAAGAAAGGAATAGGGATAGAGAGAGAGAAAAAACGAGAGTAAGAGTGCACACTAATCTAACTTAGATATAAATGCTCTATACACGATATTGAGCACTGTTTACCTATAGACATAGAACTCATATTATCTATATCAATATACATATATGTGATATGTATTATAATATTAATATACATAGATCGATATCTAAAATACATACATGTATAATATTTATAGAAATATAGAAGTTCGGCGTCGCGTGAAGTGAAGGAGAAATGATTATCAAGCAAGTCTCGCAGATCCATTACTACTCAATAGCACGTTCCATCCACATCTGGATACCCCATACTTGCGACTTGTGTCACAACCACCTGTAGCGAATAAATCGTCGCCGTCTGAGTTGCCTTAAGTCCGGTTATCAGCCAGACGGCAATGGAGTTTATCCCCTTTTCATTAGCACTCCTAGACTGGTTACCTAGCCATGCTTAAAGAGCCCAGTCTGCCCTGCTTATTTACCCATAGCTGGAGGGAGATTGTATTCATACCTTTCCCAAGGTATGCATGTGAAATGTAAACAGTTTTGTCCAAAATTTAACTCTGGTCGACGAGTCATTTCCTACGAACCTCTAACCATTAGGACCACGCGCCTATACACAATGAATGGTATACGTCTGTATATGTGTGTGATTGTGTTAATAAATTTGAGTTGTGCGTCTATGTCTTTAATTGTAATTACATACAAGGATGTCGATGGGAATTCATTTACTTATTTTTATCTTTTTTTATTTTTTTATTTTATTTTTGGAAACATGAATATCTTTTGTTTGTCTTAGAATCCCCTCAAAATCTGGCAAGCAAAGCACCTGAGTGAATTCTTGGCAGGAACCGGATTTTACCAGAACTGAGTTGACGATTTTTCCAAAGCGTTACCATTCCTTTTTGTGCCGTTTTTACCAATCAACATATACCAACAGAGCCATGACACTCGACATCGTTCGTTTTGTTTTATCCCGTGAAGCTCTGGACATAGTAGATCCGTTACTACTGAAAAGTGAGTTCGATCCTCGCTGGATACTCCATACGTTTGACCTTGTGTCAAATCGTTCTCGGTTGCGTAAATAATTTTGTGAGCCCCGTCTTGGTGTAATGGTTGGAAAGTTAGTCTCGCAAATTCATCATTACTGAATAGCGAGTTCGACCCTCGCAGGATGCCCCATACGTTTGACCTTGTGTCAAATCGTTCTCGTTGGAGTAAATAATTTTTGTGAGCCCCGTCTTGGTGTAATGGTGGAAATTTAGTCTTGCAAATTCAATTATTACTGAATAAGCGAGTTCGATCCTCGCTGTGTTTCACAAAAAATTCACACGCGTAAAAGACCTTGTGTTTCCGCCCTTCTAAGAGCCAGGAGTTGTTTTTTATCCCGTGAAACTCTTAGTTGAACTCTACTATAGTTATTCACTATATAGTTTAGTTAATAAATAGTACCTAATTAATATCCGGTTTTTTTTGTGTAATGTATATCTAAGTATATAGAATAGGAAAGAAGAATGAAAGAGAGATAATAAACGTTTTATATCCAACCTTCCCACCCTGATACACCTGTGAAATTATGACTCTCACTTCTGAATGGAGTGATGACGTGTTGTTAGTAAAAATAATAGTTGTATACTACTCTAGTCCGCGGTACTACTTTAAGAGGCTCGAATCTGGTTGCTAGACTGATGTTGAGTTGACTGACAATTCTTTAATGTTTAATCTGGAAACAATTTGGGTTGCTGGAGTACATCTTGCCTTGTACATTTGTTGTTTTTTAGAAATAACACAAGATGGCTTATTTTTTTCTCATGGGATTTTATTTCCCCCAAGTCAAAACTTGCCCTGAGCGAGAGCCCGCGTCTCACTCAGTCAACGCATGTCCCAAACTCTCCTCACATTGTCACCTCTCACTCTTCCCTCTCCCACTTCGCTACATGACACTTCTCGACCAGTAAAAAAAAATGCCATGTGAGGTTGTGCAGATTCACCCTTAAAAAAATCCATGCTAACCTACTCTCTCTCTCTCTCTCTCTCTCTCTCTCTCTCTCTCTTCTCTCTCTCTCTCTCTCTCTCTCTCTCTCTCTCTCATGTACCACACCATATGTTTTACATTCCAGCCTTCCCCACCTGGTACACCACACTTCCTTAGGTTTTACACTCCGATTCCCTACAACCACCACAGGAAACGTTCGAACAGTTTTAGCAGTTTAGAAAATTAAAAATTCAGTTCGTTTCTTTCTCGACAGCTGTGACCAGATTCTCTGACTTTTTCACCGATTTTTCATTCAATAGATTTCAATAAAAAAAGATAATTTTTTAACAACGGAACAATGAACTGAGTAATACAATTAGCAATTCTTATCATTCCTCATCATTATCATCATCAATATCATCATCATCAAGACGTACGAAGCACGAATTCGTTGTGTCTTTCTCTCACATTTTCCCTATTCATTCCATCATTCCTTGATAGTCCTCTAAACGACTCCAGTGTCCGCCAAGTTAGTGGTTGAATGCAAGTTTCTGCTGTTGTGCGCAAGATTACATGGGTTTGGAAGTTCATAGAGACGTTAGATTCTGAGTTTGTTTCTTACTTCTCCGCTAGTGCCGTATGTCTTGTTTTTATTACTTGGATGGCTTGTGTGATCGGAAGTAAGGGGCGGTTGCACCTACGATTTGTAAGGTCCTGCTTTTAGGTTTTGTTCAATTAAACACGCAGTGTTTTCGAAAGGTACACCAACCTGTTAAAACTATATATAGACATGTGGTGACAACATGGATTTCCTCTTCTCTCTCTCTCTCCTCTCTCATTCTCTCCTCTACTCTCCTCTCTCTCTCTCTCTCTCTCTCTCTCTCACACACACACACTACCCGTTCCTATCGATATTGCTCTTGCAAGTATTCTCACAACATCCAGTCTTCCGTACTGATCAATGTAAGTTTTTGCATCGATCCATTGCTGTGTGGTTATGTTTAGATATCCAACAGAAGATCACCCTTGTGTTCACATATTACTTCAGCGGGCGTATTCTACACACACACACACACACACAACATATATATATATATATATATATATATAATCCAAAAGTCCATGAGAAGAAAAATCTTCCCTACGACCAAGAGTTTTATTTAAAAAACCTGTCGCCGTTTGAGAGCTCAATGGTGCTCTAATGTTAGCGTTCACAGAGGCAATCTGATGAGTCGGAGAGTGTACACCTTTGTCTAAGCTCCCTGAAATAGACTATAATGCTAATCGTCTAAGTCGTTTTGTTAGTCTTTACTTAATATATATACTATTAATATATATATATATATATATTATATATCATATATTCACACACACATGTATATATTAGTATATAATTTGTAATATATATATATATACATGTATATATATAGTATATAAATTGTAATGTATATATGGATGATAAATTGTATAATTGTATGTTATATGTATTATTACAATTTGTATATGTATTATATATATAAATATATATACTATATATGTGTTGTGTGCTGTGTGTCGTATGTGTATGTATTATTACATATATAATTAGAATTTATATACTCACCGTTAGGACTATAGTTTAAAACGAAAGTGTAGTGACAAATCAGCTATTATAACGATAAAAACTCACGACTCTGAGTTTCTCTAATATATATAATATATTTATTATATATATAATCTAGAGCAATCAGAGTCGTGAGTTCATTTTTGCTTTATATTATCATATTATGATGTTGTTCTATATATATATATATATATTATGAGTGATGTGTGTGTGACAAGAGAGAAAGAGAGGAGGGGGGGAATGTGCTATAATTTCAGCTCTGCATGAATGTCATCATCATTCATCATTGGCCTTTCAGTCCGCGAAGCTATAATGATATTTCTGTTGCCCCTATAGTTACAGCGCCCATCTGATGACTGTGAATTACAAATGTTCGAAAAACAAACTCGACATTGAATGTACATTGTCACTCATAGTGATTTTTTCGTCTATGCAGAGAATAACAAATCATATACCAATTATGGTTTTATCAGGTGGGATTTCTTAAAATTAGTAAGCAGAAACTTGAAACATATTCGACGTCATATGGAATGGGAGTGTTTAGAATTATGTGTGAAGCTGAAGGAAAATGAAAAGATGGATAAATACCCGGATTTTGCCGGAGAATTGAAAAAGCTGGTGAACATGAGAGTGAAAGTGATACCAATTGTAGTTTGGTGCACTTGGAACCGGTCCCCAATAAACTTGGGAAAAAAGTTGGAGGATCTGGAAATCAGAGGGGAATGAGACCATCAGACTACTGCACTGCTGTGATCGGCTAAAATTTCTCAAAGAAGAGTCCTAGAGACCTGATCTGTTTAATAACCTCATATTTTAGCTGCAATATAAATGTTTCAAAAGCCAGTGTTGTATTATCTAAAAAATAATTTTTAAAACTTTATATCAGACAGATTTATTTTTAGAGGCATCCGTCTGAATTGTTTATTCGTAATAGGAATTAGACGCGGCGAAACTAGCTAAAATCCAAGACTAGTCTGTTTGCATTTCACATAGTGGTAATACACTTTGGTAAGGGCTGTGGAATAATGTATGGTAAAGAGCCTATCATTGTAATGTAGTGTACATTTTAGAATAACGAATAACAAAAGGGAAAATTTACTACGACCACAAAGTTTGATGGACAGATTGTCACTACGAGGTCATTTGGAACATGAATCTCAATTTGCCTGAAGGGGTCAGTGATCAGACGACTCTTGGGTATATAGATTAGGATTTAGTCATTTGGAGACTGGGCGCCCGATTCGGGCAGGCGTAGTTATGTGTCTCTGGTCTTTGTGTATGTGAGTTGGGAAAGATGTAAATGCGATTCGTTTAAGTTTGTATTTGAGTTTTGTTTAACCTCTGTGGGTCATTTTATGCCAAAAAGTTATTTTGGATTTCAGTCTTTAAAGTTGTGGTTTTATGGGGTTGAGTTTTTGTTTACGACATATTCAACCTATGCGGGTCATTTAATGCCAAAAGGTTATTTGGATTTCACTCTTTAAGTAGTGGTTTCTATGAGATATTCGGTTATGTTCTGTTATATCTTGTTGAAAAGGTGCCTTTTTTTAGAAAATGTTTTTCAGGGTTTCGTTAGGTAATAGAAGAGTATACATAAAATATGCCTTGTTGTTGTTTCCATAACTAAAAGCCAGAAGAATGGACGCACAGACAGACAGACAACTTCGATGGAAGAATAAGCACAATCCCCAATATAAAGAAACAGATACTCCAGGCTGAAATAGAACTCCGAAAGCAACAACTTCGCTGAACGATGTTAGAAAGAAGAAGAAGAAGAAGAAGAAGAAGAAGAAACAACAACAACAAACAACAACACAACAACAAACAACAACAACAAACAAGAGTAATACACAGGTATGTATCAACTTTTCTACCTTCAGCTATGTGTAAACCACAAGGCAAATCTAGGCTCTTAGTATGACTACTGGTCTAGGAGAAGAAAACTTTAATTTCAAACCTGTTAAACCTGTTTTAAACCCCAATTTAAAAATAGGCTTGTGTCACATCCAGCTCGTGCGGAAGTGTTGTTAAACAGACAGATCTATTATACTAATAGATGTGACATTAAAGGTAAGAGAAAAAGGTTTTTAGTCAGTTTGCCAACTTAAGGAATATATGATTTGAATTGTTTAAATATTTCAAAATGGTGACAATCGGCTGAAGATTTTCATGTGATGTCAAAAGTATTCTCTACTTATCCTCTTTATCGTCAAGTCGGTTAAAATTAGCGACTGTCATCAGCACTTTCATTGGTTAGAATATCATTATCGTCACAGAATGTGGACAGAGACAGAGATTTTTTAAAGAAATAGGAAGAAAACAGTTTTATCTTTTCCTTTCTTTTTCTCTTTGACAGCGTTTTCACGTTACTGCGCCCGGACTCGTACAATTTGGCTTTTCGGCCAGACTGTCTGATTCTTTCTTCCACCCAATCCTCGTGCTATTCATTCCATGGTATTTGCCAGCCATTTTGTACGTACGTACGTGCGTGTGTGCGTGCGTTACACATCAACGCTGTAAGCAAGAGGTTAATTGGTGCTAATACCGATTTGAAAAAAGAAAATCAATAAGATGATTCTGGCTTGAAGCCAACAGTTAAGAATGGACGTCTCAGCCATCTGCTTACTTCTATGGTGAGTCATATAGGTACGGACATGTTTAATACAAAAACTATGATGATTTGCAAAAGAAAATTGCTGTAGTTGTAAAAGTTCTAGTTTTTTTCTGATTACAAAGTACCTTAATGTCTGGTTAGCAAATTTCTTTAACACAAACTCATACATATACTAAGAGTAATTATATTATATATATATATATATATATATATATATATATATATATAATAACGATTGAAAGGCAATATATATATATATATATATATATATATATATATATCTTATTATAATGGAGATTGTGTGTTTTTTCTGTCTGTAACCAAAACTATATTAGTACTCAAGTCACAATTCCCTAGGTTATTTACATTACATTCTCCATGATTCTATTTCTATTTAAACCGCAATTAATAATAAAAACTGTTTTGACATTATTAATACTGTTGGCCTTACCTAAATACTAATAACATGCAATTGTATTTATATATACAACAAAATACCAGTTTTCAGTGTAAACGTAAAGCTAATTTGCATATTGATATTAAAAAAACTGATTTTAATAAAAATGTGCTTGGTATTTATTGATTTCTAATTGTTTGGTTTTATCTTAATGAATATGAGTAAAAATCTCTTTAATAAATCCTAAAAGAAATTCATTAACAAGAAGAATAACTGTAATTTTATTCTTTACTTCCTATTTTAACTAAATAGTTAAATTAGGAAAATTTAGTATTGAAAAACGGAAGTGATGAAAGAGTAGGTTTCAGTTGTTCTATTTTCCGATTATACCCTTTCCGTTTCAAATCTTTTTATCTGAATTCTTAATTAGTTTCATTAGCCTTTCTGATTTAATATAATATTTTATTACATTTAAACTTAAATACTTGCACCCGGAGGGGGCATATATTTGCTAGTATATATAATAAAGATAAACCTAATGAGTCAGATAAACCTACTTAAAGTTTCGCTTGGTGCTCCTCAGGGCTAAGATCTGACTTTTTATTATTTGCACTTCTTGGATATTGAGCACTCTTTACTTATTAACTTTAGTATATCCTGGCGGTTTTTATATGAATGTATATTTCTTATATATATATATATATATATATATATATATAATATATATATTACAAACACACACACCTGATATATCAAATGAACATCTGATGAACTTTATCAAGACACCCCAAATAAAAAGTAATAAAAATAAAAAAAAGTTATAAAAAAATGCTATAAAAATTCAGCTAATGACTTTATTAGTAAACCACCCAAAAACAAAAACACCTGTTTAAAAGTCTAATGTTAAAAATGAAATTCCATTCCACCCCCACAGAAACAGGAAGAGGAGGTGAAATACTCATGTGTATGTATATATATATATATATATACACACACATGCATGTAAAAATTCATTTTCATATTATCAATCAAAGCCTGAAGAAGATACCAGAAGATCTGAAACACGTGTTGCATATGTAAAACAAAAAGAATTAAAACATTTTTTCTGAGAACAAAATACATTTTGCGGACCTTCCTTTTTTTAAATAAAATATTGAATTTTCTCCCGTTGGAACCAGAAACAACATTTTATATATATATATATATATATATATATATATATATATATATATATATATATATATATATTATTTTTTTTTCTTTGGCCAAGTATTATAGTATTAACCGATTATTTTGGTTGGTACGACTATCTTTTGTCTTTTCTTTTTTCCAAAAAAATTGTTTTCTCCCAGTGGTGTTTAGTAGTATATTTTTACAATCAAATTATTAGCCGGGTTTTTCTGACCGCGAGGGTTTACTAACAAGTTTGTTTATATATATATATATATATATATATATATATATATATATATATATATATATATATATATGTGTCAGATGTGTTTGAATAGTAGCTCACCTGTGGATCGAAACGTAAAATCGAAGTCGTGAGTTTTTGACCGTTTTTAATCTTATTTTTTTAAATCTAAATTGATTCTTTTAACACATAAGCACAAACAGTGTGTGTGTGTGTGTATAATATATATATATATATATATATATATATATATATATATATATATATATATTTAAATTTTTTGACGGTGAACATATCGTAAATTAATAATTAATTTCAAAGGAAAAGTTTTAGGTTTAGAGACAAAAATTTAGTTTTAGGGGACATAGATAAAAATAATCTTAAACCAGGCGAGTATATGTAATATTAGCTACTTAAATTTATTTAGTTCTCCCGAGGAAGGTGTACCTTGAACACCGAAACCGTGGTAGAGAAAAACTTTTCTACAACTATATATACATATACATATACATATATGAGGCAAGTTCAAATTTTAAGCAGATTTAATTCTAACGTACTACCTACCCGTAGCTAAAGGGGGAATAGTTTAAATATATATTAAAATAAAACAGCATATCTTATTATAATGAAGATTGTGTGTTTTTCTGTCTGTAACCGAAACTAAATCACTACTCAAGTCACAATTCCGTTATTTATTTACGTCACATTCACCAAGAATTTATCCTTATTTTAACCTCAATTATTAATAAAATTGTTTTACATTATTAATACTGTTAACCATATATACATGATATTTTCCACGTACCCCACTTGTACCGGTCAGGCACAAAGGCCCTATTTATGTGGGACCACCCACAAGCCGAGACTCATTGGGTGGCAGGTGAAAAATTGCGTCGACCCCGTCGGCATTCCCCCTCAAGGGGGCGCCTCAGGCACTGGGCAATAAACCCAGCCCTGCCCCTTTAAATCAAGGGGGCAGGTGTTGCCTGGGTGGATGGCCCCCTGGGATCGACGCCGTTAATTATATCAATGGTCCAGAGGCCGAAGCCACTGTTGACCATATCGATATTTACCGCGTACCCCACTTGTACGGGTCAGGCACAAAGTCCCTATTAACGTGGGACCACCCACAAGCCGAGACTCATGGAGTGGCAGGTGAAAAATTGCGTCGATCCCGTCGGCATTCCCCCTCAAGAGGGGCGCCTCAGGCACTGGGCAATAAACCCAGCCCTGCCCCTTTAAATCGAGGGGGCAGGTGTTGCCTGGGGGGATGGCCCCCTGGGATCGACGCCGTTAATTATATCAATGGTCCAGAGGCCGAGGCCACTGTTGACCATATTGACATACTAACAACATGCAATTGTATTTATATATACAACAAAATAGCGGTTTACAGTGTGAACGGGAAGGCTAATTTGCATATTGATATTAAAAATGTAATTTTAAATATATGCTTATTATTGGTTTCTAACTGTTTGGTTTTATTTTAATGAATATAAGCAAAAATCTCTCCAATGAATCTTAAATGAAATCCATTAACAAGAAAAGATAACTGTCATTTTATTCTTTACTTCCTCTTTTAACTAAATACTTAAATTAGAAAAAATAACAATGAAAGACGAGAGTGATGGAAGAGTAAATTTCAGTTGTTCTATTTTTCGATTATATCCCCCTCTGTTTCAAATCTTTTCATCTGTATTCTTATTTAGTATCATTAGCCTTTCTAATTTAATACGATATTTCATTACATTAAAACTTAAATACTTGCACCATATATTTCCTAGTATATATAATACCGAGCATGTATACATTAAAACTTGTTTTAAAATATAAAGTGGCATACTCAAATTTTGAGTGTATATAATACAAGGTTGTTCTTTATTCTATGTATTGACAATTTTGAGTAATGTGATGTAAGCAATGGCATAGTTTCGGTTATAGACAAATAGAGACCGAATCTCTATCATTAATAGATTTATCTATTCCAAAGAAACTTTTTCTATTTTTACCCAACCCCTCCGTTACGGATAGGATTTTAAACAAAGTACATATATAAGTGGAATGTATCTAGTTTTGATTCAGGGATTTCCTTTTTCTAATCTGGTTACCGTAACAAAGTTAAATAGAATATTCTACTCTATTATTTACTCATAACTTTTCAAGTAACTAGTGTTTCTAATACTAATATTCTGAAATGGTTTCAAGTAAGTATAATTATTCATAGTCCACTACACCATCGAGACCGTTTATAGCACAATGATTTGATGTTATTGTGATATAAATATAACTTTGACAAGCAGATGTAGATATAGTTTATGTGCAAAAGAACAGTTTTAACAAGCTCTATTCAATGATATAATGGGTTTAAACTACAGTAAATACTTAGGAAAACTCACACTAGGCGAACTGTGAATATTTATAGTGGGGGCAGGTGATGTAATGGTTATCGTGGTAGGAAATGGACTTGGTGACCCAAGTTCAAATTGTGGATGTGGTTGTTTAGAGCTAATATCTCTGGGAATGGTATGAACCCAGCTATTCCCCCTATAGACTCGGTTAAATAGTAGGACAGACTGGGATCTTTAACTTTAGCATAGTAACCGGTCTTGGAGAAGGAAAACTGTGAATTCAATCCCGTTAAAAATCACTTAAAAATGGCCTTGTGTCACACCCTGCTGGTGACTGAGGAGTTGGGTTTATATATATATATATATATATATATATATATATATATATATATATACTCTGAGATAAAAATTTTTTTATTACCTTCCACATACCAACAAAAACCCTGAAGATGATCTAATTAATAGATCGAAACACTGCGGCGTCGGCCAATAAACTCACCACTTAACTCATTTAAACCTGTGTTTTTTCCAATTTTTTATTATACTACACACACACACACACACACACAAACACACACACACACACACATATATATATATATATATATATATATATATATATATATTATATATATATATATTGTGATCTAATTTGGAGGAGACAACTATGTTTGATTTCTCGACAGGTGCCAACGATTAATTGAAGCGTGTAAATGAAGTGTTTGTGAAAGTTTTTAAAACTCGTCAAATTGAAAAGCTGTTACTTGTTTTTATCACTCTCCTTGATG
>CM042150.1:103444748-103474748 GCA_023376005.1 Doryteuthis pealeii
GGTAAATGGAAAAGAGTGTGAACAAAACTGATTGAATCAAAGAGATTTACGGCATCGTTACTGATTAGAGTGTTTTCCCAAATAGGGTGTCGTTTTCGAGGCATCTTAACTTGGATAAAATGGCAGAAATGGAAATAAGTCACGAAATAAGGTTTGCAACATATATTTGTTTGTTTTTTGTTTGTTTTTTGTTTGTTTGTTTTTTGTTCTGTTTTATTATTTTTTCTTCTTCTTTTCGGAGAAAGATCTTTGCACTTTTATAATTTGCCGCTCATCTGCCAATTCCATATGCAAGACTGGCAATCAAACGGAGAGAGAAAAAAAAATAAGTAAAAACACATCTGTTAAGAGATGCTTCCCGTTTTGTAATATACGTGGGCTGGGTATATTTCATTTTACAGACGAAATCTCTTCGGGAGCCGTTCTGCGCATGCGTCTTGATTATTTTATCGTTGCACATTCGCAAACGCGGGACTGAAAAATTTGTGCGATTCAACACCGCACCTTTTATCCGTTATGTTCTTTTTTTGTCTTTATTACCGATGAAGCAATGGCCGAGAAAAACATTTTTAGAAATTCCTACCTTCTTTTTATGAATAATGGGTAAATATTCCGTTTTTAGGAATGCCATTTCGTGATAATGTCGTCGTTAAAAAAGAAACTGAAATAAACAACAATCGAGCTACGAGAAAGAAAAATAAAATAAAAATGGTGTATATTTATAATGTCTCTCTGAATTGTTCCCGCGCAAAATAGTCAACTGCTGCATTGTGTAGAGATACATTTTCAATGTACTCGGTATATGATCAAAATAATAACACTCATTGCCATTACTCCCAGGTCCACTCTGTTTCGGAGTGATAATTCCTTTTAGGGTCTCATCAATGGGTTAAATAGATAAAATGAGTTAAAATGGGTTTATAAAAAAATTGAATACCCAAGAATTATAAATAAAATAAAAACGTATTTGGCATGAAATAACCCAACAAGAGTTGACATGTCGTAATATCCAAACAAATAACCAAATCTATATTTTAAAGTTTAAATGGATTTGAATGAGCCAGCTTTGCTATACATATTTATGAACTCCTCTACATGTGTAGGGTATGACACAAGGCCAGTTTCTTTTGCAGATTTTAACAGTTTCGAATTCAGATCTTTCTGTCCCTTTCTTTTTTCTAGGCTGATGGCCTAAAGATTTCTTAAATAGCCCACGCTACCGTCCCATTTACTCATAGTTGGTGAGATAATATTTGAATCCATACCTTCCCCAAGGGTGTTAGAGCTATGTGAAAATAAAAACAGCCTGGTCCAATATTTGAACTCGGGTCACCCAGTCAATTTCCTACCACTATAACCATTAAACCCTACTCCTCCACTTGTTTTTATACAAATCACAAACACATGTTAATTACCAAGGCACCATTGATCTCTATTGTCACAGTACATTGATTCTTTGTTTAATGGCATTTGAACCTTCATGCATTATCTAAAGCTAAAACCAATTTTTTTAGAAGAACAGTAGAGTTACTATTAAACATATAGGGAGGTGGCTGAAGGATTTCATACATTTCTCAAGGGTATTAGACCGAAAGTGAACGTAGTAGCACGACTGGATATATATATTTACCAACCCCTCCGCACGAGCAGGATGCGACACAAGGTCAATTTCTTAAGCGGAATTCAGCAGGTTTGAATTCAGAGATTTCCTTCTCCTAGACCGGTTGCCTAAGCAAGGTTAAAGAGCCCATTCTGTCCTACTATTTACCAATAGCTGAAGGGAGAGTAGGATTCATACCTTTCCCAAGGATATTAGCGCTAAATGAAATGCAATTACCACGACTGGATATAGAACTCTCTTACTAAGATGTCAAGGGCCAGCACGTTTGCTACCCTGCCATGGGGACTCCTGGGCAACGGTCTTCATTTTCATATAATATCACTCAGGTATCGTTTTGGTGGTGTAGCGTTTGTTTGTATTCGCCTGGTGGAGTTGTCTGCCCCTTTTAGTTTGATGATGCCCGCTAGGGCACCAGTATTTAAGCGCCGGTTTCAAACACTTTCGCTCTCTTTATAGTTTCAGCAACTACGAGCCACATGGGGTAGATTTTATCTAAACACCCTCGTTGGGGCTCCGCCCCCTTACATTACTGTAAGTCCTCACAGCATGGACTATTCCTAGTCTCATGTCTGTGCCTTTTATTGTATATCTGTATCATTCATGAATGTGTCTATCTTTATTTGTGTACCTCTTTTTATATGTACTCTTTATTATGAACGTTGTATCTATTGTTATCCATGTGCTGTGTTATTAAATGTTTGTCTATTAACCTTTGTCGGAGTTATTTGTATCCAAAGTATGTATAACTTTGCACCTACGTTACAGTGGGTATCTGAAACTGAAATCAATCTGGGTTTTATATCTTTATATTCAATTATTTATTTATTTATCTAACTGATCATAAATGAAACAATTTTCATATCTCTTCTTCCTACTGTTTGCAAGAAGGAAGCTTGTAAGGTATGTTTCCAAATACTCCCTTGAAATAGTCATAGTTTGCCATTGTATACTTATCGGTAACAAATGTTGCTTCGATCTCTGTTTTATAAGCACGCTCTTCTTCAGAAAAATGAAAATAAACACAAAATAAATAACGAGTAAAATTACCAAAAACAAATCTCAAATTATTGTTATCAGTGTTATTATTAATTTTTTACACCAGCGTTTTCTGAATGTCTTTCACTGGAGTTTGAGTGACAGCAAGTCTCCACAGATCTCCAGGACTCTCCTGAGTATTTCAGCTGATTTCAACAAAGCTGTTGTCTGGATGGTCTCAATTCTTCCTCTGATTTTCAGTTCCACGTCGACGTCTTCTTCTTCTTCCTCTTCTTCTCTCTTAAAATGAAGCTCTGGGACGATCCCCTTTCCTACTACTAGAATTCTTCCTTCGATCTAAAAATGATAGTTTCTTTAATTATTCTAGTATTGTTTGGATAGGGTCTGTCATTTTAATCGCTGTTTAAAAAAAAAGAAGCAAAAAACATTACAGTGAAGCGTTGATAATACGGTTAATACATACATTATACAGCCTTCTACTAATAAACTACAATATATATTCTGAATCGGCATCTCAAGAAAGATTTATATACATATATATATATATATAAAGTTATCCACAGACACGTGTTTCGGCGTTTCACGCGTCTTCTGTGTGGCTAGACACAATAACTAACTCCGACCAGAAGCGAACCCCGACTGACTTTACGCCTGTCCGATACGTTAACCACTAGGTCATTGCCAGCTGCTGTTTAAGGTGCGGTGTTTTAACTGTTTTAAATACATGCATCTGTGTATATACTTTACGATCACCAGAGAGATAAAATCTGTAAACAGATCATTGCGTTCTGCTTTGCGGTGAAAGTTTATTAAAGTCGCTCCTAAAGAGCTCTACCGGTTTACGGGAGCATATAATATATACATATATATATATATGTGTGTTTGTGTGTGTGTGGATGTCTCCCCCCTCTCTCTCTCTGTCTGTCTGTCTGTCTGTCTCTCTCTCTCTATATATATATATGTGTGTGTGTATCTCTCTCTCTCTCTCTCTCTCTCTCTCTCTCTCTCTCTCTATATATATATATATATATATATATATATATATATATATGACACATGCCTCTGTGTGTGTGTGTGTGTGATCAATTGAAACTAGAGATATCGGTGAAAACGATAGGACAAAAAATGTAGACGTTTTGTATTAGACAAAAATCAACTTAAAAAGGTTTCGACTCATGACAAAAAAATTCTTTAAGTTTGTAAAAAATGTCTTATCTTCCTAATTTTTGTGTAATAATTTTAAAAGATTGGAGAATTTTTTTTCTTTTTTACACCCAATAGAAACTGATATAGTTATCTTTGAAAAGGTGTTTACATTTTTCACAAAAAAATAAAAAAAGCACAACCAAAAATAATTAAAAAAAAACAAAACTGTGTGCTGTAAGATAAACAGTTAGGTAAAGATCCCCCCCCACACACACACTCCGCCTAGGAAAAAATCTACTGATTTTAGAATCTCTCTAAAAAAATGGACTAATTAGCAGATTTTAAAGAATTGTTTAGGTTTTATTTATTACTAGCTGTATATTCCCGGTGTTACCCGGGTTATATAGTATCCTGCTAAATTTAAGTATACACTTTTTAAGAAATTTAAAAAGTGATGAGGTAAAAATAAAATTTAAGTTAAAAAAAGTCTTTGTTTGGGAGGGGGGCAAAAAATCGAGTCCAATGCTAACTGGTAAACTAATCTCCCTTTCCTTTTCAACACCCTGTCTCGTCGCAGTTAACGTCTATTATTATTATCTTCTTCTTCTTCTTCTTCTTCTTCTTCTTCTTCTTCTTCTTAGCCACTCGATGCTACTCTCTCTCGGATCTCGCAACTCGCGCTTTTTCCTTCGCTCCAGCTGGGCTACTGCTGGTCTATTTATACACGTGCTTGTAGCGGTCATACGGGTATCTGGTTTTAACATACGTGAACTTGGGTCAACTCAAGTATCGCCTTTTCGTATTCAGAAGAACGCTGTTTTGATCTTAGTTCAAAGTCCTACACGCCAGACAAAGCCTAACCAGCTTCCTTCGAGAAAACGGCAAGTCCTCAATTTCAACTCGTGTTCTCTGTTACAATTTCATATTTTGTTAACATAGGGTTAAAGGACTTATCGCTCGACGAGTTTATTGTATTATAACGGAAATGTGTACATTTTAATCCTCATTAACCAATAATGACCTCGTTTACTCTGTATGCTCTTTCTGGGACAGCACCTGATGGAACTCGTTTACACAGTACACTCTTTCTCGGCCGACACCGGTACTTTCTTATGACATCTCTAGTGCCAAACGATAACTCTGATCTGGTAAGTCATGTGATGGACACACGTGATCTATATGCTTAACACTTTGCCTACCAAATTTCACCCACGGCTGTACAAAATCTTAGTATTTTTTAAAACTGTATTCCATTCAACTGGTTTCCTATTTGCAAAAGGATCAAGTACCATTCTCAGGGTTGGTTCACAGGCAAAACAAAAGATGACAGGGTTGTTCCGATTGTGATTTTTCAGTATAAACCAGTGACACGTGCAAGAGCCGCTGCCAGTGTCTTAAAGTAGGATCATTGTGGTAGGAGAGCCACTATGAGTGGTTTAAAGTAGGCAAAGAGTTATATACCGAAGTGCCAGCGGTTACTCACTTTCTGAAACCTAGACAAAGTCGAAGCACCTTTCTTTTTTCAGAATATGGTAATTCCTGTTCATTTTCGCCATTTCACTGCTGTCCACAATGTCTTTCACAGCAATAATAATATTTTCTCAAAGGTGTTTTCATTAATGCAAATGTTTCTAATGAACAGAATACTTGATATGGAAATTTATCAAGGTTGAAATTAATTCATCGATGTTATCTCCCTTTTTTCATACCATACACAGTAATTTGGTCCTTAGTGACCTCAAATTAATTCACGGGTAAGTATAAGTGCAACCACTGGATTCCTTGTAAAAGTTTTGTTTCATCTTAGTACGGTATATTGGTTAATAAGAAACGAAAGCGCCGTTTCAGCCATTGTTTTGATAAGAAACGGAAGAACCGTTTCGGTCATTGTTTTGATAAGAAACGGAAGCACCGTTTCAGCTATTTTTTTTTTATAAGAACCGGAAGCACCGTTTCGGCCATCTTTGAGTTGTGATAATAAAAAGGCGTAAGTGGTTACTCCACCAGATGACGTTCAACTGGATTACTTGTTGTGTTCTTTATTCGCTAAGCAAACTGCTACACTTTGTACATGTCTTTTTTTATTGCATTCCCGGACAGTGAGACTTATAGACATACAAAGACACAAAAAATATGCAATAAGATTTAAGATACTGGCTGTTTTCAGTCAGCCCAGGCCACTGGGCAATATAACAGCACGATCCGATGGGATCCACGCATGAGCTTCGGTTTGTGCGTGGCTTCCAACATTAAAAAGACCCTGTGTCACATTCAAAACTGGTGGGATGTCTTAGTAAATACCAACATTTAAGATATTTCTATATTGTCTTTTTAAAGAAAACTTTATGATTTTACTTTTCTTAATCCCCACAGGATAGACTCCCTCGCTGTCAGACTGATACCGACAAAAGGCCACCCCAACAACTTTACTTATCTTACTATTATATATAATTAAAGATGTTCATTCGTTTTACATGTTGAACTATTTTGCAATAGCTCTTTAAACTTATCAAACGTTGTAATAATTACATTATCATACTGTGGTATATCAACAGGTCCTGTTAGTTTTTAATTAATACCATATAAGGTCGATTATGTTGGAAAGGCGGTACACAAACACGATGACGTCATTGCGGGGAAATGTTTGTTCTCGTACGGGCTGGAATTTTCCTTCATCTCTAAACCTTCAGAGCAGGGGGCTCCAAAGTGGGGGTATAGAGACAAGGGACATGCCTGTCGTGCCGATCATTCAATAGTAAAATAGATAAAGTTGTTGGGGTGGCCTTTTGTCGGTATCAGTCTGACAGCGAGGGAGTGTATCCTGTGGGGATTAATAAAAGTAAAAATAAATAAAACAAAAGTAAAATAAAATAAAATAAAATAAATAAATAAATAAAAAGAAACAAAAATAACAATCTCCCAGAGGGCTTAGGACAGGAAGAGCCCTCCGGGCATGCGCCGAAAAAAACAAGTTCTTGGCGTCGAAAAGGTATTTAGGACGCTTGGATTTTGAGACTTTGGAGAGGTAACACCTATCGAATTGTTCAGGAAATATATCTCCTCAACGAAATAGTGTGAACCCGATAATAAAGGTCTAACCTAAAGTCATCCCTGTCTCTGTTCTTTCCTTCTCTTTGTTAAATTCTATTTCAGTTCACCAGCCCACACGAAGTAAATAATACTTTTATTGGGGGATAGGATACAAGACAAATGAACCAAGACTTATTTCCATAATCCCCTTTTTGCTGAGGTGGTACGCCACACCTACTGCCAGCTCCCTACTTTACCACACAGATCAGATTACCTGATCTGGGATGCCCATGCACTTGTATCGAACCGGAAACATTGCGATTTCCTAGGCAAGCGCTCTACCGACTGAGCTAAACTGGACCCAACAATATAAACAACAATAAGATTAACACGAGGTTTCATTTTGAAAAGTTTTTAGTTGTTTAATTAAAAGAAATATTCTTCAGACACTATTTAGTTTTAAAAAATATATTACCTGAAAAATATTCAAAGAATTACTTTCATCTTTACTTTAAATTTATTAATGGTTTTAAATGTTTTAAAGTTCTTTATCCATTATATTTCTACATAGAACAATTTTACTGATTGAGAAATATGAAAATCTAGCATTAGAATTAAAGAAGAAGTAGTAAAAAAAAAAAAAAAAAAAAATCTTTGCGTGATTTCCAAAATGAATTTACCATTCCAACCATTTTTGTCACGTCAGACAACAGAGAATAGAAATCTCGCGTTATTCCTTGTAAAATGGTTTGAATCGAACAATAGTGAGTTTTCGTGCGTCCAAATTTTATTGAAAAACTATAAATTAGACACCACGACAGTTTTAATAGTATTTAGAATTATAGTGCCGTGAATTGTAAAAAAAGGAAAATAAAGAACATTTTGGTTTGGTATAAGTGTCTTTCGTACAGTAACCTCCAAAATAAGTACATCCCAATCAGTTTCTTTTCTAAACAGTTAATTTTCTTCTAAAATGTAAGTAAAGTTAGTAAGTCGTCGGGGCGGCCTAAAGTCGGTATCAGCCAATCAGCGAGGGAGTCTATCCCCTTTTCACTTGCGCTAGACCAAGGAGATTGTTTTTAGCGTCTGAGGTGGAGCGCCACATCTACCATCAGCTCCTTACTTTACCGCACAGATCCCTGTGCTACTCATACGCTGAGTTGGCGAGGACCAGTATCGAACTAGGAACATTGTGGTCTCTAGCCGAACGCTCTACCAACTGAGCTAACCCGGCCCATTCTAAAATGTAGATACCATTATACAGAATCCAGCAGAATTATACAGAATCCCCAATGCAATGTAATGACAAACGATAACACTGATAAACTTTGGAAAGCTTTATTCTACTTATAATAAATTGGTTCACTTATTAAGAGTTTATATAGTCTAGTATCCCTAGAAAGTTCTCCAAAGGGGAGGTAATCTTTTAAAATGAAGATACCTGACTTTTAGCATTTCTAGTAGAGAATTATACAGAATCCAGCAGAATTATACAGAATCCCGTCAGGATTGGCTTGTGTAATGACAAACGATAACACTGATAACTTTGGAAAGCTTTATTCTACGTTATAATAATTGATTCACACATTAAAGAGTTTATATAATCTAGTATTCACTAGAAAGTTCTCCAAAGGGAAGTAATCTTCTAGAATGTAGATACCAGACATTTAGCATTTCTAGTAGAGAATTATACAAATCCAGCAGAATTATACAGAATCCCTCAGGATTGGCTTGTGTAATGACACGATAACACTGATAGACTTTGGAAAGCTTTATTCTACTTATAATAATTGATTTACTTATTAAGAGTTCATATCGTCTAATATTTACTAGCGAGTTCTCCAAAGGGGTGGTAATTATAAAGTAGGGAAGGTAACTCTCAATTACTTATTACAGTCTGGTTTCTTTTTCTAATAGAATATCAACCTCCGATGGTTATCAAGCCATTCCCATAAAAGAAGAAAAAAAATGGTACTTTTTAACACATAGCTTGGAGGTGAGGTGTCCAGACCATTCTCAAGGCTATAAGTCCGAAAGTGAAAGTTATAGCGAGACTGCTATTAGAACTTGCTTACTATGACGTCACACTCCAACACGTTTGCCACTACACTACAGGGACTCCCCCAACACCAACACTTTTCTGTTGTCCTTTAATTGGATTGCTTACAAGAGAAATATTGGGTATTTAAACTCTTTGTCTACCGAATTTCTTCCATGGCTCTCGATATCACAGAATGAATTAGCGATAATACCGGATTATTCCATTCAATGACATCTCTATTGCAAGTACCAATTTCAGGGTTGGTTCACAAAACAAAAAAAAGATCCCAAGGGAATTTATGTAGTATTTTTTTTAGTGTAAACAAGTGGATTACATTTGAGAGAGAGCTGTTGTGAGCGGTTTAAGTAGGCAAAGAGTTAAATAATTAAAAGATGTTTGGTCGATTTTATTGTTTTATAAATTCACTTTTTCGAGTTCAGAAAAAATGTAAAAAAAACGAAAAGAAAAAGGAACGCTTTTAAATTGAAATGGAATTACACAAAAGATAGCGAGGCGATGAAAATGTTTGATTTGGTTTGTTTTGTTTTACGGCATATCAACCTCAGTGGGTCATTTAATGCGATAAAGTTTTAAAATAAAGTCATTCTTAATGGATACACAATGCTTTTTATAAAAACATTTTTCTATTTAACCCATAGATGGGACCCTAACAAGTACTACCACTCCGGGTCAGAGTGGACTAGGGAGAAATGGTGATGAAGGAGTGCTCCACATTTCACAAACCTCCAGGACTGGAACCTCACCATCAGATAGAGTTTAAAGTAATTCCCAGGATATGCAGACCCTTCAGCCACCGCTTTCTAGCACCATATGATAAAAAGGACTGGGGCTTGCAATAAGGGCAATAGGGTTTGGAAAATCATATAGGTGCTAGGGCTTGACGTTGCCAGCCGATTGATCGGAGGGGGCCTCTTCGATCACCTATCTAGCCTAAGAAAGGACCAAAGTGGAATATTGCAAGTCAATGGACTGCTCAACCACCCGAGTTCTATCCTTAAGCATCACAGGTCGCCACCCATGGCCAATAGGTGGCCTCATTTGGGGGAGTCTTACCCCTCTGCAGAGGTGCAGTCGGCGTATTCTAACGCCCCAGCCGACAGAGCGGTTTAAATATGTGTTTACAAAAAAAAAATGGATTTTAAAAATAAATTTAGATACCATCAAAAATGAATAAAACAATTCGTCATCGGCATAAAATAACCCAACAAGGGTTGACATGCCGTAAAATGCAACCAACCAACCAACCAACCAGCACATTAGCCACTACGTTACAGGGACTTCCTTTCCCGAGCAAATATCAAGTTTTGTAAAAGGAAAAAAAGAGAGAGAGGAAATTGTTTACAGGATATTAGTATGGTCGACTAGAACGCCTCTGCCCGTATTTGCTACTAACACATTCGTCCTCATCTTTTACTTTGGCGACATCAGCTGTCAGAATTTCTGCTATGGAATATTAACACCAGCTGCAACTTTATGTTATCATCAAGAAAAGAGGAAAGCAATTTTACCTTTATGTGATACAGACTAACAAGAGTATGAGTCGGAATTCCTAGACGAAATAAAAAAGTTATTATGTAGAACAAGAGACAAGCAAATCAAAATTTACAACAAAGACAGAAAATATTCACGTTATTATATATACTAGCAAATATATGCACCCTCCGGGTGCAAGTATTTAAGTTTTAATATAATAAAATATCATGTTAAATTAGAAAGGCTAATGAAACTGAATAAGAATTCAGATAAAAATATTTGGAACAGAGGGGGTATAATCGGAAAATAGAACAACTTTGAAACTAACTGTTCCACCATTTTCCCTTACTCCCGTCTTTCAGTGGTAAATTTCCCTAATTTAACTATTTAGTTAAAATAGGAAGAAAAGAAAAAATTACAGTTATTTCTTTATGTTAATAGATTTCTGTTAAGATTTATCACCGAGATTTTTGCTCATATTTATTAAGATAAAACCAAACAATTAGAAATCAATAATACTAAGCATATATTTATCAAAATCAATTTTTTTAAGATCAATATGCAAATTAGCCTTCCCATTCACACTGTAAACCGCTATTTCGTTGAATATATAAATATAATTGCATATTATTAGTATGTAGATATTGTTAACAGTCTTAATGATGTAAAACAATTTTACTAATCATTGAGGTTTAAATAAAAAATAAAATCATGGAGAATGTGATGTAAATAACAAAGGGAACTGTGACTTGTATAGTAATATAGTTTCGGTTACAGACAGACAAACCCACAATCTCCATTATAATAAGATATGCCGACTTCTCCCATGTCTTTTTTTTTCATCCTTCTACGAATACAAATATGTACGAATGAATAAAGCAGATTGATATTAGAGTGTATCAGAACTAGTTTCGTTTTATTTCTCTGAATGTTTGAGATGAGGCTTGAGGATTAGTATTATCTGCGTTTCGGATTCGGGAACCTTCTTGTCGTAATCGGGAGCAATCATGGAACTTTGAACCTAACCCTTTATTCAATCCACGGGGGTATCCTGTTCTCATTCCGCCAACCATATCTGGGTAGAGGCGTTAAGCTGTGTTGATTATTATTCTATGTTATTGCTGCCCTTGACCAGGATTGAACCTGAAGTCTAGAGATAACTGTCATTTAGAACTGTCTTAATCTAACTCCTTTATCCACTTTGGCTCCCGATTACGACAAGAAGGTTTCCGAGTTCGAAAAGAAAGTTCCCGAGTCCGAAAAGAAAGTTTCCCGAGTCCGAGAAGGTTCCCGAGCCCGACAAGAAATACCTGAAGAAAGCCGGAGGCACATCGGCCGAAACGTTGTACAGATAACAATGAAGATGAGGACGATAGTCCTAATAACGCAGATAATACTATTTTTGTTTTGTACTCACCTGATATTTCTTGGTAAGACTCCTGAGAGCCCCTCTCTCTCTCTGTGGTTTTATTTTTCTTTCTTTTTTCCTTTTGCTCCGGGGTGTATAAATAGAATAGTATGATCTGCCTATATGTCTAGGCTGAACAGAGTGATCTGCCCTTTGACAGGTCACTATAAATATTGAGACGTTGTCAGCCATTTGCATTGTACTCTGGACGTCTAAAAGAAATGGTGACCACGTCTTTCGTACTTTATACAGGGAATGGGTGGGAATTCCAGTTTCATGGTGCCTAACGTCCTTGGCTGTGACATGGTTCTATAAAAAAAGTAATGGGTACTAATCTTCAAACTGTCATTTGGGAATTATAAATTTATTTCGACCTGAACTCAAAATGAGCCTAGTCTCATCAGATAGCCTACTACATAATGACTGAGAAAACAAGATTTTTTCTCTACTCTAGTTTGTTTTCTCAGTCTGACGAGTCCATTAGACCACGCACCTCCAGCTTTATATATAACATATAAAAATAGTATCAAATATAAGATGATATTCAAATGAATTTAAAAATCAGTCCATCATGAAAAATAAAAAATGTAATCTTTTAGCTATATAAATGGATTTTACAGCTCTCATTATGATTTTTCCTTTTTCGGAATGGGATTAGACACTAGAGTAGCGATCATAAAGATTATTCTATAAAAATAACGAAAATTCAACAGCATTGTGTATGCAAAGATCAATAATGAATCGAAAAAAATGTTTGATAAAGAAAATGCCTGTTTTATGTTTCAGGTTCAGGACAATCTCCACTAAAAGTCACAAATACAAAAAACAAAAACAAAACATACCCCCCCCAAAAAAACAAGAAACAAAAAAAAAAAACAATGGCTCCCGATTACGACAGAAGGTTCCCGAGTCCGAAAAGAAGGTTCCCGAGTCCGACAAGAAATACCATAAGAAGGCCGGAGAGTATATCGACCGAAACGTTGTACAGATAACAATAAAGATGGGGACAATAGTCAAGATAACCCAGATAATACTAATCATCAAGCCTCATCTCAAACATTCAGTGAAAAAAAACAAAAAAAAAAAACAACCAAAAAATAAAAACAAAAAACAAAACAAGAGGAAATAACGACTATTCAGCAATGATGAAGCTGCAGCACTAGCTTGTTAACCATAGCACAACAAGGGAAGGAACAAGATTTTCAGTGGCCACCTGTCTGATTCTTTCTTTTCCTGATATAAACAACCTCATCTCGTTTTTGTCTCTGGTAATTTTCTTAGAGACGACCGCAATATTTCATCCATTTTGTATTTTCATTTTTATCCCTTTATTTTTATTACGAAAATATATTTCGAATAGAGCATGTTAACATCTGCGATTAGTTGTTCTGGATATGGTTGAAAAAACAAATAAAACAAAAATGAAAAACAATAACAAAAAACAAAACAGAAAAAAACAAAAAACAAAAAAACAAACAAACCCAAAATATTTTTCGTATCTACATAATGTTGGATTTATTTCCATTTTTCTTTAATATATATATATATATATGAGGTAAAATAAGGAATGAAAGAACAAAACTCAGACAAAAATGTGTAGTATATTTCGCTGGAGGTTGACCTCAGCTTCTTCTGCTTTATTATAAAGCAGAAGCCGAGGTCAAACTCCAGCGGGTTTTGTTCTTTCATTCCTTATTTTACCTCATTCTGTCGGATTCATTCCAACCCCCTTTTCCTCATATATATATATATATATATATATATATATATATATGTATTCGCACACATACATATATATATATATATACATGCATACATACATATATATACATACATATATATATATACATACATATATATATACATACATACACATACATATATATATACATACATGCATATATATACATATAAACATATATAAATACATATATACATACATACATATATATACATACATATAAATATATACATACATATAATATACATATATATATACATACATACATATATATACATACATACATACATACATATATATACATACATACATGGATATATATATATATATATATATATATATATTATATATATATATATATATATATATATTATTTACAATCAGTCCTTCGAAATAAGCTGCTTTATTGTTGCTTTAAAATGTTTTTTTAATACTTTTCTCTGACCTCTTTTCATAGAACGATAAAGATCTGTCCCTTCGACTTGGTGTCTTTTTTGTGGGAGGGGCAGGTGTATGGGGGGGGGGAGATTGAAAACCTTATTTCGTCCATTTCTGACCCCATAATATTTCCAGAACATCTAAATCCGAACTGAATTCTTTTGAAGTCAATTTAATTCGATATTCATTTCTTTTTTGTGCTTTGTTTTCCCCTTTTAAATTTCTCTTTTATTCAAATGTATGGAATATAAATTAGTTACAAACCACATTTCTTCCATCAGAATTTCTCCTTCTCGCCATTACCAGCGGATTTCAATGTAATAATATTGATAAAGCTACATTAGATATTTGAAAGTATAAGAATTCGATTAATCAATAATTAATTCGATTACAAGGATAAAACATTCGATCGGTTGACAATTATGGATACTTGTCCGTGTTCACGTGCGCGTTGTTTGTAATGTATACATTATTTTCAATGCTGACGTCTGCGTTCGCCGCATCCAGTTTGCGTGTGCATCGGTCCGTACCTATTGATTCGTTGAATAATAAATTTTATCTTCACCGCTCACAGAAGTCAGCGACCTCCAAAGACTTGTGCGTGCGCATGCGTTTATAAAACTACTGCGTCAGCGCATGCGCCTGTTTATAGATTGATTGCTTAAAGCCACGTTCTTTTTCTCATCACAAACTATTGGAGTGTATCAAAAGTATTTTTTCTTTTTAAAATTGGTGTAATGAATGTGAATATATTGGTAATCCCTCACTATAATCTGATTGGACAGTGTCATGTATAAATATTCGACACTGGTAGTACAAGCGCCTAAGCCTAAGCCTATTAGCCTAAACTTACTCGCCAGACTACACCACGACTGTTCGGAAGACGTATGCTATTCGACGTACCAGCTACTGCTGCGATGATATACCAAATACCAACTTCATAATATATACCTTAACCCGGATATATCAATAATAAACTGAAAAGGAACAGGGAAACCACTAGATTGATTTGCTGATTGCTTTTAACAGCATTTTAACAAACCGTCTAGGGTTATTTTATGCCTAGAGGTTAGGGAATAGCGTTAATTTGAGGTTTCTATTTACATTTTAGGCCAACGTTAAAACTGAATTTATGTCTTTCAAAAACAAAAGAGACATCTTAACTATCGCTGGAAACCCCTAAACTCGGTAGAACAATTTAGGTACTTAGGTAGTAATATCTCATCCACAGAAAACGATGTTAATGCAGGCATAGGAAAGACATGGTCCGCTATAAATAAATTATTAGTCGTATGGAAATCCAAACTCACAGACAAGTTAAAGAGATGATTCTTCCGGGCCGTTATCGTGTCAGTACTGCTGTACGGCTGCACCACCTGGACCCTAACGAAGCACCTCGAGAATACGCTTGATGGGACCTGCACAAGAATGCTGCGTGCGGTCTTGAACAAGTCGTGGAAATAGCCCCCACAAGGAAGTAGCTGTATGGCTACCTCCCCCCCCATCCAAGTGAGACGGACAAGGCATGCTGGACACTGCTGGAGAAGCAAGGACGAGCTCATAAGCGACGTTCTCCTGTGTCATGCTAGTGTGGGCCGGCTACCAAGGACCTACATTGACCAATTATGCGAGGATACTGGATGCTGCGGAGAGGACATGATGATGATGATTTACATTTTACAATGCGCAGTTGTTTCTAAGATATTTCTTGCATATGAATAATTTTTTAAACATATATATTTGACCGGTAGATGGGAACCTGACGGGTACTACAACTCCAGCTTAGGGTGGATCTGGGAGTAATGGCAATGAAGGTGTAAACACACTACCCAGATCTCCGCAGATCTCCAGAACTGAAGCTTTACGACCAGATTTAGTGTGATATCCAATACACACGATTTAGAGAGCATACCCTCTGCAGAGAGGAGGGAAATCAGGGTATTCTAAGCCTCGCCCACAGGGCTTTTGAGCCACCCAAGAACTCCTGTATGATTTTGAAGTTTATATAAATCCTGGATATTGTAAATTTAGATGATTGAAGCTATTTTGAAAGTCTTTGCGTGCTTTTTCTCGGATCGGCTAGACAGTGCGTTTTTATAGTAAAAAAAACCCCCATTTACAATGCATTTTCCCAATGCATTCATATGGTAAAAATCATTTTTCATGCATTTATCTAGTAAAAATAAATTCCAATGCATTTTTCATGCATTTATCTAATAAAAATCATTTCCAATGCATTTTTATAGTAAAAAAAACATTTCCAATGCATTTTATAGGAAAAATTATTTCCAAAACATTTTTATAGTAAAAATCATTTCCAATGCATTTTTTAAAGGAAAATTATTTCCAAAACATTTTTATAGTAAAATCATTTCCAATGCATTTTATGGTAAAAATCATTTGAGAGGGTCCCATTATTTTTGCTCAAAAACCAAGCTCTGGTGATATTTAATGTTTATATATATTTAATTTGTCGTTAATTGTCGTATTTTCGAAGTGACCTCCGGACATACAGATTCACACAACTACCCTTTATATATGTATAGATATTGAAATTGTGAATTACAGAATATATTTTGGTAATTTTAACCTCATGTCGTCCCGGCCTCCGGCATTAATTAAGCCCATGTTAGCGAGCCAGCGTCATGCGAATATACGGCCTAACTTAAATATTTTTTCCCAGTCAAGTTTTTTTTTGTCACCAAATTAATGTAGATATTTTAAACGCTTCCCCACTGATTTTTATCGGCAAATCTATGTAAATATTTTATAATCTACCCTTTAAAGAAAGAGAGAGAGAGAGAGAGAGAGAGAGAGAGAGAGAGAGAGAGAGAGAGAGAGAGAGAGAGTTAAAATCAAATTATTATAAAGTCGTCGTCGTCGGGGCGGCCTAATGTCAGTATCAGCCAAACAGCGTCGGAGTCTATCCCCTTTTCACTAGCGCTAGACCGAGGAGATTATTTTAGCATCTGAGGTGGAGCACCACACCTATCATCAGCTCCACACTTTACCGCACAGATCCCTGTGCTACTTATACGCTGAGTTGGCGAAGGCCGGTATCGAACCAAGAACCTTGTGATTCCTAGCCGACACTCTACCGACTGAGCTAAACCGGCCCCTTAAGATTATTATACTTCTTATATATTAAACTATTTGGCAATAGCTATTAAATAAACATATTAAACGCTGTAATAATCAGGTTATCATACAATGGTATACAGGTCTCGCTAGTTATATATAATATCTATTAATAATGGAGATTCGCTTCCGGTTTTTGTCAGTAACAAAAATTACGTCACTGTTTACGTCACATTACCCAAAATCGTCATAACATAGAATAAATACACTCAAAATCTGAACATGCAACATTAGACAGTCCACATTGTTTTTTTAAAAACAAATTTTAATAAATACATATCTGGTATTATATATCTATATATAGTTTGTTTTATTTTAATACATATTTAAAGTATACATTTCAAATTGTTTTATTTTTTAATCCTTTAATGAATTTGATGATTTTACTTACTTAGGGTATAAACTCGCTGAAATTGAATTTTTTACTCCCGTCCCTCAGGCACTATGTTTCAAAAATCTATTTTTACATCGCCCGGAGGGTGTTTTTTTATTTTGTACTAGTTTTTATGAATATTAAAAAAATACAGTCCTAATATTCAACCCCATAAGAGTGTTATTTTGTAAGTCGACGGGGCGGCCTAAAGTCGGTATCAGCCAGTCAGCGAGGGAGTCTATCCCCTTTTCAATAGCGCTAGACCAAGGAGATTGTTTTAGCATCTGAGGTGGAGCGCCACACCTACCATCAGCTTCTTACTTTACCGCACAGATCCCTGTGCTACTCATACGCTGAGTTGGCGGGGACCGGTATCGAATTGGGAACCTTGTGGTTTCTAGCCGAACGCTCTACCGACTGAGCTAACCCGATCCCATTACTATAATTATATCGGATTATTTTCTACTATCTTTTATTATCTTATTATTTTTACTAGCAAATATATGCACCCTCCGGGTGCAAGTATTTAAGTTTTAATATAATAAAATATCATGTTAAATTAGAAAGGCTAATGAAACTGACTAAGAATTCAGATAAAAATATTTGGAACAGAGGGGGTATAATCGGAAAATAGAACAACTTTGAAACTAACTGTTCCACCATTTTCCCTTACTCCCGTCTTTCAGTGGTAAATTTCCTAATTTAACTATTTAGTTAAAATAGGAAGAAAAGAATAAAATTACAGTTATTTCTTTATGTTAATAGATTTCTGTTAAGATTTATCCCTGAGATTTTTGCTCATATTTATTAAGATAAAAGCAAACAATTAGAAATCAATAATACTAAGCATATATTTATTAAAAATCAAATTTTTTAAGATCAATATGCAAATTAGCCTTCCATTCACACTGTAAACCGCTATTTCGTTGAATATATAAATATAATTGCATGTTATTAGTATGTAGATATTGTTAAACAGTCTTAATGATGTAAAAAATTTTACTAATAATTGAGGTTTAAATAAAAATAAAATCATGGAGAATGTGTGTAAATAACAAAGGGAATTGTGACTTGTATAGTAATATAGTTTCGGTTACAGACAGACAAACCCACAATCTCCATTATAATAAGATATTATGTATTATATCTAAGCTTCACTTAGGTAATCCTGTTGTTGGAGAAACCCATTATTTTTAGGGGGTGCAAGCTTTTTTAGTTGATAGTATTCGATGTGTTTACTTCTGCGTATTTTAAAGTAATCGTTACCAATTAACCGAATGGTTACCACAAGCAACAAGTGAGAAATAATCATTTTGTATCTGTTGTATTTGGTAAGCTGTTTAATAGAGAATGGCGTTATTTTTTGCATTAAATGATTTGAGTACGAGCGAGAATTATATCGATTTTATCAATTAAGTCTATTGTCTGCGTTTCTGTTGACTAGCACAGCCACTAGAGAATTTCTGGCCTCTTTAAACCATCAAATCAAAACCTATTCTCGCATTAATGATCATTTATTGATGTAGCACCAATAAAAAAAATAGACAAACTCAAAAATTAATAATAATAATAATAATAATAATAATAATAATAATAATAATAAGTATGTGCTAAGCGAATAATAATAATAACAATAATAGTAATAATAAGTATGTGCTAAGCGAATAATATTAATAACAATAATAGTAATAATAAGTATGTGCTAAGCGAATAATAATAATAATAATAATAATAATAATAATAAGTATGTGCTAAGCGAATAATAATAATAATAATAATAATAATAATAATAATAATAATAATAATAATATATAAAGATATCTTTTTCAGAAGAAAAAAAAAAAATTTGTGAAATTGTACTTATTATAACATCTCACAATGCGCACGCTTTTTAAAACCATTTTCAAATATATATATTAATTAACTACTCCTTATATATGTTAGTTTCTCAGTGAGTATAAAGTGTGAGAGGGAGATTTCTATATAATATTTTGTATCAAACTTTCAGTGGCATTGATGTGTCACTTAAGGGTTCCTGAAAGCAACTGTTCTGGTAGTGGAGTTGTAGGATTGTGAAACACGGCAGTGATATGTAAAAGATAATGCGATTGCTATATCTGTCTATTTACTTCTGCTCCTTTCTGTCAATCTGTTTATTCCTATCTATCTATCTATCTATCTATCTATCTATCTATCTCAATCTATTACTTTCTACTTAATCGGTAGAGCGTCCGACTGGGAACCACAAGGTTCCCGGTTCGATACCGGCTCTCGCCAACTCAGTATATGAGTAGCACAAGGATCTGTAAAGTGAGGAGCTGATGGTAGGTGTGGCGCTCCACATCAGACACCAAAACAATCTTCTTGGTCTAGCTCTAGTGAAAAGGGGATAGATTCCCTCGCTATCTGGCTGATACCGATTTTAGGCCACACCGACAATTTTACTTTGATTTTACTTATCTATCTATCTATCTATCTATCTGTCTATCTCAGTTGGTTTATTTTTGTCTCAATGTACTACTTTCTATCTATCTATCTATCTATCTATCACAATATGTCCCTATCTATCTCTCTATCACCCAATCGGTCTATCCCAATCTGTTCCTATTTATCTATCTATCTATCTCATTTGTTCCCCTCCATCTATCTATTCTATCTATCTATCTATCTATCTATATATTATATATAATATATATATATATATTATATATATATATATATATATATATATATTTAATTTGTTCCCCCTCTATCTATCTATCTATCTATGTCAATTTGTTCCCCCTCTATCTATCTATCTATCTATCTCAATTTGTTCCTCTCCATCTATCCATCTATCTATCTATCTATCTATGTATCTATCTATCTCAATTTGTTCCTCTCCATCTATCTATCTATCTATCTCAATTTGTTCCCCTCCAACTATCTATCTATCTATCTATCTATCTATCTATCTATCTCAATTTGTTCCTCTCCATCCATCTATCTATCTATCTATCTATCTCAATTTGTTCCGCTCCATCCATCCATCTATCTATCTATCCATCTATCTACCTCAATTTGTCCCCCTCTATCTATGTATCTATCTCAATGTGTTTCCCCTCCATCTATCTATCTATCTATCTATCTATCTCAATTTGTCCCTCTACATCTATCTATCTATCTATCTATCTATCTATCTATCTATCTCAATTTGTTTCTCCTCCATCTATCTATCTATCTATCTATCTATAAACATGACATTTCTAGCATTTTTCTTCAGAAATTCAGTATATTTTATTTAAAAAAATTGTTTCATTTGTCATTTGTTTTTACAATTGTCACTGAGGATAGTTATGTTGAATGAATCATTCTTGAAGATACCTCTAACATTTGAGCAAAAACGGGAAACGTTACTTGATGAGTGGAAATCTAAAAACAATTGAGTTTTATGACCAAATTGTCACGACTGACAAACCATTTATCAAGATCAAATTTCATACACAGAGACACAATTTGAATTGTTGATCTTCTTGTCTGTTCTCACATGAAACCTGAACTACATCATCATCATCACCCTCTAAAGAAAGAAGGAAATAGTGGATAATAGAAGGAAAGAAAGAACGAAAAGGAAAAAGGAAAGAAAGATAACATTGAATAATAGAAAGAAAGAAATGATAAAATAGAAAGAAAAGGATAGAAAAAATGAGAAAGATAGAAAGAAAGTTAACATTATATAATAGAGATAAGAAAGAAAGAAAGAAAGAGATAAAGAAAGAAAGAAGGAGAGACAGAAAGAAAGAAAGAAAGAAAGAAAGAAAGAAAGAAAGAAGGAGAGACAGAAAGAAAGAAAGAAAGAAAGAAAGAAAGACATATATATAGAAGGAGAGACAGAAAGAAAGACAGAAAGAAAGAAAGACATATATATAGAAGGAGAGACAGAAAGAAAGAAAGATAGAAAAAAAGAAAGAGAGAAAGAAAGAAAGACAGAAAGAGAGAAAGAAAGAAATAAAGAAAGAAGAAGGAGAGAAGAAAGAAAGAAAGAAAGAAAGAAGGAAGAAAAAAAGAAAGACAAAAAAGAAATGTATATAGAAAGAAAGACAGAAAGGAAGAAGAGAGAAAAAGAAAGAGAGAAAGAAAGAAAGAAAGAAAGAAAGAAAGAGAGATAGACAGAAAGAAAGAAAGAAAGACAGAAAGAGGGAAAGAAATAAAGAAATAAAGAAATAATGAAAGAAAGAGAGAAAGGAAGGAAGAAAGAAAGAAAGAAAGAAAGAAAGATAACTCGTAAGACGAAAAGGAAACCAGAGTCGTATTCCCAGTTCGAAATGATCTGATTTTGAAATGTTTGTTGACAACCCATGACAAAAGTTATGGTTGGTTGGTTGGTACGATTTCAAGACATGTCAACCCTTGTTAGGTTATTTTATGTTGAACACGTTTTTGTTTTATTCATTTTTAGGTATTCAAAAAAAGTTAAATTCATTTTTTAAACACATTTAAAATAAAATTCTTTTTTCTATCTATTTAACTCATAGATAGGGCACTAACAGGTAATACTTCTCCGGGTCAGAGTGGATCTAGGAGTAATGGCGATGAAGAGTACTCCACACTCCCCAGAGCTCCAGAACTGGGACCTCTCCACCAGTTATAGTTTAATGTTATACACAGGACACTAAGAACCCCAGTTATTGCATTCTCGCACATATAGGATAAAAAGTGCGGCGTATTCTACAGTCCCGGCGTTTGTGGAGGCGCGTGGTGGCTGCGATAACGCTAATCTCTTTCAATCGAACATAATGAAAAGAAGGAACGAAAGAAAAATTGAATGAGAAAGAAAAGAGAGAGAGAGAGAGAGAGACGAGAGAGAGAGAGAGAGAGAGAGAATGTGTATGAGACAGAGACATAAATATATTATATATATATATATAAGAGAGAGAGAGAGAAGAGAGAGAGAGAGAGAGAGAGAGAGAGAGAGAATGTGTATGAGACAGACATTTATATATATATATATATATATATATATATTATCAATCAAAGCCTGAAGAAGATACCAGAAGATCTGAAACACGTGTTGCACATGTAAAACAAAAAGAATTAAAAACATTTTTTCTGAGAACAAAATACATTTTGCGGACCTACCTTTTTTATAATATATATATATATATATATATATATATATATATATAAGAGAGAGAGGGGGAAAGAGAGAGAGTGTGTGTGTGTGTGTGTGTGTATGTATGTTAAATAGAGATTATCATACTTTTTACATTTCAAACTATTTTGCAAAAGATATTAAGTAAACATATCAAATGATGTAATAATAAAATTATCTTACAGTGTTATATCCACAGGTCCCTCTAAAAAAACATTATTTCTCAATTGCTTATGCCAGAAGAAAATGGAAAAATATCTATTTTGCTTTTTCGACCTGGGAAAGAAAATCATAATGAGGGAGTGGCAAATTTAAAAAAATATTGCAATTACCCATGATCCGGTAGCCCCAAGCTGGAACAGCCGCCGAGTAGTAGATTCTAGACAATTTTTTATGTTTGCAAAGCTTTTTGTGTGAGAGATTTTAGATATATTGTTTCCAGTACGCAGGGCTGGAATTCTTAATTCTGAAATTCTGGAGGCAATATAACATCGCTCAAACTAGAATTATGCAAACAACAGGAACTTGTCTACCATCTACTTCCGGTGGTGGTTCTAGCTTGAGACTATCTGATTCTGGGTAATCGCAATATTTCTGCCCCCCCCCCCACACACACACTCATTATGACTTTCTTGTGTAGTAGTATAGTAGTTCTCCTTTCTGTAATGAAAATCCCAAGTTTCTATTTCTATTCCATGGTTTTCCTAGTAGATTCAGTGCTGAGTAGCTGATAAAAAAATTTCCAGAAGTAGCTAAACATTTTTGTTCATTTTTTATGGAATTTTTATAAATAGAAGGAGTGCTTTGGGGATTGTTTGCACACAAACTCCAAAGCACTCCCTCTATTTATTGGGAGACACTTCTAACCCTGTTTCAACCTAGGGTTCATACATACCCCTCTCTTCCCCCTTTTTATTATTTGTCCCCCTCTGGCTCACCCCCATTCGTTTCTTATGAATTTCTTATACAATCTGACTTTTATTCGTCGCCGGTGTATCACTTGAAAAGTACCGGTTGAAAAGGCCTTCGTGTATCCCCCTTTATTTTAGATTTTATTCCATAATAAAATATTATCTCCCTAATTACATATGATTCCTCTACTTTTAGTGCAAATTCTCCTGTACCAAAAACCTATTGATATATATATATATATATATATATATATATATCTTATTATAATGGAGATTGTGTGCCTGTCTATCTGTAACCGAAACTATATTACTACTCAAAGCACAATTCCCTTAGTTATTTACATCACAATCTCCATGATTTTATTTTTATTCAAACCTCAATTATTAATAAAATTGTTTTACATTATTAATACTATTGACTATATCTACATACTAATAACATGCAATTGTATTATATATACAACAAAATAGTGGTTTACAATGTGAATGGGAAGGCTAATTTGCATATTGATATTAAAAATTTGAATTTAATAAATATGTACTTAGTATTATTGATTTCTAATTGTTTGATTTTATCTTAATGAATATGAGCAAAAGTCTCGGGGATAAATCTTAAAAGAAATCCATTAACAAGAAAAAATAACTGTCATTTTATTCTTTACTTCTTATTTTAACTAAATAGTTAAATTAGGAAAATTTACCAATGAAAGACGGGAGTAATGGAAAATGATGGAAGAATTAGTTTCAAAGTTGTTCTATTTTTCAATCATACCCCTCAGTTCCAAATCTTTTTATCTGCATTCTTATTCAGTTTCATTAGCCTTTCTAATTTAATATGATATTTTATAATATTAAAACTTAAATACTTGCACCCGGAGGGTGCATATATTTGCTAGTATATATAAATAAATATATATAATAAAGGGTTTGTTTTTTTATAGTGTATTCGAATCATTATGCGAATTGAATAAGTTGTTTTTTGAAGGCAGCAAAATAATGCGATGTATGTTGGAAACATATTTATTTATTTCTTTTGTTTTGTTTTTTTTAATTTTTTTTTTTAACATACTTAATATTTTCGGATAAAATCCATCATCAGAGTAGTAAGAAGTCTTCATCCCATTCATGTTTGGTAAAAATCAACAGTTGTTATTAATACGTTGATGAACGCTTAAATTGAAATTTGAAAGATCGGCTAAGTTCGTGAATGTCCGTGTTGTTAAAGTTCCGACCGGGTGTTCAGCGGGAATGTTTGAAAATCCTTTAAAATCTTTTTTTTTCTTTCTTTTACTATAAAATAGCCTCGCCCAGGCATATTGAATAAAGGGTTTGTTTTTTTATAGTGTATTCGAAGCATTATGCGTAATTGAATAAGTTGTTTTTTGAAGGCAGCAAAATAATGCGATGTATGTTGGAAACCAACCCTTATATATATGATTTGTATGTATTTACTAATGTGAGAGAAAGTCAGTTTCTTAAAATCAGTTAAACAGGTTTGAATTCAGAATTTTCCTTCTAGACTAATTGCCTAACAAAGCTTAAATAACCCTACAATTGACCTTTAGGGAGAATAGTTGGATTCATACCTTTCCCAAGTATATTAGCGCAATGTAAAATGCTAACAGATTCGTTGAGGATTTGAACATGAGTCACCGACTTAATTTCCTACTATCAATATATTAATACTTGCGTTCCTTAATTTTACGACTATTATCATCTTGTAACTCCCTCTAGTTCAAAATGCAGAAATGTAAATCCTGATTATCCGGTATTATTTACCAAATTTTTATTTCTCATGAGTGTCGTCATCTCAGGTAAATAATGGACCATTCCTTTTTTATCATAAATAAAAAAGACAAGAAAAAGGACATGCTAGACAGAAAAAAATGATAAGAAAGAAAGAAAGAAAAATAGTTTGGGAAAGATAGCGAGACGGGGTGAACACGCGAAAGTGATAATACTAATATGTTTCAATCAAACATAATGAAAAGTTGAAAATAAAAACAGAAAGCAAAAAAAAAACCAAATAAAAACCAGAGTGAAAGACAGTTAAATTAACATTATTATACTTTTTACATGTCTGCAAAAATGATCTTAGGTGCTTTGGCATTGTCCCTTCCAGCTGGGAAAATTTGGCTCAAGACCGCCCTCGGTGGCGGCAGAATCTCCATAGAGGACTGTACATGTCAGAAATCACCCTGATACAACATCATGAAGCTAAGAGGTCCATAAGAAAGCAACGGCAACAAAGCATCGGAACATCATCATCTACAGGGACAACCTACAAATGCAAAATCTGTGGTCGAGAATGTTTCTCAAACATAGGACTTCATAGTCACAGGAGGCGCTGCAACTTCAGGGGCACATAAAAACTTTATCATAATCTTTCGAGACTGAATTGCCAACGAATGACTTTTTACATATCTTATTATAATGGAGATTGTGTGTTTTTCTGTCTGTAACCGAAACTATATTACTACTCAAGTCATAATTCCCTTAGTTATTTACGTCACATTCTCCATGATTCTATTTCTATTTAAACCTCAATTAATAATAAAACTGTTTGACATTATTAATACTGTTGGCCTTACCTAAATACTAATAACATGCAATTGTATTTATATATACAACAAAATACCAGTTTTCAGTGTAAACATAAAGCTAATTTGCATATTGATATTAAAAAAACTGATTTTAATAAAAATGTGCTTGGTATTATTGATTTCTAATTGTTTGGTTTTATCTTAATGAATATGAGTAAAAATCTCTTCAATAAATCCTAAAAGAAATTCATTAACAAGAAGAAATAACTGTAATTTTATTCTTTACTTCCTATTTTAACTAAATAGTTAAACTAGGAAAATTTAGCATTGAAAAACGGAAGTGATGAAAGAGTAAGTTTCAGTTGTTCTATTTTTCGATTATACCCCCTCCGTTTCAAATCTTTTTATCTGAATTCTTAATTAGTTTCATTAGCCTTTCTGATTTAATCTAATATTTTATTACATTTAAACTTAAATACTTGCACCCGGAGGGTGCATATATTTGCTAGTTAAAATAACAAGTAAACATATCAAACATTGTAATAATTAAATTACCATACTTTGGTATATCCACAGGTTTTGCAAGTGATAACCGTTACATTACTTGTTTCGAATGAGAACAGTGAAAAGATTAGAGAAGAAAAGAAAAAATCGGCTTCAGTATTCCTCCACATTTTTTCTTATTAAAGAAATCTTTAAAAAAAATAAAAACTAGAAAGGTTTTAGTAGTCTAATTTCACACACAGCTTTTGTGCTTTCAAAATGAATTACGTAGAGGTAAAAAGCTGCTATGTCTTCATTAAGAGTTCGATTATCGAACGGCCATAACTTCAATCCGCATTTTTTATGCGCATGTCCGGTTGTTGTTGGTGGTGGAGTTGGGGGAGTGGTGGTGATGGTCAGAATAGTAAAAGATCTTTGCAATTGTTGAGAAAAGCATAGAAAGACCGTGAGATCGTTTCAACAATGAAAAGCTTCTTTTTTCTTGTTTGTTTTATTTTTTTATACAATGAGAGATTGTTATTGCTATCCGTTAGTACAATTCTAAAGCATTCCTTTGAGAATTTGTCACGTATTTGTGTGTGCTTAAATAGTTTAGTCAAGCAAATAATGAAGCAATAAAAATTTCGAGTTATTTCACCAGAACTAAATTAATTGAGAATAACAAAGTAGCTTCGTTCTCTTCGACCCTGACTTTGAAAAAAAAACAACAACAATTAAAAAAGCAGTTTTTTTTTGTGTCTAAATCTTCCATACTTTTTTAATAACCAGAACAGAAAAGAATAGAATGACGGTTTAGTGATACAAGAAACAATGATTTGCATCGATATTGTTATATCGTATTGGGACCTAATTTTTTGTCGATATTTTACCTAACCCGTTCGCTACGGGTTGGATGTGACACAAGGTCGCAACTGTGGAGCATCCAGCAAAAAACCACAATTGACAACCGATTGATTTGGTTGTTACTTAGGCTAGACGGCCGACCGGAGAGGCTCCTTCAAATCAATCGGCTTGTTACGTTAAATCCCTAGCACCAATATGATTGTGCCAACCCTATAGCCCTTATTGCAAACCTCCCAACCCTTTTTATCATGTATGTGCTAGAAGGCGGTGGTTGAGGGTCTTAGTGTCCTGCGCATGACGTTAAACTGCATCAAGTGGTGAAGTTCTAATTCTGGAGCTCGGAGGAGTGTAGAGTATCCCTTCATCGCCATTACTCCCAGGTCCACTCTGACCCGGAGTGGGTTACCACTCACATCTAATACGTGGCTTCTTTTTTTGGGGGGTCTTACCCATCTTCAGCGGTATTAATATTATAATATTGACATTTCAGTCTCTGAAGACTATAATAAAGTTTTTGTGTCCCCTGAAGTTACAGCGCCTCCCCTGATTGTGAAGTCCGATGTTTGAAAAACCTTCTCGACCACAGATGTTGCATTTGAAGGCTGTCCCTGAAGAGGATGATGTACTGGTGCTTTGTTGCCGCTGCTTTTTCCGGACCTCTTAGCTTCATGGTGTTGCGTCAGGTGTGACTTCTGACATGAGCAATCCTCTATGGAGAGTCTGCCGCCACCGAGGGCGGTCCTGAGCCAAAATTTCCCAGCTGGAAGGGGCAATGTCAAAGCATCTGAGATCCTTCTTGCAGAGATCCTTGAAACGCAGCTGGGCGTGACCAATATGTCTCTTACCAGACGAAAGTTCTCCATAGAGGATGTCTTTCGGGATTCGTCCATCGTCCATCCGATGTAGATGACCCAGCCATCAGCGGTACAGTCGGCGTATTTTAAGGCCTCTTCCGATAGGGCGGTTAAGAATCAGGGTTATCAGCCTTAGTTATATAAGAAATCGCTACCATTACATTTAACGCCTTGAAGAGCTCTGTTTGGCGCCTCACATTCTTTTGATATTAGATAAAGAAGGCTGAAATGAGAACGGACAAAAATATAGCGTTAAGAAAATAAGCCGTAGACTTACAAGAAATGAAGGACGAGTGAAAAAAATAGAACGAAAAGAGAGGTGTAGTGTTAGTGGAATTAAGTCTGGAGAATACTGAGTGGTGGAGAATGGAGACTTGGCTCCAGTAGACATGAATTAATTGGCTACACATGAGTAAGTTAATTGCAACAGAAAAACAATTAGCTGTGGGGAAAGTGAGACATAGAATGATGGCAAGGATCAAGCCAATTTTCCGATTGGGTAAAAGCAGAAGTTCTGAAATGCAAAGAGAGTAAAAGAATGGCAGAAAGAGGAAAGGAGTAAAGAATTAAAGGCTTAGAAAAAAAGTTAAATAAAAATAAAAAAGATTTACAAGGAGTACCAAAAAGAAAAAGAAAAAAAGGAATATTATTTCACGTTTTTATCGCTTTTTTACTTACCTTGTGAAATTCTTATACGGTAGTACCTTGATTTACGAGTGCCCCTACTTTCAAGGTTTCCCAGTTAAGAGCTGCCACCCCCGCTCGATTTTTGCTTTGGGAGCTAAAATTTGAGGCACGAGTGAGCTTCAAATACGCCTATGTTAATACAAATGAAGCACTTAGAGGGAGCTCCCAGATGCTTTACCACACAAATCTCGCACACTAACAATTTCTTTAAAAACTATTTACGTAAATTTCCCATACAAATTATATATATATATATATATATATATATATATATATATATAATATATATATATAAAGATAAAACGTGGCTTACCAGTGAAAATGGGCACGATCGTTGGAGGTGCAAAATACAAAGTGCTCAATACGAAGTAGAGCAAATTTACTAAAAAAAATGGATACAATAGAAACCTACTCGAGTTTCCTCATAAGGATCTTCAGGGTTAAATCCACTGAATTAATCGAGGTACCGATTAATTGCAGTCGATCACACATCTGTTCATTGTAACATCTTATACAATGAACACACGTGTGATTGACTGCAATTAATCAGTACCTCGATTGATTCAGTGGATTTAACCCTGAAGATCATTATGGTGAAACTCGAGTAGGTTTCTATTGTATCCATTTTTTAATATATATATATATATATATATATATATATATATATATATTTACGCATGTTGAATTAAACAAAAGACACATCTCCTGTTTAACAATTTTATTTGTGATTTTTTCAAGTTTTCTGGACAACTTTTTAATAATTGGGTAGAATTAGTGGATTAGTCCACCAAAGTTCATGTCCCGAGTACTTTCGGCACTTCGAAGTGCCATCATCAGGGGTGATGTGTTCCAGTTTTTCAAATTATATTATTGGATGTGGAGGCTGGAAGGAAGAGAATTGATAGAAAAAGTGTTATAGGCATTTTAAAATGTGTGTACTGCATTGGAAATTTATTTTGTTTAAGGATGGTTTATGTTGTTTTATGTATAAAGCTTCTAGTATTTGAACCATCTAGAAAACTTGAAAAAATCACAAATAAAATTGTTAAAGAGGAGATGTGTCTTTTGTTTAATTCAACATGCATGAATGAAAGAATGCTG
>CM042150.1:103477248-103484748 GCA_023376005.1 Doryteuthis pealeii
TTACGGCATATCAACCTCAGTGGGTTATTTAATGCCGATAAAGTTTTGAAATAAATCAATTCTTAATGGATAATACAATTTTGTTCATAAATCCACGTTTTTCTATTTAACCCATAGATGGGACACTAACAGGTACTACCACTCCGAGTCAGAGTGGACAAGGGAGCAATGTGCTCCACATTCCACAAACTTCCAAAGCTGGAACCTCACCATCAGATAGAGTTTAACGTCATTCCCAGGACATGTAGACCCTCTGTCACCGCCTTCTATGATGAAAAAGGGGTTGGGGCTGGCCATAAGGGCAATAGGGTTGGGAAAATCATATAGGTGCTAGGGCTTGACGTGACCAGCCGATTAATCGGAGGGGGCCTCTCCGACCGCCCGTCTAGCCCAAGATAGGGCCAAAGTGGAGTATTGCAAGTTATGAACTGCTCATCTACCTGGGCTCTATTCTTAAGCGTCACGGGTTGCCGCCCCCGGCCAACAGGTGGTCCCATTGGGGGAGTCTTACCCCTCTGCAGAGGTGAAGTCGGAGCATTCTAACGCCCCAACCGACAGGGTGGCCATTTCTTCTCTCACTCACTCCCCTTTAAACTTATCCAAATCCCCAGTGGCGCCCACTTCTAACCCTTAAAACACCCTTACCAATAAATGGGAAAGAAAGGAAAAGAAAATAGGCATGATATTTAAGCCTAAATAATCACAGAATAAATCAGTAACAAATATTTTAAAAAGTGTTACTGTCTGAAAATTCTAGGATTTGCAGTTGAAATAAATTATTACACGGAGCGAAGTTTTTTTCTTCACTTATTCAAAATATTGCCCTGTCCGTCCACTGATTTGACCTAGACAGATCGAGATCTCTCTACAGATGACCTGTGTCATTACAATTAAACCCCGCATCGAATAATCCTTATCAATATATATATATATATAATCCAAAAGTCCAGAGAAGAAATCTTCCTTACCACAAAAGAGTTTTATTTAAAAAACCTGTCGCAGTTTGAGAGCTCAATGTGTGCTCTTAATGTTAGAGTCACAGACCAAATATATAAGTAAAGAAATAACAAAAGACTTAGAGATTTAGCATTATAGTCTAATTCAGGGAGCTTAAACAAATTGTCTGAAATAGACTATAACGCTAAATCTCTAAGTCTTTTGTTATTTCTTTACTTATACTAGCAAATATATGCACCCTACGGGTGCAAGTATTTAAGTTTTAATGTAATAGAATATATTAATTAGAAAGGCTAATGAAACTAAATAAGATGCAGATAAATGATTTGAAACAGAGGGGTGTATAATCGAAAAATAGAACAACTGAAACTTACACTTCTATCACTCTCGTCTTTCATTGCTAAATTTTCCTAATTTGATAACTTAGTTAAAATAGGAAGTAAAGAATAAAATCAGAATTATTTCTTCTCGTTAATCGATTTCTTTTAAGATTTATTGAAGAGATTTTTGATTATATTCATTAAGATAAAACCATACGATTAAAAATCAATAATACTAAGCACATATTTATTAAAATCAAATTTTTAATTTGAATATGCAAATAAGCCTTCCTGTTCACACTGTAAACTGCTATTTTAGTGTATATATAAATACAATTGCATATTATTGTAAACTGCTATTTTAGTGTATATATAAATACAATTGCATATTATTCATTTGTAGATATGATTAACAGTATTAATAATGTAAAACAATTTTATTAGAAATTGAGGTTTAAATAGAAATAAAATCATGGAGAATGTGACGTAAATAACAAAGGGAATTGTGACTTGAGTAGTGATATAGTTTCGGTTACAGACAGAAAAGCAAACAATCTCCATTATAATAAGATATATATATATATATATATATTGGTTAGGAGGTAGATTTAGAAGGCCATCACAATGCAGTTTGGAATAAATAAAAAATAATAATACGGTAACAATGGTGGTGTGTGTTGACCTGTATTTTTTTTTATTATTTCTTGAATTTTCGAGGTAATACCTCTTTATCAAAAGAATTGAACTGAAGCAGTACAGCTATGGCATTTCTTCCATATATATATATATATATATATATATATATATGTGTGTGTGTAATTTACCCACTCTACGGGGAAAATAATACTGACATCCTCGGAAAAAAGAAAAAGAAACCGAATGAGTTATGAAAACGAAAAACTGCTCAATACATACGTATAGCCGGTTTAAAGAACCGAATCAGTAAAATAAGTTAAGTACCTGCCCAAGCTTCACCGAGAAGGGTCTTCAGGAAAACTCTGCCCACCGACGTAATGTGACTCTCGTGTTTATGCATACTTCAATTCCATACATCACGCACGAGTACGCTGAACGTTCCTATGAATGAATTAATTAATGTTTCCAAAAATGATCCTTAAATTGCACTTGGATTTATATATATCAAGAAAGATGCATTCATTCATTCCCTAAATCCATATTTCCCTTGTCTTTTCATTTTATGTATTTTAATTGCCATTACCTAAATAAAAGATATTACGAATCCGAATACAGTAAGACAAATAAACATTCACTTCCCAAACAAAGTATTTTACACTTTCTAATGTTACATAATTGTTAGTAACCTAACACTTATTTTCACTAGTGTAGAAACCAAAATAGCTGTTATGAGTTACAGCCGGCGGCCTTGAAGGATTGAGTGACAAGGCTTGACCTCATCCCGATCCTTCCGGTGGATACCGTGAGAATCGGTGGAGAAGACCCTCTTCCGGTTTAGATTAGAAAGAGAGTTTAGTATCAGTCTCGGCCAAAACACGAAGGTGGTAAATCGTGTTAAGCACACGGCCGACTCAATCTGTGCAGGTAGTTTGGTGGGTATTTCGGAATAAAATATGATCCAAAGCAAATCGAAGTCTTGGGTTATTATCTAAAAACTACCAATGACACAGGGCTTCTGATAAAGAGAAATCCCCAATGGAAGACCAGACACGAAGTCGCCAAGACGAAGTTCAGATGCTAGAAGAAGAACGTAAGATACCAAAGATGAGCAGAAGAATAATAGAAGTAAAGAAAGGGTATACAACACTTCTTTTCTTTCTTTTCACTTCCAGACCGACTGACGCCTGTTCACTGAATGACTTTACCTCTGGCCGGGTAAGCAGGCGTCTTTTATGTCTACTCTTTTACCCACAATGCATCTTTACTATAGTATAAGCAGACCCCTTTCCTCCCCTTCGGCTTCTTCAGTTTGTCAGTATGCTAGTGAACACTACCCTACCATACGTTTCCACTCATCCTGCAAACGAGACAGGTTCGCGCCCGCTTTGCACCACGAGGTAAGTCTCCTCTCTCGCTACAATACCCTGATAAAGGAAGGAATCCACCTCCTCCCTGCTATTGGTAAATACAAGGGCAGTCTGAGCTCTAGTTTTAGTGTGGTTATTAGAAAGAAAACTGAATTAAAACCAGTTAGAATTACTATTTCTCTGCATGTTTAAGATGCGGCTTGATGATTAGTATTATTTGACTATTGTCCTCATCTTTATTGTTATTTGTACAACGTTTCAGTCGATATACCCTCCGGCCTTCTTCAGATATTTATTGTCGGACTCGGAAACCTTCTCGGATTGGGAAACCTTCCAATTGGACGCATGGCCTAGTGGATAAGGTAGTTAGGTTAAGACAGTTCTAAGTGACAGTTATCTCTGGATTCCGGGTTCAGTAACATAGAAAAATAATTAAGACAACTCCTACCCCAGCTATGGTTAGCGGAATGAGAACAGGATACCCCAGTGGACTGAATAAAGGGTTAGGTTCAAAGTTCCTTGATGGCTCCCGATTACGACAAGAAAGTTCTCGAGTGAAAAGAAGGTTCCGAGTTCGAAAAGAAGGTCCCAGAGTCCGAGAAGGTTCCAGAGTCCGAGAAGAAATACCTGAAGAAGGCCGGAGGGTATATCGGCCGAAACGTTGTACAAATAACAATAAAGATGAGGACAATAGTCCGAATAACGCAGATAATACAGTTAGAATTATCTTCAGAAACTGGTGTTAGGTCGCATCCTCCCCTCGGCAGTGGATACGCTTAGTTATTATTTGCCTCGCCGAGAGTCTGGTTCCGGAATAGAACCCGGAGGCCGATTGTATTTTGTATGAGGGATAACCGTTGCACGAGGCAAGCTTCACATTGGAACAACCATGAAACCTCACCGTGCGCTATAAACGAAACGACGCAGAAAATACCAAACCGGATATTGAATGGTCAAGTAAGGAACATACGACACATACTAGAAGAGACGGAACACGGGCCTTCTGCTTTTAAATGGGAGAATTCACTGTCTCTGTTCTGTCTGATAGCGACAGCTCGGAGCGCAGGTTCTGTGTTAATCATTACCCAACCCGACATTATTGACGTCGGGTTACTGATCGCATTACGGCGCGGAATGCGTTGTCTAAACAACGGAACATTCTTTTGGCATTTTCAGGGTTATTACAGAAGAGATTCACCGCGGCAGTTGCTGCTTCAAAGCGTGCTAAAGAGTAAGCTGGAAATAAGATCGGGACGACACACACACACACACACACACACATATATATATATATATATATATATATATATATATATATATATATAAGCACATATATCTAAGCACACACACACATATATATATATATAGGCACACACACACTCACATACATATATTAGCACACACACATATATATAAGCATATATATATGTAATATATATATATATATGCACACACACACATATATAAACACACACACACACACACATATATATATTAATACACACATATATATATATATAATCACAGATACACACACATATATATATAAGCACACAAACACAAACACACACACACACACACATATATATATATAAGCATATATATATATATATATAAATATATGTACATATATATATATACGTATATATATGAGTAAACAATAAAGCTGACAGAACCAAGCACATCTGCGCATGCGTACAGATAATTATATATATAAGAACACCCCCCCCATATATATATATATATATATATATATATATATATATATATATATATATATGAGTAAACAATAAAGCTGACAGAACCAAGCACATCCGGGCATGCGTAGAGATAATTCGAAAGACGTATGTATATGAAAGAGAAGCCTTAAACGAATCCATACATACGTCTCTGCATCTTTCTATGTAACCAAATCCATTAACTTGCAAGGTTTCCTATCTGTGTGTGTCTCTTTAGATATGTGTGTGTGGGTGTGTCTTTAGTTTTGTGTGTGTTTGTGCGTGTATGTGTCTGTTGGTGTGTGTGTATATTTGCGTATTTCAGTGTTTTCTATATACGCTTATTTGACCAAGACACTTGCAAAACTGCATGGCTCTTAAAACCTGAATAGATATCCAGATATTAACATAGTTAATCAGAGTTGCTTGGCATTCTTAAATTAGAAATTATTTTGATACGTAATCGAAATAGTGATCATCATAATATGGCGAATAGTCAGCATCATCAACAAACAACAACAACAACAACATGCTTAAGCAAGAACCTTGTTTATTCAACTGGGAGATCTTTTGTTAAGCATCCAGAATCCGCACACAGCTGATCGATATTTTTTCGTGTCGGTCTATACTAGTGTGTCCATGTGTGGGTATTCTCAGTAGAATGTCACTTATGAGTTCGTCCTTGCTTTTAAACAGCCGTGTCCAGCATGCCTTGTTTATCTTATTCGGATGGTCTGTGTAATTGCACGCAATTAATGGTCGGGTTAGCTCAGTCGGTAGAGCGTTCGGCTAGAAACCACAAGTTTCCTAGTTCGATACCAGTCCTCGCCCACTCAGCGTATGAGTAGCACAGGGATCTGTGCGGTAAAGTAAGAAACTGATGGTAGAAGTGGCGCTCCACCTCAGACGCTAAAACAATCTCCTTGGTCTAGCGCTATAGAAAAGGGGATGGACTCCCTCGCTGACTGGCTGATACCGACTTTAGGCCGCCCCGACGACTACTACTACTAATCATACAGTTGCTCTCTAGTGAGGTGCTGCTTCCAAGATTTATTCAAGCCCCCGACAAACCTCTAACTCAGTTCCCTTCACACGCTTTGCCTTTAGCCAATGAGAAATTAACGACTGGGTCAGTGAAAGGAACTGTTGTCAATCACTTCTATGATGGCCATGCTATGATTCAATGGTAACTTTCCATTTATGAACAGCGTTATTTGAATTTTACTACCCTACAGTCATAATTTGTAGGCAACCCACGAATTATGTAACATGGAGACCCGTGATGCTTAAGGATGGAAACCTGGTGCCCAAGACATACAACACTCTACTTTGGCCTAGAAGGTCGGTTGGAGAGGCTCCCTCCGATGAATCGGCTGGTCATATCAAGCCCTAGCAACTAGATGATTATTTCAACTATATTACCCGTGCCTAACCCATATGTGTGTTAGTAGGAGGTATCTGAGGGTCTTAGTTTCCTGGGTATAACGTTAAACTGCATCTACTGGTGAAGTTTCAATTTTGGAGTACCCCTTCATCGCCATTACTCCCAGGTCCACTCCGACCCGGAGTGGTAGAACCAGATAGTGTCCTATCTATGGGTTAAATAGAACAAATAAATTTTTAAAATATGTTTAGAAATTGAGTTAAAAAATGTATGAATACTCATTAAGCATAAATAGAAAAAACAACGTCTTCGGCATAAAATAACCCAAAAGGATTAACATGCCGTAAAATCCAACAAACCAAAGATTGTAAGCTTTTATTAGATCCGATGCAGCTACTCAGATCACTTCAGTTGACCTGGTGACAAAATTCTGATTTTTTGTTTATGTACAACATATGTTCGAAAATATCGAGAGTGAAGCAATTTAAAATCGCTGGTAATTCGCCACAAAATGAATAACTGCGCAACCCAGTTTTTAAATATCGACTTCTTTGTTTCTTCGTCGATAGTAACCAAAATAATTTAAACAGAAAGGAAAAAGAAAATATTTTCATTGGGGTGGGGTGGTGCTTTACTTTACTTTACCCTTTACTTTGCCCTTTTATTTATTTAGTTTCATAAGGTTCAGAAAACTTTCCTAAGCAAGCCGGTTTCTGTCTGAAAAGCGATCATCTATTAACTATCCAAATTGGAGTAAAATATTATTCATAAATAATCTAAATTAATTACCTTGTTTATTTATTTACTTATCTATTTGTTTATACATATTTGTTTATGAAAAGTAAATACACAAACGATGTGTTTTGATATGGCTTTTTTTAGCCGACAATTTCTGGGATAATATGTGCTTAATTGAAATCGTATCTAATTTTGAAAGTTAATTAAAAAAAGAAAAAGAAGACCAAATGAAAGAAAAACATTTAAAAAATACCCGAGCAGAGAATAAGGAAACCGTGTGGTAACGATTTCATTTATTAATATGTAAGTACGGATTTATATAGAATTAATATATATAAACAAATATTTTTGGGAGAATATGTGCTTAATTGAAGTCGTAC
>CM042150.1:103489748-103512248 GCA_023376005.1 Doryteuthis pealeii
TCTTTCTCTTTCTTTCCTCCTCTCCCTCTTTCTCTCTCAGACACACACAGACAGACACACAGACAGACACAAGTTTCAGTTCTATATGTGTCTACTCAGCCCAGCCCTCAACCATCACCAGGATGTGACTTGAGGTCAATTTTTAAACGGTGATCAACAGGTTTGAATTCAGAGCTTTCGTTCTCACACCTTAGTTGCCATGCCGAGGTTAAAGAAACCTACATTTTACTCATAGCTGGAAGGAAATAGTTGGATGCATACCTTTCCCAAGGGTATTGGCACTATGTGAAATGCAAACAGCCTCGTACCTGTGTCCCCCTAAACATTTACTAAGGAGATAAACACAACGAAAAGACCTCCTACTCCTTCAGGTCCATATGCTTCAAACGCCACTCGTTCTCCAACTCTCGTTCTCCCAACTCTCGTTCTCCCAACTCTCGTTCACGAATGCGTTACTATAGCTTTTGAAGAGTCTTCTATGTACACAATAATTTCGCCGCCTACACGAAAAAATGCGAAGCACCACTTCCTCTTATCGTTTCAGTAAGTGAGAGTTACCGCAGTAAAACACTGTGTAAATTGTAATGACACTTCTAAGATTTCCTTAACACTGTATCAACATTAGTGCTGGGAACTTTTGCATGAAGCAAATATTTGATATGGCACTTGGTACATTGTCATTTTGCTATCAGACAATCTGGTCAAACAGAAAAGAGACCGAATAGGCATTTAGCCTACAGGCAAATATCTACATCTCCAAATTGGCCAAATTATTTTAATATATATGCAAAATTGACACGAATGATAATTTAATAGAATTATTCATTAAGTTACTCTAAGTAATTCGGAAGGAGCAAGCATTGTTTTTCTGAAATTCCGTTATAAGTGCGTTTAGTTTGGTCGAGGATTTGTATTCTCCGCTTAAATCTAACTGAATGTCGGAAACTTTTTGCCTGGATTTAGATGTAGTTTGTCTTGAGAAGCTGCCAGGCTAATCTATTCTATGTTTTGTCAGTATTGGATTATCTTGCAAATATAAATTGTTCGCCAAATTGCCACACCTCTTTATGAACTTTCCCAATATAAGCAGTAGGTATTTACGGTAAAAATTGGTCAATGATAAACGTATACAGAACGCATTTAAGATCGTTAGCAACTGTCCTGAAATCAATTGCTAAATGAACCTTTTGTGAGCAATAACTACAAACTAGTATTACAATCAGAACTAATGATACTGTAGCATAGCGATGGCCACGGTACAATAACGGTGCTTGTCGCATAGGCCAACTCAAGTTGTAGTAGTAGTCGCTGTTAGTAGTAGTAATAATCGTTAGTTCAGAAACAACATACACGCAAGTTGTATAGTCCCAAGGGGCTGTGTATTTATTTCTAGGCTCGTGTGTTCTTTTTTTAGAGAGAAGGAATGGTAGAAAGAAAGAGACAGAGTATCGTCAAACTATTATATCTTCTAACATAGTATCATGTTGTATACTGCTGTCCCACACCCACCAGAGGGACCGGGACCAACGTCTGACTCCCACTAGACCCCAAGTGAAAAGAGGCAGCAGATTTTCTCCTCTCCCGTTCCTCGTTCCGGCGTCACATCTGTTTCTGGTCAGGGCAGACTGGGCTCTTTTACCTTGGTTATGCAACCGGTCTAGGAGAAGCAAAACTCTGAATTCAAACCTGATGAACTCCGCTTAAGAAATTGACCTTGTCTCACATCCTGCTTGTGCGGAAGGGTTGGTATATATATATATATATATATATATATATATATATATATATAATGAATAGTGAATGAAAAAATGAGAAAAGTATTTGCATGGAAAGGTGCTCAATGCTAATAAAGCAGAGCAGATTTAGAATCAATGGTAATATTATGGTTTTACACTCATAACTTGAAGTTTCATGGCAATTCAATCATCAGATGAGTTCTATGGTTGAGATGTTAAAAACCAGTCGTGAAATGGTTGAGATGTTAAAAACCTTTTTTTAACATCTCAACCATTTCACGACTGGTTTTTAACATCTCAACCATTGAACTCATCTGATGATTGGATTACCATGAAACTTCAAGTTATGAGTGTAAAACGATAATATATATATATATATATATATATATATATATATATATATGAGGAAGAGTCAAAAATCATCCGCACTTTTTCCATATATATGCGTAACCAACTTAGCAGCAGGAGTCACACTCTAAGTAAAGCTGGTGCCTGTTTGTTTAGGCTAAGCAAGCCTTAATAAAAGAGACAGGAGCGAGTGGGTTAGATTATTAAAAATGGCGGACAAATAGTTTCAGAGCATTGAGCCAGTTTATCCCATTATTTCCATTTAATCATTCTACCAAATCGGTAATTGGTTATTTTTAATAAATTTGACATTTTGTCGATATGTCAAAGAAAGGGGGGGGGGAGGTGGAGGAAGAAAAGGAAAAACAAAAAGAAGGAAATTAAAAGCGATCGAAAAATTGAACAATGTTTTTAATTATCAGTTCTGAGTTGAGTTTAATGTCCCTATTGGGTTGGTTGAGTAAAAAGACGGGCCTTATCATTTGAATAATCATTAAACTATTTTGATTGGCCAGGAGGCGTTCTCCTTCAGTGTTTATCCTAATGGCGGCTTTTCAACGACATTGCGGATAATTAAAATAAACAAAATGTGGGATTAAAAAAAATAAAATTAAAAAAAAAATACAATTGGAAATTATTCGATTTCATCTGAAAATAACAGTTTTTTTTTATTTGTGAAAAACTGTCTCAACGAGTGTGAGTGTACACAGCACTACGGGGTGATCTACTAGGGTAATCCCAAAAGAAAGGTCTCCAATGCACTGGGGTCACAGGGAAACTGTTAGTGTGGTTGTTGTGTTTTTTGTACATGAGGCTGAACCTGCCCTGCGCGCACCTCGCTACACCAATCAGTTTTGGCTTGGCAGTCGTTTCTGATGGAACTCAGAATTAACGCTACCGCTAAATGTGGAGTTTGCGCAGTTATTCGTTTTTAGAATGCAAAAAATGAAAATATGTGTACAATAATATGTCTTTGTGTTCCATTCATTTCCATATTTTAACAACACACACACACACACACACACATACACACACACATAATAATATATATATATATATAATGAATAGTGAATGAAACAATGAGAAAAGTATTTGCATGGAAAGGTGATCAATGCTAATAAAGCAGAGCAGCTTTATAATCAATGGTAATATTATGGTTTTACACTAAAAAAAAAAAAACAGTCGTGAAATGGTTGAGATCTTAAAAAAAAATATATATATTATATATATATATATATTATATATATGTGTGTGTGTGTGTGTGTGTGTGTGTGTAGGAGGTGCGTGGTGTAATGGTTAGATTAATAGGAAATGGACTCGTCGACCCAAGTTTAAATCCTGGACGAGGCTGTTTGAATTTCACATAGCGCTAATACCCTTAAGAAAGGTATGCATCCTACTACTTCCACTCCAACTATAGGTAGATAGTAGGGTAGACTAGGCTCTTTAACCTTGGTTAGGTAACCAAGGTAGGAGAAAGAAAACTCTGAATTCAAACCTGTTAAACTCTGCTTAAGAAAATGACCTTGTCTCACATCCCGGTCGTCTGGAGCGGTTGATATATATATATATATATATATATATATATATATATATATATATATATATATATATATAAAGGCTTAAAGACTAGGTATCCAGCGATCGCTGAATATCCGGGCTTTAAGCCTTTTTTATTACAAATTACTTTGCTCTACTTATAAAAAAAGTTGAGCTCTTAACTGGGACCTTTGCAACACCCAACATTTGGAGGAAAGAACCTGTTTAAAATCATCCTAATACCAAAGAATATATATATATATATATATATTATATATATATATATATATATATATATATATTTTAAGAAAATTGAAAAAACACAGGTTTAAATAAGTTGAGTGGTAAGTGGTATTTAAACCTTTCAATTTTCTTAGTATACTACATACCGTCGGATTCACTTCCATCTCTTCATATATATATATATATATATATTATATAATATATATAATATAATATATATATATATATATTATATATATGTGTGGGGGGGGATTGTTTGTGTGTGGGGGTGCAGAGATGTGAAGGTGTAATGGTTACTCTCGTTGAAAATGAACATGGCATGAACAATGAGTTCAAATACTGACGAGGCTGTTTGCATTTCACATAGCACTAATACCCTTGGTAAATGTATGAATCAAACTATAGGTAAATAGTAGAGTAATCTGGACTTCTTACCCTTGGTATGGCAACCTATCTAGGAGAAACAAAAATCTGAATTCAAACCTGTTAAAATCTGCTTAAAAAATTGACCTGGCGTCACATCCTACTCGTGCAGAGGGTTTGGTAAATATGTATATATAAGGTGAATTAGATTGTATCTCTATTTTCTAACGTAAAAAATCATTGTAAATTTTAATATTAAAAAATGCATCAAATAGAAAATAAATAGTACAATATATACACACACCCACACACACACACACACACACTATATATATATATATATATATATATATATATATATATTAGCCATGTTGCATTGGAGTTAGTAGACAACTTAAGACTATTGATTTTTTTTTGTGAGTTGTTTTTTCCGATTTTATGATCGTTTTCTCTGTCTGATGTCAAGATTATTTGAAAGCTGTTCAAATTTTATAATGTTCATAAATGTATAAATTTCGAGTTGTCGTTAACAATTGTCAACAAAAGAATGGAATTTCGAAGACCGATATTTCATTTTAGAGCATAATATTTATGAAATTATATTTTCACGATATTTTTTCTCAATTTTAACGATATGTTTTGTCTGGCAGGACACAGTGCCCAACATAGGCGTGCTGGAACGAGCAAACACAAACAGCATGCCCGCCATCATCTGCGAGAGACGCCTGCGTTGGCTTGTCCACGTCAGGAGGATGGACAAAAGACGCATCCGCAAAGACTTACTGTATGGTGAGTTAGTAGAGAGCTTTCCCTGACATCATATATTTTCAATTTTCAATTTCGACAGATGTCTGCAAGAGGGACATGAAGACATGCCACATCGACATCAACACATGGGAGGCTTATGCAGAAGACCGTACGATCTGGCTCTTCCTCTTTTTTTCATAAAGATTTGTTGGTTATTTCCAATAACTCCAACATAAACAAAGGGGAACCACCCTTGACTGATATATTATTTATTTATTTATTGATCTACTAGGAAAAAAGAAGACGGGGTTAGGGTTAGGGTTAGGGTTAGGGTTTGGGTTTATGGTTTGGGTTAGGGTTTAGGGTTAGTTTAATAGAAAAATAAATCGATAATTTATCAGTCAAAAGTGGTTTACCTTTGTTTATGTTAGAGTTATGGAAAATAACCGATTTGTTTGTTTCACTAATGTATATATATATATATATATATATATATATATATATATATTTGTGTGTGTGTGTGTGTGTGTGTGTATGTGTGTGTGTGTGTGCGTATGGTTATCACTATCTTGCTTAGTGACATAACATATATTATTAGGAGAGTGCTTAATTTCTGTGATAGAGCCAGTACATAATAATAAATGGATATTTACTAGTCTGTATATATATATATATATATATATATATATATATATTATATATATATATATATGATTATATGGATATTTTACCTTACATACCATTGGATTTATCTGCATTTTTCTAATATAAATTTATATACATACATATATATATGCATATATATATATATATATATATGCATATATATATATATATATATATATATATATATATATATATGTGTATTATAACTGCATGTAAGTTTGAAAATGTGAAAAAAACAAATATACAGATGATTTATTTATTTATGAATGATTGTATATCAACGTTTAATGTTTCTGTTTTATTTTTATTAGCCTCTCTTCAGGGGAATGTTTTAAAGTGATTGACTCATAAGTTATTTTCAAAATCAAAAACATTAAACGAAAAACAAAGAAATTTCTTAGCTTTCCCTTGACGTCATATATTCTCAATTTTCATGGACAGCGTTTTTCTAACAATTTACAATGTTTTAAAAAAACCTTTGTAAGAAATAATAATAATAATAATAATATAATAATAATAATAATAATAATAATAATAATAATAATAATAATAATAAAATAATAATAATAAAAATGGACAAATATCTGGACCTTGCCAGAGAACTGAAAAAGTTATGGAATATGAAAGTGAAAGTTATACCAATTGTAGTTGGTGTACTTGGAACAGTCCCAAAAGGATTAGAAAAGGGTTTGGAAAGTTTGGATATCAGAGGAAGGATTGAAACCATTCAGAACACTGCACTGCTGCAATCTGCCAGAATACTCAGAAAAGTCCTGGAGACCTGAGGAGACTTGCTGTCACTCAGACTCCAGTGAAAGACCATCAGCTAACACTGATGTGAAAACTCAAAAGGAATAATAATAATAATAATAATAATAATAATAATAATAATAATAATATGGATAAATACCTGGATCTTGCCAGAGAATTGAAAAAGCTGTGGAACATGAGAGTGAAAGTGATACCAATTGTAGTTGGTGCACTTGGAACGGTCCTAATAAACTTGGAAAAAAGACTGGAGGATCTGGATATCAGAGAAAGAATTGAGACCATCCAGACTAGTGCACTGCTGCAATCGGCTTGAATCCTCAAAAGAGTCCTGGAGACCCGAGGAGACTTGTTGTCACTCAGACTCCAGTGAAATACCATCAGCTAACGTTGATGTGAAAAACTCAAAAGAAGTGAAAATAATTATAACAACAACAACAATAATAATAATAATAATAATAATAATAATAATAATAATAATATATATTATTATTATTATTATTATTATTATTATTATTAATGCTCATGTGAAAAATATTATTAATACTAATGCTAATGTGAAAAACTCAAAAGAAGTGAAAATAATAATAATAATAATAATAATAATAATAATATATATATATTCGGTAGAGCGTTAGGCTAGAAACCACAAGGTTCCTAGTTCGATACCGGTCCTCGCCAACTCAGCGTATGAGTAGCACAGGAATATGTGCGGTAAAGTAAGGAGCTGATGGTAGGTGTGGCGCTCCACCTCAGATGCTAAAAACAATCTCCTTGGACTAGCGCTATTGAAAAGGGGATAGACTCCCTCGCTGACTGGCTAATACCGACTTTAGGCCGCCCCATCGACTTTACTTACTTATATATATTATTATTATTTTTTTTTTTCTTTTTGAGTTTTCACATCAGCATTAGCTGAGGGTCTTTCACTGGAGTCTGAGTGACAGCAAGTCTCCTCAGGTTTCCAGGACTCTTCTGAGTATTCTGGCAGATTGCAGCAGTGCAGTGTTCTGAATGGTTTCAATCCTTCCTCTGATATCCAAACTTTCCAAGCCCTTTTCTAATCCTTTTGGGACTGTTCCAAGTGCACCAACTACAATTGGTATCACTTTCACCTTTCCTATTCCATAACTTTTTCAGTCTTCTGGCAAGGTCCAGATATTTGTCTATTTTTTCATTTCCTTTAACTTCACTCTGTGATCTGCTGGCACTGCAAAATCAACCAGTTTACAAGTTCTTTCTTTTTTGTTTATCAACACTAGGTTCTTGGCCTTCTTGCTGGATAAGGTGATCCGTTTTTATCTCAAAGTCCAGAGAATTTTGTGCGTTTCGTTCTCAGAACAATTCTGGTTTATGCATATACCATTTTGTTGTGTGGTCAAAATTTAATTTTTTGCATAATCTCCAGTGGATCACCTTCCCAACCCATGCGTGTCTAGTTTTGTATTCTCGTTGTGCTATTTGCTACATTCACGAGTATATGGTTACGTCGCAGAGTAATATGGTTAACAGTTATTATTATTATTATTATTATTATTATTATTATTATTAACTATGCGTGTGTAGTTTAGGAAATTCTTAAAAAATTTCTCTTTTTATATTTGATAAAGCTTTAAAATCGAAATTCATTACTTCAGATTTTTCAAGTTTTAAATCATTATCAAATCAAAGATGCTATATTTAAAAAATAATAAATTTAAATAATTCATGACGCCATGACATTTTCGAAACGGAACGTTATTAACGATAATGGACGCTAGGAGTTTTCTTCATTCTTTTGGTTTCAATTTCTCGTTTTGAAAATGACTTGGACGAAGCATCATAACATCACTGCTTAATATTGCCCCAAAGACGTTTTAATAAAAAAGAAAAAATGAAAAAACCGAAACGTAAAAAGTCCGGATAATATTACTCATAAATACTTCCTCTAAATATTCAATTTTCATATGTATATATATAATATATATATGTTTATATCTTATTATAATGGAGATTGTGTGTTTTTCTGTCTGTAACCGACTATATTCCTACTCAAGTCACAATACTCTTAGTTATTGACATACATTCTCCATGATTTATTTTATCTAAACCTCAATTATTAATAAAAATGTCTTACATTATTAATACTGTTAACTATGCTACATACCACAACATGCAATTATATTTATATATACAACAAATAGCGCTTTACAGTGTGAACGGGAAGGCTAATTTGCATATTAATATTAAAAATCGAATTTAATAAATATGTGCTTAGTATTTTGATTTCTAACTGTTTGGTTTTATTTTAATGAATATAAGCAACAATCTCTTCAATGAATCTAAATGAAATCCATTAACAAGATAAAATAACTGCATTTTATTCTTTACTTCTCTTATAACTAAATACTTAAATTAGAAAAAATACAATGAAAGACAGAGTGATGGAAGAGTAGGTTCAGTTGTTCTATTTTTTATTATACTCCCTCTGTTTCAAATCTTTTATTATACTCCTCTGTTTCAAATCTTTTTATCTGTATTCTTATTTAGTTCCGTTAGACTTTCTAATTTAATATAATATTTTATTACATTAAAACTTAAATACTTGCACCCGAGGGTGCATATATTTGCTAGTGTATTTAATATACCAAACTTGTTGTAAATCCTCGCGGTGAGAAAAAACCAAGCAAATAGTTTTATTGTAAAAATATACTACCAAACATTACCCGGGGAGAAAAAATTTGGAAAAAAAAGAAAAGACCAAGATAATCGTACCAACCAAAATAATCTATTGGTACATATTTTGGGTAAAAGAAAAAACAATCTATATATATTATATATATTATATATATATTTTATTATATATATATATATAAATATATTATATAATAATATATAATATAATTCATACAAAACCGCCAGGAAACTAAAGCTAATAAGTAAAAAGAGTCGGATCTTAGCCTGAAGAGCATTAAGCGAAACTTTGTAGGTTTATCTCCACCCATTAGATTTATCTCTCTCTCTCTCTCTCATCTCTCTCTCTCTCTCTTCTCTCTCTGCTCTATATATATATATATATTATATATAATATATATATATATATATATATATATATATATATATATATATAAGTAATAGTTTCCTCTATTAAAATATGTTATTCTAATCATTTATCAGTTTATATTTGAATATGAGATATTCTTTTTTTGTTTAATAATTAATAATAGTTTCTTTGATTTTACAACAAAAATTTTTTTAAATAATTTCGGTTAACTTTTATAATCTCTATTTAAGTATAACCTAAATTAACATCTAAACTGGAAATTCAACAGATATTTAGTTTTAATTATTATCTAGACGGAATTTTTAATAAGCTAAGGTATCTGTTAATCTTTGTTTTGGTTTTCAGTTTTCAATTTCTTGATATTTAATGGAATATCCCAGTATTTAATAGATTTCTCTTTAAAAAAAAATTTTCATAAATTTTTAACTATACTAGCAAATATATGCACCCTCTGGGTGCAAGTATTTAAGTTTTAATGTAATAAAATATTGTATTAAATCAGAAAGGCTAATGAAACTAAATAAGAATGTAGATAAAAAGATTTGAAACAGAGGGAGTATAATAAAATAGAACAACCGAAAACTTACTCTTCCTCACCCTCGTCTTTCATTGTTATTTTTTTAATTTAAGTATTTGTTATAAGAGGAAGTAAATAATAAAATGACAGTTATTTTATCTTGTTAATGATTTCATTTAAGATTCATTAAAGAGATTTTTGCTTATATTCATTAAAATAAACAAACAGTTAGAAATAATACTTAAGCACATATTTATTGAATTCGATTTTTTAATATTAATATGCAAATTAGCCTTCCCGTTCACACTGTAAACCACTATTTTGTTGTATATATAAATATAATAGCATGTTGTCAGTATAGACATGGGTATAACAAAGTAAATAATTTTAAAATTTTTAATAATTGAAGTTTAAATAAAAATCATGGAGAATGTGAATGTGACTTGAGTAGTAAGATAGTTTTCGTTACAGACAGAAAAACACACAATTCCATTATATAAATAAATAAATATATATATATATATATTATATATATTACGAAGATACATTGAAATTCATTTAAAAGTTATACAAACAGCCATATCCATATTTAATTGATACTGTGGAATATAGAAAGACGTAAACAATAATAGTGAAAAACGCGTTTCCATATCAATGCTGTTGTATTTTTTAAATTACGTCTTTTAGAATAAATAACACTTTTTTCTCTCGTCAGGTGACCATTTAACCATTCCACTCTGGGGCTGTAAATCCATTAACAAGAAAAATAACTGTCATTTTATTCTTTACTTCCTCTTATAACTAAATACTTAAATTAGAAAAAATAACAATGAAAGACGAGGGTGATGAAAGAGTAAGTTTCAGTTGTTCTATTTTTTATTATACTCCCTCTGTTTCAAATCTTTTTATCTGCATTCTTATTTAGTTTCATTAGCCTTTCTGATTTAATACAATATTTTATTACATTAAAACTTAAATACTTGCACCCAGAGGGTGCATATATTTGCTAGTATAGTTAAACATTTATGAAATTTTTTTTAAAGAGAAATCTATTAAATACTGAGATATCTATTAAATATCAAGAAATTGAAAATTGAAAACCAAAACAAAGATTAACAGATACCTTACTTATTAAAAAAATTCCGTCTAGAAATGATTAAAACAAATATCTTTTGAATTTCCAGTTTAGATGTAATTTAGGTTATACTTAAATTAGAGATTATAAAAGTTAACCGAAATTATTTACGAACTTTTTGTTGTAAAATCAAAGAAACTATTATTAATTATCAAATAAAAAAAAAGAATATATCATATTCAAATTCCACCTGGCATTTGAGCACCTGTTGGCTGTAGGTATTGACCCGTAATTCCCGAGGACAATATAATATATATGCATAAAACGTAATCTATACATATATAAAGGGCAGTTGTGTGTATGTGTATGTCTGGAGGAAACTTCGAAAATAAAACAATTAACGACAAAGTAAATATATACACACATTAAATATCACCAGGGCTTGGTTTTTTAGCAAAAATAATGAAGGTTTGATATATATCTGTAGAGATAGGTAAATAATAAAATCTAAATGAAAGCAGCATAGACATTCTTTTGCATTTAATATTCTAAATAAGTAAAAGTAAGTAAAGTCGTCGAGACGGCCTAAAGTCGGTATCAGCCAATCAGCGAGGGAGTATATCCCCTTTTCACTTGCGATAGATCAAGGAGATTATTTTAGCGTCTGAGGTGGAGCGCCACACCTACCATCAGCTCCTTACTTTACCGCACAGATCCCTGTGCTACTCATACGCTGAGTTGGCGAGGACCGGTATCGAACTAGGAACCTTGTGGTTTCTAGCCGAACGCTCTAACGACTGAGCTTTTCAGAGTTGCTGGATCGACGCAAGGTCTTCGTTTTACATAAGGATTTTAATGGGGCATTCTGCGAGGATCTAATTTGTGATTCCGTAATAATGGGTCTGCGAGACTAAAGTTTTTGTTACCCCCTACCCAGGCGATGCCGGGTAGCCACTTCTAGTATGTATATAATGAATATTATATAATATTATAGAAGCACGTGGTGTAATGGTTACAATCCTGGGAAATGGACACGACGAGACTAGTTCAACTCCTGGGCGAGGCTGTTTGTATTTCACATAGCGCTAATAACCAATTACAGGTAAACTATTCTTAAACAGCCTTCCCATTCAGATATCTGGCGGTATATCATAACATTTACTGTGAACGTTTACATTTCAGAATGTTCATTGTTAGCGCATCTATGGATGCACTAATGCATTACCAGGTTTAGTGGGATGACTTCTGATTTAGATCGGAAAATTAAAACGGAAAGTTTTTGGTGGTCCCCAATAACAGTTTAACTACAGTCTATGAATTAACATTTTGCGAATTGGGTTACGGTTTTAGGGGATTAAGGTTGTTTTTAATTACGTATTGCTTAAAAAATAAACAACAAAAAAAAACAAATTAACCCAAATTACTATACATTTAATTAACCATTAAAATTAATTATTGAATCTATTATTGAGACAGTTGTTTGTGTTAGTATTGCAATGTACGATTTCAATTAAACTTAGTTTAAAAACTATTTTTCAACATCAAATGTATAGTAATTTGGGTTAATTTGGGGTTTTTGTTTATTTTTTTAAGCAATACGTAAATAAAAACAACCTTAATCCCCTAAACCCGTATCCCAATTCGCAAAATGTTAATTCATAGACTGTAGTTAAATTGTCATTGGGGACCACCAAAAAACTTTCCGTTTTAATTTTACGAACTAAATCAGAATTCAGCCGTTTAGCATTGGCTATATTGTAATACCCATAATTGTTATAATCGTATTTCAGTGAAACGTTGTATACGAAAGTGTGTGTGTATGTATGTGTGTATGAGTAGATAGTTGACTTTGGTTTGGTTTGTTTTGATTTACGGCATATCAACTTCGGTGGGTCATTTAATGCCGACAAAGTTTTGAAATAAATTCATTCTTAATGGATAATCAACTTTTATTTATAAACTCTTATTTTTCTATTTAACAGGTACTACCACTCCGGGTCAGAGTGGACCAGACAGCAATGGTGATGACGGAGTGCTCCACATTCCCCAAACCTCCAAAACTGGAACCTCACCATCAGATAGAGTTTAACGTCATTCCCAGGACATGTAGACCCTTAGCCATCGCCTTCTAGCATCCATATGATAAAAAGGGTTGGGGCTTGCCATAAGGGCAATAGGGTTGGGGCAATCATATAGGCGCTAGGGTTTGACGTGACAAGGGGGCCTCTCTGACTGCCCGTCTAGCCCAAGAAAGGACCAAAGTGGAGTATTGCAAGTCATGGACTGCTCATCCACCTAGGTTCTATCCTTAAGCATCGCGGGTCGCCACCCACGGCAAACAGGTGGCTCCATTGGTGGGGGGTTCTTACCCCTCTGCAGAGGTGCAGTCGGTGCATTCTAACGCCCCAGTCGACAGATAGATGCTGACAAGCCGATTGATCAGAGGGGGCCTGTCTGACCACCCGTCTAGCCCAAGAAAGGACCAAAGTGGAGTTTTGCAAGTCATGGACTGCTCATCCACCTTGGTTCTATCCTTAAGCATCGCGGGTCGCCACCCACGGCCAACAGGTGGCCCCATTGGTGGGAGGTTATTACCCCTCTGCAGAGGTGCAGTCGGTGCATTTTAACGCTCCAGTCGACAGATAGTTGGTAGTATATCATAACATTTCTAGTGAACATTTACATTGAAGAATGTTCATTGTTAGTGCATCTAATGAATTAGCAGAACTTAGTGTCGGCTACATTGTAATACCCACTATTGTTATAATCTTATTTCAATCAAACAGTGTATATAAAAATGTGTATATATTATTATGTATATGTAAGAGCAGATATATTTGCAAGTCCGTTTTCACATCATTATATGCCTCTGTCTGCTTTCATACGTATCTAGTGTAATGTCGGCGTTTATGTAAATCTTTCTACGTACAGCCATTTAATTTTATATTTCTAAAAAAAAAAATCTATTTTCTGTTTAGACAACACATACATATTGCTGTAGGTGCGCACATGCGGGTGTGATATAGCTTATCTTAAACGACAGTAAACAGCAATTTAAAATCTTCGCTTGAGTGTCTGATCAGACCGTTTCAAGAGAATCCTGATAAGCTCCTAGTTCTATCATGCCTATTAATTGACTCGAGAGAAAAGAAAAAGGAAAAAAAGATAAAAAGACAACGAAAGAAAAAAAACAACAAAAATAACAACATAACATTAGCGCCATCAAATGTTACCAGTTTTCACAAAACAACTTAAATGGATATTTTACGTTTCCAAGAATTTTTTTTGATATACTGATTATGTGCGTAAGGATATATATATATATATATATATAATATATATATATATATATATATGCGTTAATGTATGAGTAGTGGCTTACCGGTAGGTACGGGTACGATCGTTGGGAGCGCACAGTATCCAGGGGTTAAGGCCGTGAATAAAAAAATACAAAGTGCTCAATACAATGTAGAGCAAAATTTATTCAAGAAATGGATATAAAGTAACCTACTTATTATTATTATTATAGTAGTAGTAGTAGTAGTAATACATATGATACATAACAACAACAATAATAATACCACCACTACTACTACTACTATAATAATTTTATTATAATGGAGATTGTGTGTTTTTCTGTCTGTAACCGAAACTATATTACTACTCAAGTCACAATTCCCTTAGTTATTTACGTAACATTCTCAATGATTTTATTTTTATCTAAACCTAAATTATTAATAAAATTGTTTTACATTATTAATACTGTTAATCATATCTACATACTAACAACATAAAATTATATTTATATATACAACAAAATAGCGGTTTACAGTGTGAACGGGAAGGCTAATTTGCATATTAATATTAAAAATGTGATTTTAATAAATATGTGATTAGTATTATTGATTTCTAACTGTTTGGTTTTATTTTAATGAATATAAGCAAAAATCTCTTCAATGAATCTTAAATGAAATCCATTAACAAGAAAAAATAACTGTCATTTTATTATTTATTTCCTCTTTTAACTAAATACTTAAATTAGAAAAAATAACAATGAAAGACAAGATTGATGGAAGAGTAAGTTTCAAATGTTCTATTTTTCAATTATACTCCCTCTGTTTCAAAACTTTTTATCTGCATTCTTATTTAGTTTCATTAGCCTTTCTAATTTAATACAATATTTTATTACATTAAAACTTAAATACTTGCACCCGGAGGGTGCATACATTTGCTAGTAATAATAATATAATAATATATAACGTTATACATATGCTCACTTACAATATTAACAAATCTTACCCTATACCCCTTTATAAAAAAAAATTTAAATCAAAGAAATCTAACATATCAACCACACACATATAACTTAACGACAAATCCAGTTCCCCAACACATAAACAAAAAAACCAATTAAACAGACACACACACACATACACATATTCAGTTAACCAATCCTCAACAATCCAATTTTCTAGACCAACACCTGTGGTACCACCGTCCACCATTCTCACACTCCCCATCTAGTGAGAAGAAAATCCACTAACCAACCCCAACTACCCCTCTCCCTACTGGCGACCTGTTTCAGCATTTTGAGAATGTTCATCATTAAAGCGAGTACTGTATCCAGGTCCTGAAGATGGTCTAATAAGAGACCGAAACGTTGCATCGTCGACAATAAACATCCAGTTTCCATAACATCCCGTGTTTGTCTACATTTCTCCACAGACACACACACACACACACACACACACACACATATATATATATATATATATATATATATAATATATATATATAAGGTGTGTAATAAAAGAATCGATATGTTTTGTACTTTTTGACACACCTTGTATTCTGAAAAAAAAAGTTCCATTCATTCCTCATTTCTATTTGTTAAATACAGCTTTAAACTTGGTACTTTTTTGACACACCTTGTATTCTGAAGAATTAATGAATGGAACGTTATTTTTTTAGAATACAGGTGTGTCAAAAAGTAAAAAGTACTTTTTTGACTCACCTTATATATATATATATATATATTATATACTAGAAATACGTGGCCCATTGGGTCACCCATTGAGCTCGGGTTAGATTGTTGAAAAAATCACAATAATGTAATTTATTTTTTATACATTTTAAACTATTTTCGGTTAATTTTACACAAATTTATCGTAAACATGGCCGTAAACGCTGTCTAAGATGACGTAAAATCTGTATTTTAAAAATAAATTTACCCCCCCCCCATTGAAAAAATTACCAAAATCAAATGAAATTTTCAGTGTTGATTTATCAATAAATTTTATAATGCATCAGTTATTTTATTTCCAAACTTACTTATTAGGTATTTCTGCTACGTTAAATTAATGTATAAAATTCATTTAAAATATGACCAAAATATCATTGGATGTGAACAATTATGGTGTAGTGTTAATTATTGAAACAAGTGGACTCGCCTACCCAAGTCCTAGTTGGCTGTTTTCATTTGGCCGAGTTTTATCACCCTGACTGGTGATTGGAGGTTGCACATATATGTCTGTCTATAACTACGTCGCCAGAGATGCCATGATTCCCTTAGTTATTTACATTTACATTCTCAATGAGAATGGTATTTAATTTTAATTGTCAAATTAACATGTATCAAACAAAGTCAAACTGCGTTAGCCCATTTACTAACGTGTTAACTCATTGCCTACCAAATAAATTGGTGAATTCAACTGGTTCCCTATTGCAATAGGATTAAGTACCAGTCTCACGGTTGGTTTACAGACACCCCCCTACAAAAAAACAACAAACAAAAAACAAATAAACAATGGCAGGGTTTTTTACATTGTGATGTTTCAGTTTAAATAAGAAACACACACGAGATCCACTGCAAGCGGCTTACGTTAGATTTGTAGTAGCAGGAGACCTGCTGTGGGCAGCTTAAAGTAAGCAAAGAGTTAAAACCCTGCAATGAGTGTTATCTATCACTAAGAAACAAAGGTTTACGTATCATAAGGGGTGGATAATTTGCATACTGGTTTTAACAAAACTGGGTTTAATAAATATTAATTTACTAACTTTTAATACTATCGTTTTATTCTCAGCGTATTAGTAACAATACTAATTATAATCTTATGTAAAGTAAAAGTAAAGTCGTCGGGGCGGCCTAAACAGCCATCAGCGAGGGAGTCTATCCCTTTTCAATAGCGCTAGTTGTTTTAGCATCTGAGTGAAGCGCCACACCTACCATCAGCTGTGCTACTCATACGCTGAGTTGGCGAGTCGAACTCCATGTGGTTTCTAGCCGAATGCTCTACCAACTGAGCTAAGAGAATCACTTAGAGTAAATTATGTAAACGTTTTATATGCGTTTCTATTTAGTTCCGTTAGTCTTTCTTATTCAATATAATATTCATCCCATTAAAACTTGTGACTGGAGGGTGCACATATTTCTTAGTATTTAGAAACTACAAAAAATAAGACAAATGCATTAATAAAATAATATCTAAACTATAGAGTTCTATATGATTTCCAGGAATTCTAGTTTATAACAACCTCTAGCAAGTAGTAAATCCGACCTCTTGTCCACCACTAAGCTTTTATTCACCCAATCTGAATTTTATTGAACCCCAGGATCTATATGGACCACCGTTTCATTTTTATTTTAGAATATGCCCCACTTGCACATCAGTTTAAGGTGAAAAAAATTCGCCCAGTCAGATTTTAAATGGATTTTAACGATCAATATTTGGGTAGTTTAAATTTGATATCGATTCAAAAAATGATATAGCCATATGAATAGAAGCAATATTTGAAAAATGTAAAAAATATGGATATAAAATAAAATTTTTACTTATTAGACTAATTTTATGTTTGTTTTATTACGAGCTGTATGTTCCAGGCCTTTTCAGGGTAATATAGTATCCGGCTAAATTTAAGTATACACTTTTAAAATCTGATATTGTTCCAATTGGAGTATCTATCACTCGATATGATTATTGCGAATGTGTTACAACAGGAATTTGTGCATGTTAACCCCCATTTACTGTTACGTTTTTATGGGCCATCCTTTGGCCTTCAAGCAAGAGTGCTTGTCAGCAGAAATCCTTTGGTAATCCTCTGGTAAAGAATCCTGAGTATTGTCAATGAACGCAAGTATAGTGTGCAAGAATCAGTGTTTAAGTAGTTAATCAGCCGTTAATTATGGATGCTGATTAGTGAAGGAATAGACCACGTGACCTCGCCTAGTCTATAAATTCAGGATGGGAATTGGAGCACACCTTATATACAAATAAATCAAGTAGGAAGCGCGTGGTGTAATGGTTAAAGTCATGGGAAATGGACTCGTCGCCCCGAGTTCAAATCCTGGACGTGGTAATTGCATTTCACTTAGTGCTAATACCGTGGGAAAGGTATGAATCCTACTCTCCCTCCAGCTATGGATAAATAGCAGGGCAGACTGGGCTCTTTAGCCTTGTTAGGCAACCGGTCTAGGAGAAGGAAAACTCTGAATTCAAACCTATTAAACTCCGCTTAAGAAATTGACCTTGTGTCACATCCTGTTCGTGCGGAGGGGTTGGTAAATATATATATACAAATAGATCCAACATAATGTTTGTTTTATTACGAACTGTGTGTTCCAGGCCTTTCAGGGTAATATAGTATCCGGCTAAATTTAAGTATACACTTTTAAAATCTCATATTGTTCCCAATTGGAGTATCTATCATTCGATATGCTTATTGCGAATGTGTTACAATGGATATTTGTGCATGTTAACCCCCATTTACCAATAACGCAATGATAATAATGTTGCATACCTCTTTACCGGCACTAAATATCTATATGTTATATACTTCTCTTACTTCTTACTCTGGTCGTCTACTCTTCTGGCCGGCTTGGTTCTTCTATCATCTATCTTGGTCTGGTATATCTTTTAAGGTCTGGTCTTCTTGAGGATTCCGTGTCTGGTCTCTGTTGGGGATCGTTCCTTATCAGAAGACTTGTGTCATTGTTAGCTTTTAGTAATAACCACAAGACTTCGATTTACGATGATGTTACTTTATTCGTAGAACCCCAGACCAGACAATCACACAGCGAGACTCACATCCTGCTAGCTTCACTTCTAAGTTCTAACTCTAACTAACTGAGTTGCTTACCCCTTAAACCGGAAGGGGCTTTCTATCGGGTTCCGTTCTCACGATTCTCCCCAGCCGAGGTCAAACGCCGTCACTCACCCTCAAGGCCATCAGCTGCACTAATATGATTTCTACACTATTGTCATAATCATTAGGTATCTAATGATTATGTAACAATAATATTTTTTGAAAGTGAGTCAGACACAATATCAACAGTATTTTCATAAATGCAAGTTGTCCTAATGAACAGAATGCTCGATATGGACATTCATTAAAACTGCAAATATATCGCTGTTTTTCCCTTCAGCATATTTAACTTTTCCTATTGTCTCTTTCCCAACCGGTAATTTAGTCTCTGGTGACCTCAAATGTATTCAGGAATAAATATATCTACCGCCATTGTAGTCCTCGAATAATTCTACTATAGGATGGTTTTGTTTAATCTTTGTACAGGGCTTTGTTTTCAATTGCATCCCCGGACAAACAGATGAATAAACAGAGACACACACATATAGTACATAAATCAAAGTCCACTGGGAAAGATTTTTTATTGTATTATATGTAGCATAACGATCGTCACGGTACAAGAAAAGTGTTTGACGCGTAGACCACCTCAAGTTGTAGTAGTTGTCGTTAGTTCAGGAACAATACACACAGGATGTATAGTCACAAGGAATTGTATATTACATGGACGCACGTGGGCTCTTTTTCAGAGAGAAGGAAAGATAGAGAGAAAGAGAGAGAGGGTCCGGTCAAATTATTCTATCTTCTAACATAGTATCATGTTCCTTACTGCTGTCCCAGACCCATACGGGGGACCGACCGACACGTCTGTTCTCACCAGAGCCCAGCCGAAAAAAAAGGCAGATTTTCACCTCTCCCGCTCCTCGTTCCGGCGTCATATCAGTTTCCGGTCAAAACCCGGAACTTCCGTTTTTATTTTTAAATCTATTTCCGGGGTCATTCGTCGGTCACATTACTGGCACCCCACTTAGTGTTTACTCTTCCAAATTTTAACCTTTGTTTGTTCTCATTTCTTTTGATCAGTGAACACAAATCACATATAGAACTTACATTGGCTGTTAACGTTTATGAGCAATGCATTGTTACCTAGTTTTCACCGTCTCCTCCGAAGTACGACAACGACACCTAAGGTTCTTCAGAGTCAAATTTTTACGAACTTTCGGATATCAAAATACTCGTAAATACACAGATACACGTGAAAAATCTCTCACCACCGATTACGTTTTTCAAGCAAAAAAAAAAAAAAAAAAAATGAAAAATGAAAAAATACAAATGAAAATACCGAGTTACTATCCAGTTACATTTGGAAGATGAAAGATGACACTGCCAGATTTCGAGCGGTTTCAAGTAACGGACCAAGTTACGTTTAAGCACCCCAGGGGCGATCTGAATTCAGAGGGACATGTTTCGCATTGCACCGTCAACATCCGGTTGTTTGTTACCAGACGATTTTTAGACGCATTTTTAAAAACTATAAAACTAACTGCTAACCCTAACCCTAATCCCTAACCCTAACCCTAACAAACAACCAGATGTTGACGGTGCGAAGCGAAACATGCCCTTCTGAATCTAGGTCGTTCTTGGGGTGCTTAAAGGTAACTTTGTCCCAAGTAACTAATAATAAGCTTTAGTAAACAATCTTAACTTCAAGTAAATATTCTTAACACAAATTACAGTTATCTGGCATCCTGTTTTCCTATGTAAAACAAATATTTGGTCTATAAATGGGACCTAACATGTACTACTAGTCTGGATTAATGAACCTGAGAGTACTGGAAATTTGGTTATTGATTTTTACTGATTAAGGGATATAATTAATTAATCAAACAAAAATCAAACGATTTTCGGAAACTATCGTATAGTTGCTCCTGTTGATACGCCAGCAGCAGGAGCTTGCCTGCTCCCTGTATCAGCAGTCATTCAAAATGTCCGCTCCATTTCTACTAATATGTCAACAGTGTTGAATGCGATTGTTTTGTAATTTATTAATATTAATTTTTTTTTGAGAACTAAAAAAAATCAACTTTTCAAACTAAGTGTATCTTTTTAAACGTAAAAAAGAAAAATGAAAATCTTTTTATCAATATTTTTTACGAATACTTTAATATTTTTTAGAATAAAATATTTCCATTTTTAATCAGCAAAACTCAAAACTTTTTTAAAAAGACTATTCATAAAATAATTAAATTTGAATTAATATGCAAAATATTCTACCTACAAATATGTTAATGTTCAGTTATTAGCAATTACAAAAACTGCATTTAAAATTGTCTTACGCACGAAAAAGTTTTAGAAAAATCATTCATAACGAAGACACCACATTGAGTTATTTCCAACTTAAAAAAGGGGAACCACTCTGAATGAATTTTATCTGTTAATTAATCTACCCATTATTTTCCAATTAAACTAACCCTAAACCCTAACCCTAAACCCTAAAATTAACCCTAACCCGTCTTCTTTTTTCCTAGTAGATCAATGAATAAATAAATAATTTATAAGATTCATTCAGAGTGGTTCCCCTTTTTTAGGTTGGAATTATAGGAAATAACCCTACATTGTAATTGAATTGTAATGATCCCGAGATCATTTGATTGATTGGCTTTAATTGAATCGGAAGTCACATGATCAAATTATTCTATGAAGTTTTAAGTAACTCAACTTCAGTCAGATAGGATCTTTAAAAAGAGTGGTTGATAATTTCCATCTCTACTCCAATTCGCTTCGTCATATCCACGAAACAGGGAAGACTAGAATTATCAAGAAGTAAAGGTAATATGTGCAAGCGGATTGATAGAAAAACAGCATATAGTAAAGAAAACTGAAGCATTCTTAAGTGGTAAAATAAACTGTAAATTGTGCACAGAGGAAGAAAAAAATATACTGCAAACTCGATTAATTAAAAGACCTCTCAATAAGAAAATAAAAAAATCTAATTTGATATCAAAGTACCGACACCCGGATAAATACCTTTTATGTCATTTGCCTCTGGACTGATAGCGCAAAAGTTATCTTTGTTGATATTGTCAATGCTGATTAGCGGGTTTACAGTCATATTATTATTATTATTATTATTATTATTATTATTATGATTTGCTCTTTTTGAGTTTTCACATCAGCATTAGCTGATGGTCTTTCACTGGAGTCTGAGTGACAGCAAGTCTCCTCAGGTCTCCAGGACTCTTCTGAGTATTCTGGCAGATTGCAGCAGTGCAGTGTTCTGAATGGGTTCAACCCTTCCTCTGATTTCCAAACATTCCAATCCCTTTTCCAATCCTTTTGGGACTGTTCCAAGTGCACCAACTACAATTGATATCAC
>CM042150.1:103517248-103544748 GCA_023376005.1 Doryteuthis pealeii
AGAAGATTTTGGATAAAGCGAGTGAGGTAGAAAATGGAAGTGTAAAGGTTTTATAGGACATTAGGTTCTATCTATCTATCTATCTATTGATCGAAAGATCGATCGATCTTTTTATGATATAATCTCTGCATCAATACCCTTGGGAAAAAGCATAAAACTCCATCACTTCATTAGAACTGCCTTAGCTCTTTACAAAGTCAATCGATTTTATTACTTGGCCGTGTGGTTTGTTCTGCGCTATGTCAACCCGTATTTGTTTATTGAATGTCTGTCAGTATTTTATGCAAGCAATTATACGGTTTCAAGTAACTAATGGACATTATCATTTATAAGTAATGATATCTTCAAGTAACAATTCTTAATACAAATAATTTGCACGATATATAGTTTCAAGTATTCCTGTCTACAACGGTATTAGTGCTAACAGGAACCAGCACTTTCAGCTTGTTAAGTATATATATTTACCAACTCCTCCGCACGAGCAGGATGCGACACAAGGTCAATTTCTTAAGCGGAGTTTAACAGGTTTTAATTCGAGGTTTTCCTTCTCCTAGACCGGTTGCCTAACCAAGGTTAAAGAGCCCAGTCTGCCCTACTATTTACCCATAGCTGGAAGGAGAGAGTAGGATTCATACCTTTCAAAGGGTATTAGCGCTAAGTGAAATGCAATTGCCACGTCCAGGATTTGAACTCGGGGGGAGTATACGTCATACTTTCAACTAACCAAGCTGTTATCGTGTCAGTGCTACTATATGGATGCATCACTAGGATTATGACGAAACACTTATGATACGAACATGGAAGCGCGTGGCGTAATGGTTAAAGTCATGGGAAATGGACTCGTCGCTCCGAGTTCAAATCCTGGACGTGGTAATTGCATTTCACTTAGCGCTAATACCTTCGGGAAAGGTATAAATCATACTCTCCCTCCAACTATGGGTAAATAGTAGGGCAGACTGGGCTCTTTAACCTTGGTTAGGCAACCGTTGTAGGAGGAGGAAAACTCTGAATTCAAACCTATTGAACTCCGCTTAAGAAATTGACCTTGTGTCACATCCTGCTCGTGCGGAGGGGTTGGTAAATATATATAAGACGAACAAGACATGCTGGCCACTGCTGGAGAAGCAAGGACAAAATCATAAGTGACGTTCTTCTGAGGACACCTCCACATGGAAACACCAGTGTAGGCCGACCAGCATAACCTACAATCAAGAGAGAGAGAGAGAGAGAGAGAGAGAGAGAGAGAGAGAGAGAGAGAGAGAGAGAGAGAGAGAGAGAGATTCCGGGCTGTTATTGCGACCTGATGAAGATTGTTTCAAGTATTTCTGTCAATACTAATATTTTTCACAGTTACTTAGTTTCAAGTATTCCTATCTAATACTAATAATTGGTACAATTACATGATTTTAAGTATTTATGTCGAATACTAATAATTTGCACAGTTAAATAGTTCCAAATATTCCTGTCTAATACTAATAATTTTACATCTCCAAGTACATTTTATATTTTGTTAAATGTTAAAATTTGAATACATGATTTCAAATATTCCTTTTAAAAATTTTAAATTTTACAGTTTCATGGTTTTAAATATCCCTGTCTAATACTAATATTTCTCACATTAAGAGGGTTTCAAGTGTTCCTCTCTTATACTTATAATTTTCACTGTTACATAGTTTCGAGTATTTCTGTGTAATTCTTATAAGTTTCACAATTACATAGTTTCAAATATTCCAGTCTAATTCTTATAATATGCATAGTTACATAGTTTCAAGTTTTCCTGTCTAATATTTACAATTTTTACGGTTATTTTCACCTATAGATACGATCCTAACCTGTACTGCCATTTCGGATGAGCATGAATATGCGAATAATGGTAAATTTTTTTATTCAACTCGATCTTGAGTTCCAGAATTGGAACCTGATAATTTTTGGTATCATATTCAGGATATGTAGTTCATTCTATATATTGATGAATAGATCCTGTAATGTCAATAAAGTTCATTTTATTTTTATAAATAAATACATCACGTAAATTTTGGGTATAATTTCTCGTGTAAGTACCAGTTCTACGTAACAAGAAATCCATTAGATAATTACGATACAGCACGCGACTTTAAAAACAAAAAGGTATATTTTTATACATATTTATGTATAAAAATATATATGTCTCTGTGTGAGTGCATGTGTATGTGTGTTCATGTGAGTGTGTATGTATGCGTTTAAAAGAAAGTGCGTGACACTATAATCTGTCCCTGGATGCATATATTTAGGTGCAATAGTGCATATGCTTTTAGGTGCGAGCATCTCTATATATATCCCCCCAGGCAATACCTGCCCCCTTGAGTTAAAAGGGGCAGGGCTGGGTGTATTGCGCAGTGCCTGAGGCGCCCCTTGAGGGGAATGCCGAAGCGATCGACACAATTTTTGTTCTCTACCACTCATTAGCTTCGACTTGTGGGTGGGCCCACGTTAAAACGAGGCCTTGTGCCCAGTTCATACAAGTGGGGTATGAGACAAATAAAATCTCTATATGAGAAGTTCCCGTGGTGTATGCATTTACCAAACCCTCCACTGAGCAGGATGTGAAACAGAGTTTAACAGGTTTTACTTCAATTATGCCAAACTGACAAGGTATGTTTAGAGTTTGCCAATGGCACAAAGCATTCGGCATGTCACCCACGGGTGCGAGTCCCCTTGAGCGAGTGTTCATCGAATAGACGAAATGGATATTTTTTTTTTCATAGCATAGTGCGAGAAAAATAATTTTTGAGTTTTTTTTCCCGGATACATCGCTATGGCAACTCATTGTGTCATTTTTCAAGAAAAGGCAGATCATTTAGATGTCAGGGTCCCATTTATGTGTTAAATAGTTTAAAAAATTGAGTTTTAAAAATGTTTTACAAAAAAATTGAGTTAGAAAAAAAATTGATTGGTTTGGTTTGGTTTGTTTTGTTTTACGGCATATCAACCCCAGTGGGTCACTCAATGCCGATAAAGTTTTGAAACAAATCAATTCCTAATGGACAATACAATTTCCTTATAAATACATTTTTCTATTTAACCCATAGATGGGACCCTAACAGGTACTACCACTCCGGGTCAGAGTGAACCAGGGAGCAATAGTGCTCCACATTCCCCAAACCCCAAAACTGGAACCTCACCATCAGATAGAGTTTAACGTAATTCCCAGGACATGTAGACCCGCAGCCACCGCCTTCTAGCACCCATATGATAAAAAGGGGCTGGGGCTTGCCATAAGGGCAATAGGGTTGGGAAAATCATATAGGTGCTAGGGCTCGACGTGACCAGCCGATTGATCGGAGGGGGCCTCTCCGACCGCCCGTCTAGCCCAAGATAGGGCCAAAGTAGAATATTGCATATCATGAACTACTCATCCACCTGGGCTCTATCCTTAAGCATCCCGGGTTACCACCCACGGCCAACAGGTGGCTCCATTGGGGGAGTCTTACTCCTCTGCAGAGGTACAGTCGGTGCATTCTAACGCCCCACCGGTAGTTGATCTGTGTAGTGTTATTATCATGAAGATGTGCCAATAGCACCGCTTCCTTTGACTATTCCTCGCCATCCGTCCCTATAGTGTCCACACACAGCTAATGCATCCACGTTGTACTGATCGACCAACATCGGCGCGTCTATGTGTAGGAGTACATAAGAAAACGTCGCTTATGAGTTCGTTCTTACTACTCCATCAGAGACCAAGGATTTGTTCTAAACATCTCGGATCAGTCTTGTGTAGTTCTAGCTTTTTTTTCTCCTGATGTTTCATGAAAGTTGAAGTGGTGAAACCGTACAGTAGTACTGACACGGTTATGGCTTGGAAGAATTCCCGTTTTATTGTATTTTAACAGCAGCATAAACCAGTAGAACAAACAAACCAAGGATAGAAAATTTAAGAAGAAAAAAAAAGAACAGAAATAAAACAGTTTAAAAATTACAGAAATTCGGTTTCCAGAGAGTTAATTCCAACAAAGATGAAAACCAGAAACTCCACCATTATCCATTCTTTTTTTTTCTTTTTGCATTCACTGAAGCTTAATCCCGAAGACTAGATTCTTAGTTTCTGACTATTGCTGTTTGACCTGCTTGTTTTTTCAGATTGGCGTTGGTTACATCCGACTGATATCGAACTGGGGCGTTCATGTGCAGAGAGGGCCGTTGTTGCTGAGCGCGCGCTTCAAGAGACACTATCAAGCATTTTCCTGTTTTGTTTGTGTATGTGGGAGAAGAGGGTTGTGACCTCCTTTTGAATGAAACCCACTCCACCGACTGCGCTTTTGTCAAAAGTTAGGCCGCTTGATATACTCAACACAAGAAACTCTGATTGCCGCTCACAATGATCGACTAACGCGGACGCTCGTACGCATGCGTGACTATGACCATACGCATGCGCACAAAAGGGACACACATACGTATGGTGTCATTAGCCGAATTTCGTGCCCGTAAAGTTTCAAATGTGCAGTTGTGCGTTCAAATAGAGCCTGCAAATTTACATGCTTACATAGGATTACGAACGTGCGTAAACATATATTTTTCGCTTTGACGTAGATAAAGAAAAAGATGAAAAAAATAAAAATAAAAATAAAGAACAGAAGAAAAAGCAAACAACAAAGACGTACTCAGATTCAGATATTTAATCAACAAAGTTATGTCGCTGTAAAAAGATTTAAAGGGAAGTCGGACCAAGTATCCAATAGGCACCCCAAATCAACAACTTAATGAAAGGTTTATATTTTAACTGATCACCAGTAACTTCGACTTTCAAATATTTGAAAATAAACAAACATGATTTTATGAACTTATATTGTATCTGACAAAAACAAATTTTACAAATTTTGTGATACCAATTTCTGAACAGCATCTTTTTATTTAAATAAACATAAAAATATTTTGCAAATAAAAAACTGTATTTTTTATTTAAATAAACATAATTGCATTTCTCTTCTGATTAAGTAACAACTATTTTAGTATAAAAACTTCTTTCGACATTTTTTAATTCATCGTAAGTGCTACAAATACTCATAAACTTCTGATTAAAAAGTATTTATTCAAAAAGAAGATGTTGCTATTGAATTTTAATTTGATTACGTGTACCAACCATATATTTATTTAATTTATCGTAAGTTTAACATCTCCATAAACTTCTCACTAAAATCATTTGTTTACAAAAATTTGGAAGCTGAAGTTACCGGTGACGAGTTAAAATGTGAACGTTTCATTAAGTTCATGATTTGGGGTGTCTATTGGATACTTGGTCCTGGAAGTCTTTTAGCTTTTTATTAAGACAGATTCGGGGATAATCACAAGAGAAAGATCTCCAAAGCGCTTGGGACGCAGGGAAACTGTTCGTACGGCTATTGTCAGCACTGGTGTGTTTGTTTTGCATGCGTCTATATACCGAGTGAACGCTTGTTTTGTAGCTCTTTTCCTCTCTACTTACTCTCTTATAATACGCGTCTGTTGGTCGTCTATCTGCTATCTTAAAATGTTAGTAAACTATTATTATTATATTGAATCGTTGCTGGCACCGGACCTTATGACCTTTAGACACCTCTTTTTGATCTCGATTAAGAAAGGACATGTTTTACATTTACACCATTAATATGCGGTTATTTTAACAGACGATTTTTAGATTTAAAAAAATTATAAAACTAACCCTAACCCTAACCCTAACCCCTAACTCTAACCCCAACAAACAACCGGATAGTGACTGTGTAAATAAAAGACATGTCCTTTCTTAATCGAGATCAAAAAGAGGTGCCTAAACGTAATATCGTCCCTGGCACCTTTCCATCCACTAAGGTCGATGGTGTAGAGTCCAGAAATAAATGAATGAATCATCTGCATCTGCGCAGGTGGCTGTGCAGGCCAATCCCTGAGTAACATTCTTTGGTGCTCTGAATGCACACAAACTATGATGCTTTCAGAGGCTCTCTTTGCTGACGGGGCTGCTCTCTTCTCCAACCCATTTCTCTTCGTGCCTTGTTTAGCATTAAGGCACCAGGCTGCTTGATTTTCTGCATCTATCTCCCACGTGTTTGTATCAATATGGCATATCCTCATGTCTACCTACCCATATCAATTATTTGGATTATATCGAAATACTTGGTACCATAGGGGTGGTACTGTGGCGCAGTGGCCTCATGCTAGACTACGACATTCTAGTAAAAGATTTGGAACTCCAACCGCCTATTACGTTCACATTCAGAATAATTCCCTTATCATAGGTATGAACCCACGTCATCCACCGGGTATGGTTTAGATAGCAACAGTACTATTCTTCTACGTGGATATATTTGACATTAAATAACCCTCGAAGGTTAAATATATCATTCAACAAAGAGACCAAACTAAATTCTGTAAAACTCTGAGAGTTCCAGAAGGCAGTTATACCCAGAAAACTATCTAAATCTCAGAAAATGTCACGTCACCTAGTTATGTTCTTAAGGGCCATGATTGGCCAGTTGATTCTAGGTAAAGAGACCTCCTATTTGAATCCTTTGATAATCCTCTGAGGTAGAGAATCCTAGGTTCCTTCGTCGAATGTTGCGAGTAGACTGAGAAAGAATCAGCGCTTAAGTAATATATCAGCCACGCAGTATGGCCAGAGATTGGCTAAGGAATAGACCACATGGTCTCGCCTAGTCTATAAATATAGACCGGAAACTAGCACACAACTTATATCACCGAAAAAAAGGGCACCTCACGTGGTGTAATGGTTAGCAAGCTCGCTTCGCAAACCATTGTTAGTGAGTTCGATTCTCATTGGGAGCCCCATAATTCTGGCCTTGTGCCATATCTAAGCTAAGCTTGGTAAATAACTATATCACCGAAAAAAAGGGCACCTCACGTGGTGTAATGGTTAGCAAGGTAGATTTGCAGACCATTGTTAGTGAGTTCGATTCTCACAGGGTGCCCCATACTTCTGGCCTTGTGCCATATCTAAGCTAAGCTTAGTAAATAACTATATCACCGAAAAAAAGGGCACCTCACGTGGTGTAATGGTTAGCAAGCTCGCTTCGCAAACCATTGTTAGTGAGTTCGATTCTCATTGGCCGTCACAAACTTCTGGCCTTGTGCCACATCTAAGCTAAACTTAGTAAATAACTATATCCCTGAAAAATAGGGCACCTCACGTGGTGTAATGGTTAGCAGACTAGTATTTGCAGACCATTGTTAGTGAGTTCGATTCTCACTGGGTGTCCCATACTTCTGGCCTTGTGCCAAATCTAAGCTAGGCTTAGTAAATAACTATATCCCCGAAAAATAGGGCACCTCACGTGGTGTAATGGTTAGCAAGCTAGATTAGCAGACCATTGTTAGTGAGTTCGACTCTCACTGGGCTCCTCACACTTCTGGCCTTGTGCCACATCTAAGCTAAGCTTAGTAAATAACTATATCCTCGACAAATAGGGCACCTCACGTGGTGTAATGGTTAGCAAGCTAGATTTGCAGGCCATTGTTAGTGAGTTCGATTCTCATTGGGTGCTCCATACTTCTGGCCTTGTGCCACATCTAAGCTAGGCTTAGTAAATAACTATATCCCCGAAAAATCAACACACCTACCAAGTCCATTCTGAAACGGAGTGGCTGTATCTGTTATGGTTTCATATATTTTTCAAATAAAAATAAACTTTTGTCTTTCAATTCTATTTTTGGTCACAGAACTTCAATGCTGTAGAGTTCGGTAATGAATAATTCGTGATAATATCCGTTTTGATTTAAGTAGAAATGATAAAGTCCTTCTATCTTTGAAAAATAACTTTTTTTTAATAAAAAGATGGTAGACAAGAACTTAGTTTGGGCAATTTCTATGTATCCTATTGAAGGAAGAAACGGAAATATTTGTGAACTTTATAAAAAAAAAATGTCTCGAAAAAAAAAACAAACAAGCATGAAGTTGTTACAAAGAAAAACAGTTAATTCAAAGATCAAATTATCAGATTGGGGAAAATTACTCACCGTTATCTTGAAAAATAAGTAAAACAGTCCTTTTTTTTTTTTTTTTTTTTTTTTTTTTTTACAACAGGGTCAATTTCTTTATGGATATCTTTTAGCAGAATTATGTATTCATGGTTCTATTAGTATAAAACTATTGTATAGAAACGTATAAAAATCTGATATAATTATTCCGACTCTTATCTTTATAGAAAAAAAAGTAAAAATCGTGTTTTGTCAGTTTATTTTTTAATATTTCATAAAATAAAATAGGAGGGTAGACCATGTGAAAACATATTTCCCCTAATATATTTAAGGAAAAACCTATTTCAAACTTATTTTCATCAAAAGGTAAGTGATTATGGAAATATTTGTGAAAATCAGTCCATATGGCAACTATATCTTCTGCTGAACACCCCAAAGTTATATATCCTGGGTTTGATACTAAACCAAATCCTGTGGTGAGGTTTCGGTTTTGGAGCTCTAGGGAGTGTGGAGTCACCCCCAAGTCTATTCTGAACTGAAATAACAGTGCGTGTTAGGTTTCTACTTTTGTATTTATGCAACTTCTACACACGAGCAGGATGTGACACAAGGTCATTTCTAAGCGGAGTTTAACACTTTGAATTCAGAGTTTTCCTTCTCTTAGACGGGTTACTTTACTAAGATTACAAACCACAGACCGTGCTGCTATTTTACCCATAGCTGGAGGGCGAAACACAGAACGGATATCGCTAATCCTTTTTCCACAATAAAATGTCAGACTGATTACTAACTGGCTGAGAATGATTGCGTATGTGACTTTTATGTCCGGCAAACAACAGACACAGTTTTTGGCCTGTTGCTGGTAATTACATGGAACTGAAAATGGGACAGAATGGAACGGTTAAAAGAGAATTTCTAAGTACGATCATCTTCGAAATTTTGGTTCCCATGTGAATAATTTGGCGCCGTTCAACTCTCAGTTATTTTGTATCAGTTTCGTATTTGCCCAAATAAAGACTTCAGACAGTCCTTGTAAATATATTTTGATGCGTCCTATGTCCGTACAATATTACCAGAACAACTGAGGCACAATTTATTGATAAAATCTACTGGCAGTATTTACCTATATAACATACGGGATGTAAAATGGGTCATTTTTAAAATACAGGACAGAGAATTGATTTTTATCAAAGTTTAAGATAATTTTTCATATTTAAGGATTGTTTGATTGTTTTGTTTTATGGCATATCAATTCTTTCAGGTGGTCTAATGCCTAATCAAGTCATGTTTATAAATAAAGGACTCATGTTATGGACAGTATCTACTATTGTTTAAGTGGTCCCTCAATTAAGTTTTGGACAGGCTCATTCTTGCTTAACTTCGGTGATTTAGCGGAACCGGTCATTTCATGTGACTTGACCATAATTAATCGTATCTAAGTAAAAAAGAGTAAAGTCGTCGGGGCGGCCTAATGTCGGTATCAGCCAATCAGCGAGGGAGTCTATCCTTTTTCACTAGCGCTAGACCAAGGAGATTGTTTTTGCATCTGAGGTGGAGCGCCACACCTACCATCAGCTCCTTACTTTACCGCACAGATCCCTGTGCTACTCATAACGCTGATTTGGCGAGGACCGGTATCGAACTAGGAACCTTGTGATATTTAGCCGAACGCTCTACCGACTGAGCTAACCCGGCCCATAATCGTATTTAAACTAGTTAAATTAACAGTACATCCATATTACACATTAAAATGTCATTACTTAGGAAAAAAGGACGTAGAGTCGCTTTTATTAAAGTTTATAATAAAGTCGTCGGGGCGGTCTAAAGTCGGTATCAGCCAGTCAGCGAGGGAGTCTATCCCCTTTTCAATAGCGCTAGACCAAGGAGTTTGATTTTTAGCATCTGAGGTGGAGCGCCACACCTACCATCAGCTCCTTACTTTACCGCACAGATCTCTGTGCTACTGATACGCTGAGTTGGCGAGGACCGGTATCGAACTAGGAACCTTGTGGTTTCTAGCCGAACGCACTACCGACTGAGAATAATTATTCGTAATTAAAGGGAGTTTATCATTTTTACTGTTTATTTACTACTAGTTGCAAACATGTTTATACCGACCTTAGCAAATGAAAAAACGGCTTCGAGTTCGATCCGAGACCTCAGATATTCTCGAAAACATTTATAAATAAATACACATTTCGAATAAATAGTTCATTTTTCAAGGGTTAGTAGTGACCTAATAAAAAAGTTTAGGTTTTCAAACCCCTTTTTTTTAATTCCTTTTTAATTTTTTTCTTTTAGGCCGGGTGACCGTTGAGATTAAATTAATTCCCTCTTCGCCGCATCAAACCAAATTCATTGCATTTTAGTCTCTCCCTGGTGTCATCCAATCAAATCCATTGACACATTTTACCCCCCTCTCTCTCTGACGTCATCCAACCAAATAAATTGCTGCCTTTTAATCTTCCCGTAACGTCATCCAATCAAATTAGACCATACAATCTCCCTCTAATTTCAGCCAAATTTATTGCCACCTATCTCTAGACCTCATCTAACGATATCAATTTTAGCCTTTCTATCTCTCTCTAATATCATCACACCATATCTACCTTAGCATTTCTATCTCCCTCTATACATCTGATCTAACCATATCGATTCCCTCGTTTATAGCTGTATACTGTCATCCAACCATATCCATTTTCGGTTTTCTATCCTTCTCTAATATCATCCAACCATATTCATTTAGGCTTTTCTATTTTCTCTCTCTCTCTCTCTGTCTCTCTCTCTTTTTTTTATTGCTACCTTTCTATCTTTTAACGTCGTCCAATCAAATATACCTATTTCTCCCCCTAAATTCAATCAAATCAATTGCGATCTTTTTCTCTCTCTCTCACTAACGACATCCAACTAAATTCATTGTCACCTCTCTATCTCACTCCCTTCTCTCTCTCTCTCTCTCTCTCTCTCTCTCTCTCTCACTAACGACTTCCAACTAAATTCCCTGTCTCTCGTCTCTCTCTCTCTCTCTCTCTCTCACTAACGACTTCCAACCCCTGTCACCCCTCTCTCTCTCTCTCTCTCTCTCACTAACGACACCCAAACTAAATTCATTTCTTCTCTCTCTCTCTCTCTCTCTCTCTCTCTCTCACTAACGACTTCCAACTAAATTCCCTGTCACCCCTCTCTCTCTCTCTCTCTCTCACTACGACACCAACTAAATTCATTGTCCCCTCTCTATCTCACTCCCCCCCTCTCTCTCTCTCTCACTAACGACTTCCGACTAAATTCCTGCCACCCTCTCTCTCTCCCCCCCCTCTCTCTCTCTCTCTCACTAAAGACATCCAACTAAATTCATTGTCACCTCTCTATCTCACTTCCCCTCTGTCTCTCTCACTAACGACTTCCAACTAAATTTCTTGCTACCCCTCTCTCTCTCTCTCTCTTCACCCTCTCTGTCTCTGTCTCTCTCTGACTTCATCCAACTGAATTCATTGCCTATATATCTATCTATCGCTCACATTAACGTCATCAAACGAAATTCATTGTCAACTCTCTCTCTCTCTCTCTCTTCTCTCTCTCTTTCTCTCTCTTCGCTCTATTTATCTATCTGTCTCTTTCTCTCCTCTCTCTCTCTTTGGTGTCATTCAACAAATTCATTGTCACCTTTCTATCTCACTCCCATTTCTCTCTCTCTCTCTCTCTCTCTCTCTCTCTCTCTCTCTCACACAACACACTAACGACTTCCAACTAAATTCCTTGCCACCTCTCTCTCTCTCTCTTACTCTCTCTCTCTCCACTCTCTCTGTCCCTGTCTCTCTCTGACTTCGTCCAACTAAATTCATTGCCTATCTTTCTATCAATCTATCTATCTATCGCACACATTAACGTCATCAAACCAAATTCATTGTCAACTCTCTTTCTCTCTCTCTCTCTCTCTCTCTCTCTCTTCTCTCTCTCCCTCGCTCTCTATTTATCTATCTGTCTCTTTCTCTCCTCTCCTCTCTTTGGTGTCATTCAACAAATTCATTGTAACCTCTCTATCTCTCTCTCTCTCTCACTAACGATATCTAACTAAATTCTTTGCCACCCCCTCTCTCTCCACTCTCTCTGTCTCTGTCTCTGTGACTTCATCCAACTAAATTAATTACCTATTTATCTATCTATCTCACTAACGTCATCAAACCAAATTCATTGTCAACTCTCTCTCTCTCTTTCTCTCTCTCTCTCTGTCTCTTTCTCTCCTCCTCTATCTCTCTCTCTCTATCTGTCTCTTTCTCTCTCCTCTATCTCTCTCTCTCTATCTCTCTTCTCTCCTCCTCTATCTCTCACTCTCTCTCTTTCTCTCTCTGATGTTCTTCAACAAATTCCTTGCCACCAGTCTCTCTTTCCACTCTCTCTGTCTCTGTCTCTCTCTGTCTCTGGCTTCATCCAACTAAATTCATTGCATATCTATCTATCTGTATATCTATCGCTCTCACTAACGTCATCAAACCAAATTCATTGTCATTTCTCTCTCTATATATATATACATATATATATCTGTCTCTTTCTCCCCCTCTCTTTCTCTCTCTCTCTTTATCTATCTTATCTATCTATCTATCTATCTGTCTGTCTCTTTCTCTTCTTCTATTTCTCTCTGTCTGTCTATCTATCTATCTGTCTGTTTCTCTCCTTCTCTCTCTCTCTCTCTTTATCTATCTATCTATCTATCTATCTGTCTGTTCTCTCTTTTCTCTGTCTCTCTTTGTCTATATATCTATCTATCTATCTATCTATATGTCTCTTTCCCCCCTCTCTCTCTTTCTCTCTTGTTGTCATTCAACAAATTCAATGTCACCTCTCTATCTTTCTTACCATCTCTGTCTATCTCTGTGACGTCATTGCTCCAATTTCATTACTGTCATTCTATCTCGCTCACTTCATCAACGAAAATCCACTGAACGTTTTTTTATCTCCTCTTAACGTCATCCATCCAAATTCACTTTGATTTAGCTCATTCGATAGAGGGTCCGCTTAGGAATCACAAGGTTCCTAGTTCGATACCGGCTCCTTGCCAACTCAGCGTATGAGTAGCACAGGGATCTGTGCGGTGAAGTGAGGACCTAATGGTAGGTGTGGCGCTCCACCTCAGAAGCTAAAATAATATCCTTAGCCAAGCGCTAGTGAAAAGAGGGAGACTCCCTCGCTGTCTGGCTGATACCGACTTAGGTCGCCCCGACGACTTTACTTACTTTTTATATATATATATTGCTAGCTAGGTAGTAAGTTAGCTAGACAGCTAGATATATTGATAGTGTTTCAGCAAATCTACTTGATAATATTGAACGATTTTAGGAAGCGCGTGGTGTAATGGTTAAAGTCATGGGAAATGAACTCGTCACCCCGAGTTCAAATCCTGGACGTGGTAATTGCATTTCACTTAGCGCTAATAACCTTGAAAAAGGTATGAATTCTACTCTCCCTCCAGTTATGAGTAAATAGTAGGGCAGACTGGGCTCTTTAACCTTGGTTATGAACGGTCAAGGAGAAGGAAAACTCTGAATTCAAACCTGTTGAACTCCGCTTAAGAAATTGACACTGTGTCGCATCCTGCTCGTGCGGAGGGGTTGGTAAATATATATTGATATAATGAATATGTAAATACCTTGGTACCCCTTCACTATAATCTGATTGGACAGTGTCATGTATAAATAGTCGACACTGTGTTGGACCTATAACTAATGCCTACAAGCTAAACCTTACTCGTTAGACGACACCACGACTGCTCGGCAGACGGATTGCTATTCGATGTACCAATTACTACTGCGATAATATACAAAATACCAACTTCAGAATATATCCCTTAACCTGGATATATCATATATATTGAATGATTTTCGATGTGTTCCCTGTTTTGTTATCGGTTATTCATTTACAAAATTCCCGCAACTTTCTAGAAGTTAAACTCTAACTGTCTGATCGGCCAATGATTGCTTTTGTTGATATATTTCAATCTATGACTTAAACGTCATTTTGTCTTGGTGACTTCCGATAAAGTTTACTGGGTCTCGCGCCGGTGACTTTACTTAACGCTCCACTGATTTCACAATTCTGTCTTTGATATATTTACACTGTTGGCTGAGTCTCGTTTTGAACCCATTCGAACAATTTCGTGTTGATGCTATTTGTCACGATGTTTTAGTCGAAAATTAGACTTGTTTAAATTTCACTTCTTATTTAGGAAATTGCGTTCGCGTATAAATACCAATTGAAATTCTTTCCATAGCTACGCATTAATTGAATGTCTTTAAACCAGATATCTGGTAAAGTGGACTCGTTTACAAGACTACGCTTCATTTACGGGAGATGTGATAAGAATGTATTAATACTAAATTTTAATTTCAATATACATATTTGTAAGATAATTAGAGATCTCAGTTAATTTTTTTAGTAAGTTATCATTTATAATTTGGTATTTGGATTCAAAAAAAAAAAAAAAAAAGAAAAAAAAGAGAAAGAAAATTATGTTAGAAAAACATTTTGCTGGAATGAAAACATTCCGAGTGTCAACAGGTTGTTTACAAATAAAAGATATCAAATAATCCAAACATCCGAAAATAAAATGCCATGTGTACTCGTTACAAATAATCAGCTGAAAATTTTGAGTTTTTGAATATGAGGGTAACTGAGAAGAGAAGGACATAAAACGCGCACACACCCGGTGATTAGCCGATTCCCACAATTCGTCCAGTTTTCTCTTCTCATTTCTTTCTTTCTTTCTTTCTGTCTTTCTTTCTTTCTTACTTGACACTTTGGTTCGTAAACAACACATTAGTAGCCCCCACCTCTCTCTCTCTCTTTGTCTCTGTCTCTTCTCTCTCTCTCTCTCTTCTCACTGCTAGACGAATTTGTCACGGCGAAATAAAGTTGATTTTGACAAGCGAAATTGAACAAGTCATCTAAAAATAAGGCCACACCTCTAAAAGAGGGGCTGTAACCCAACATATTAACCAACTCCTACGCACAACTAGGACGTGATCCAGGTCAATTTCTTAGGCGGAGTTAAACTGGTTTGCACCTCTTCAGGGTGTAAAATCCCACCAATGGAGCGTCTTGTTGACCGTAGCTGGCAACCCGTTATGCTTAAGGACGGAATCCTGGTGGGTGAGCAGTCCATACATGAAAAACACTCTACTTTAGCTCTAAATTATGTTATATGGGCAGTTAGAGAGGCCCCTTTCCGATCAATCGGATTGTCACGTCAAGTACTAGCATCTATATAATTTCTCCAAGGTAATTATGAAATTTAGTTGCTAAATTCCTAGCATAAAATTAAGCGTGCGCATTTTCTCTCTTAACAAATTTGCTTGTATAGTTTTTTTCTTTGAGATTTTCTTAAACAATTCAATGAATAAAAATACATTTCATTCTTATCAACACATTTTGGTTTGTTTGAGGAAGAAGAATTTTATTTCTTAAACAAACCAACAAAAATGTGTCGATAAGAATGAATTTTTGTTGGTTTGTTAAGAAATAAAATTCTTCTTCCTCAAACAAACCAAAATGTGTTGATAAGAATGAAATGTATTTTTATTCATTCAATTACTTAAAAAAATCTCATAAGAAAACTATACAAGCAAATTTGTTAGGGAGATAATGTGCACGCACAATTTTATACAAGGAATTTGGCCAACTAAAGTTCATAATTACCTGCCCCAACTCTATTGCCCTTATGGCAACACCCAAAACCTTTTTTTATCCTATGTGTGTTAGAAGGTGGTATCTGAGTGTATTATTATCCTGTGTATGACGTTAAACTGTATCTAATAGTGAAGTTCCAATTATGAAGCTCAAGGGAGTACCCATTCATTACAATTACTATCAGTACCTCATAGGGTCACATCTATGGGTTAACTAGTAAAAAAATTACTTTTAAAAATGTGTTAAAAATTGAGGTTAAAAAAAAATTGCAACATCCATCCAGCATGAATAGAACAAAACATCTTCGGTATAAAATAACCCAACAAGGGTTGACATGCTGTAAAATCCAACAAACCAAACCAAACATTCGAGCAGCTATAGCTCAGTTGGTAGAGCGTTGGGCTAGAAACCACAATGTTCCTAGTTCGATACCGGTCCTCGCAATCTCAGCGTATGAGTAGCACAGGGATCTGTGCAGTAAATTAAGGAGCTGATGGTAGGTGTGGCGCTCCACCTCAGACGCCAAAGAATCCTTGGTCTAGCGCTATTGAAAAGGGGATAGACTCCCTCGCTGACTGGCTGATACCGACTTTAGGCCGCCCCGACGACTTTACTTTTTTACTTTATATGAGTAAAAGGGGTGGGTGATTGACATAAGAGCAGTTTTAACAATACACAATAGACAATTATATAGTGGCTATGGCTTGTAATGACAGCAATTGATGGATCCGGGCCTCTTGACTCCTGTCTGGCTCAAGAAAGAATCGAATTGGAGTGTTGCATGTTAGGGACCCTTTAATACCCGGGTCACAGTCCGCTCAGTCACCTCAGTCCTGTCCTCAGTTTTACAGGTCATGACTCTCAACCAACAGATAGCCCTATTGGGGGTTATATAATAAGAAGTTGTTGTACTGGCAGCTAGAATCTATATAAACAAATCTGCGTCAATTTTAAAGTTGATCTTGATACCTTTTTAAACAGAAGTTTTTTTGTGTGTAAATCAAGACCTTACGCTGCTCACTAGACCCAGCTGCGTATGATTTTTTTGATCTTCCAAAACTGAAGATTTAACTCAAGACATAAAGAGAATCTCGACGACACATTTTCACACTATATCAAAAGAGAAATTTCATAGGTGTTTTGACCAATGGGAAAAATCACTGAACCAGGTGTGTTGAATACCAAGGGAAATAACTTAAAATGAATTAACATTTAAGTTATTGGTCCTTTGTCTCAGTAAATACAAATACCAGTTTTGATACTTTTCAACACACACCGAGAAACATCTGTATACACCGCGTTTTCCCGAAAATAAGACAGGCCTTATCTTATTGTCACTCAGAAATATAAACTAGAGCTTATTTTCGGAGCATGTATAGTATTAGCGTCGCATGATGTGATTGGGAAGAATGCTTATTTCTTCTGTTTGTCTGCCGCTCTAAACTAGGCTTATTTACGGGGAGGGCGTATATCAAATTCGTTCTGAAAAATTACAGTAGGTCTTATTTTGCAGGTAGTTCATATTCTCGGGGAAACACGGTATCTACTGAAATGGTACTTACACATTGGAAATAGAAGTCATTTACATATTTGTCAACGCACGAGTAGGATTGGCACACGGTCAATTTCTTAAGCGGAGCTTAAAGCTTATCTAGTCATCTAAGATAATCTAAGTTCTACATAAGGCCAAAAGTTTGGAGCACCCAATGTGAATTAAACTCACAATAATCTGATGAGTTATAGTTGTGCAATGATTATCGTCTTAGGAAATGACAGGGCGACCTGCTTTCAAATCATGGACGAAGCTGTTTACATTTTTCATAGTGGCAATGCCCTTGAGAAAGGTATGAATGCAACTATTCTTCTCCGGCTATGGATAAATAGTATGGCTAACTGGGCTCTTAACATTGGCTAGGCAACAAGTCTAAGAGAAGGAAAACCTTGAATTCAAAACCTGTTAAACACAACTTGAAAATTGACCTTGTGTCGCATCCTGCTCGCAGCGGAAGAGTTAGGTCAATGAATTAACAGGTGTCTTTGTTCGCTAGGCATTACACAAGGCGTGGTAAGAGAGAGAGAGAGAGAGAGAGAGAGAGAGAGAGAGAGAGAGAGAGAGAGAGGAGAGAGAGGGTGGAGAAGAAGGAGAGAGAGGTGGTGGGAGTAGAGAAAGATGGGTAGATGAATATATATATATAGATAGAGATATAGATAGAGAGAGAGAGAAGGAGAAAGAGAGGGGAGAGAAGATTTATATATATATAAATATATATATATATATATTATTGAAAGGGAAGAAAAAAAATACTTTTTTAACAACAATTCCAACTTTCGTTCAAACATATCAATGTATTTCTCCGATGAGAATTGATCGAAAAAGAATTATAATTACTTAGATTTAATATCTATTTAAAAGGGTACCCTAATTTTCTTTTAAAATTTTCCTCTCCGATTTACGCAGCCTATTAAACTTTGTACTCCAAAGAAACATTATATATATATATATATATATATATATATATAAATGAGAGAGAGAGAGAGAGATGAGAGAGAGAGTGACGAGAGAGAGAGAGAGAGAGAGAGAGAGAGAGAGAGAGAGGAGAGAGAGACAGAGAGAGAGAGAGAGAGAGAGAGAGATCATTTTTATTCATTTGCCACATCTCATTGTCATATCATTATAACACTTTGTTCATTAAACATCTCATTTTTTCCTTACATGGTTGAATCATCCCCCTCCATCTGTACATTCATAATCGAATCTTCTCTCATCCTCAATTGAAGTTACAAATCGGCTTGCCGAATCCAGTTTCCATGCTGCTAACGGTTACTTCACCTCTGCATCCTTGTGCCACGCGCACACCTTAACTGCCGACGGTGATCGGAAAGAGGACTCCCATTAACGAATGGCGACTCTGATTACCTCACGAGTCACTCGCACACGTTTTCCCGCCGGGGGTCTCTTAAGAGCTTGTCCTGTCAACTGTCAATGGTTGATTAAGTGCCTGGTGAAGTTGCTACGGGTAACGAGAAATTGGGATTCAGTTCGAATGAGGGATCTTCGCCCCTCCCCCCAAAAAAAAGGAAAAAAAAAAGAAAGATAAGATTCCCTTATTTCTAAATATCAGGTTTTTTTTTTAAGGAAGTTGCACAGCATCTTCCTCATTCAGCCTTTTTTGTATTATTTTGGATATTCAGTAAAGATATATATATATAATATATACTTTATCTAGGACCCAAGTTATATTGTCTCAAAAATAATATGCAAAACTACTATCTGGACCTTGAGACGAACTTTTGTCGAACTGCATACCAACTAAATGGCTAACCTTCATCTGATAACACAACCCAACCCCACAGATACAACAATAAAACAACCAACTCCCTACTACACATTAAGATAACCCACTACACCCACCTCCAGCCAACCAAGTACTAGATTCAAAACTATCTAGACTCAAACAATCAATATTCCAAATCATAAAAGGAAACAAAAAAAATAAACACCCAACCTTTCTAGAGCACAACACAACACCATTAAAAAACTAAAAGAGAAAGAATTAATTTACTGCCCTCTGATAAAGGAAAAGAGTTCTGCATAATCCTAAGATACGTACGAACTAACTTGGCATTCGAACACCTTAACAACAACGAACTCTATACAGAGGTCACATACAACGCCTACCAAATAGAAAACCGATCAAACCACATGGACCAAATCTGCAAAAATAGAAAACTCCCCAACAGATACAAGAACAACTTCACTAGCAAAAATAGCACCACCTACCAAGGTTTTACCATCTAATAAAAACACATAAAACCAATTCAACACCGCAAATTAGACCCAATAGTCTCCAGTGTGGAAGGACCACTATATAAGACATCATGGCTCCTTTCAAAAATACTGAAACCAATATTAGCGACTCTCCCTGGACATGTCAGCAACTCTGACAAGTCATTCACAAACTGCAACAACCCATCAAATATACTCGAAAATAAAATACGCATTTAGCTTGGACTGTTACCGCTCTTATACACATCAGTATCCAGCTCAACCAGCGGTCGACCTGTTGACTGAACGGATGCATCATCCGGCCTATACTGCTACAACCTCACCCCTCAAGACATACACCAACTTCTATCAATAATCGTAGACAACACATACTTCACGTTTCAAGAACGAACATATAAGCAAAAATAAGGGCCTGCCGATGGGATCCAGTCCGCTCGGGCTTAACTGGCCATCTCCTACATGGACAGAACTTGAACGCCAAGCACTTAATATTTGCCGCTCTTGTGCCTTCTTCACCAGGTAATATAGATGATATTCTCATCCTCACATCTTCCGTGAAGAAGCAAACAAAATCGCATCAACATTCAACAACATAGACCAACAACATACATTTCACCATAGAACATCCTGACTGCACAGGATCATTATCACGTTGTTGGATTTCCGACTTAAGGTATTAAACAAGGGAGAAATTCCACACCGACTTTCTATAGAAAATCGGCCAGCAGAGACTTGTTCGCCACCACAAATCGGCACTCCCCCTTGGGCAAAGAGCTGGATACATAAGACGAACTTGCCCGTATCCGAAACAAATGCAGCAAGAAGCAGGACCAGATCACACACACCAGACAAATTTATTATCCACACTAAAGACAATGGTTTACCCACTTCAATCACAAAACTGACTCAAGCAAACAGAATCCACAAAATCACCATCTCAATCCAATGCCCTGTTTTTTAAGGTTACCGTCATTTCAACGAAAATATAACCACAGCAATACCGTAGGCGATACGGAAGAGGGCCTGGATATTCAACTTGCCCATTACGGACCATCACTCAGGAGAAAACTCTCCAAAAGCGCATAAGGAGCACTAGTTGTACACTAGCGAACTGCCCCATCCCGACACAGGTATGTGCCACGAAGTGAATGTGGTATACCCGCACAAAATGTAAATATGTAACCAATTTTACATAGGTAGCACCGACAGACCACTACACCATTAGAATCAAAGAACACTTACACACACAAGCATCACTTTCCGTAAAACACTTAGTTAAATGCAACAACACAGAAAGAAATATAACAGTCAATATAGAGCTCGAGAGAGAAATTTGGGTAATCTCAGAATTAAAAGAGGCCTTGCTAATCGCTAGATTACACCAGAGATCAATAACAGGAGTGAAACTCAGCGCAGAGTTCATCATACAATAAACCCACACCAACGCACACATATAACAGTATATGCACACACACACCACAAAACACATACCCACAGCACAATGGAGAATTACTAATGAAACAAATCTACAACGAGAAGACTAATACGAAACACGCACTCAAATCTATAGCCCAACATCTCGCCCACACATACAAACACACAAGCCATTGCACACTAGTTGTTAAGGAAAAAAAAATTAAATAAATAAATTAAATATATATATATATATATATATATATATATATATATATATAATATAATATTTAAAAATATTATAAAATATAAAAAGATAATTGAATTAGATATAAATAAGTAAATAAGCAAATAAATATGATAATATTAATAATAATAATATTAATATATTAAATGATTAAATTGATGTAAAATCCAACAGGAAACGTCACAAAACACAAATACACTTTTTCATTCGCACATACCCACGTACAAATCCCGCGCTAGGATACAGTCTTAACGTCACAGCCAACACGCATTTTCATGTCAAATTACAACATACGTACAAAAAAAAAAAAAATAAAAAAAAAAATAAAAATAATAAACGCATTCACGCTCACACGGGAATACAGTTATTTCAAAAATAACGTCATTTTCAAAAAAAAAAAAAAATTCATTTAGGAAGAAATGCCATAGCTGTACTGCTTCAGTTCAATTCTTTTGATAAAGAGGTATTACCTCGAAAAATTCAAGAATATATAAAAAAAAATACAGGTCAACACACACCACCATTGTTACCGTATTATTATTTTTTTTTATTCCAAACTGCATTGTGATGGCCTTCTAAATTAAACCTCCTAACCAATACATACACAATGCTTCAAGCAAATTATGAAACTCTCTTATATATATATATATATATATACATATATATATTTGACAGTCAGGGTTCGAATCACGCACAAGGCGGTCTTCCTATCTATAGCTCTGCTGATGAGGCCTAATAGGCCGAAATGTACATGCAGAGATTGATTTTTCTCGATTTGTTTAGCTTACATTTGAATAGGTATTCCCACCTAATTTAATTAATTATTAATTAATTAACTTTCAAAATTAGGTACGACTTCAATTAAGCCATATTCTCCGAAAAATTGTCGGCTAAAAAAAAAAAAAAAGAAAAAAAGCCATATCAAAACACATTGTTTGTTTGTTTACTTCTCATATATATATATATATATATATATATATATATATAAAAGTTAGGGTAATGTAGGCATAAAGTTAACGGCGTTAGTTAACTATGCGATTTTCAAACTAAGCAGCTGTTATTATTTTGTTTTTACTCGTATACTGAACTGTAGTGCTTTGTGGGAAGGGTCGACTCGTTTTATGATTCGGTTGCTTGCTGGAAATGTTGGTTTTCTTTGTGCGGGATTTTATGGCAGCTTTCTGATCTGCTGTTTTATGTTTAGATTTTTTATTTGTTTCTTTAATTTTACTTATTTATTTTTTCATTTTTTTTTCATGTGTTATTTTTATCATTGTTATATTTATTCTTTTTGATTCATGGACATCTTTATTACAAAAACCATGCCACAAAGCTCCACACTACAATATATAGGGGAACACCTAAATAAAACAGCCACTTTGTTTGAAAATATCATAGACTAGAAACTGTCAGTTACCAAGCGCCGATGAGTTCCTGTCCAGGGTTCCCTAAGTTATATATAAATGAGCCCTATGCACTTAAAAATATAGCATACTATATTACCAATATAATATATATACAAGGTGTCAAAAAAGTATCGAGATTTTTTGTACTTTTTGACATGCCTTGTATTCTGAAAAAATAACGTTCTCGTCATAATTTCTTTCAAAATACAGGTTGTGTCAAAAATGCCAAATTTAAAGCCGTATCTACCAAGATAGAAATGAAGAATGAATGGAACGTTGTTTTTTGTTTGTTTTTTTAGAATTCAAGGTGTTTGAAAAAGTACAAAAAATCTCCATAGTTTTTGACACAACTTATATATATATATATATATATATATATATATATATATATATATATATCCGCAGTGTTAGTATCTGTTAGGATCCCATCTATGGTTCAAATAGTTATTCCTATTTGATAGGATTGAGTACAAGAATAACCCTATATATTTTGACATGCCGTTAGAGTCATCCGATCATATTTTTGACATAACAATATCCATGAATCTTTGTAGATGAAGTGTGCAAGTCTGGCTAAGACGGTCTGATGAATATGACACTAAACTGTATCTGACAGTAAAACTCCAATTCTGAAGTATTTACCCAACCCCTTCACACGAGCAGGATTCAGCGCAGGGTCTTTTTTAAGAGAAGGTTTGAATTCAGATATTTTTCTTTTCCTAGTCTTGCTGCCATAATAAGGTTAAAAAACCCAGTCTACCCTATTTTACTCATAGTTGAATTCATACCTTCCTCAAAGTTATTAGATCGATGTGAAACAGGCAAAAGAGTCCAGTCTACCCTACTATTTACCCATTACTGGGGGAAGTATAGTTGGATCCATACCTTCTCCAAGGTCTATGCGACACAGGTACGTCCAGGATTTGAACTCGTCTAGCTCTGCCCATTTCCACACGCACCCTCACCCTCACACAAATATATATATATATATATATATATATATATATATATATATATATTATATAGTAAGAAATAACAAAAGACTTAGAGGATTAGCATTATAGTCTATTTCAGGGAGCTTAGAAAAAGTGTCTAACTCTCCCGACTCATCTGATGAATCGGGAGAGTTAGACACTTTGTCTAAGCTCACTGAAATAGACTATAATGCTAAATCTCTGAGTCTTTTGTTATTTCTTTACTTATATATTTGCTCTGTGGCTCTAACTTTAAGAGCATACATTGAGCTCTCAAACTGCGACATGTCTTTTAAATAAAACTCTTGTGTCGTAAGGAAGATTTCTTCACTGGACTTTTGGATTATATATATATATATATATATATATATATATATATATATATAATTATATATATATATATATATATATATATATATATATATATATATATATATATATATATATATATATATATATATATGTATATTATTGGTTTTTACAAAATCATCAAACTGGAAATAATCAAGAACCGACAGATCCTGTCCCGTTATTTTGTAATGTATTTCAACCACATCGCGGAAACATCTTTATCAAAGAAAGATTATCAAAAAAATACAAGGCAAAAGGTGTTAATCTAAACAAACTAATGAGCTTCTTGTAATAATGAGGCAAAAACGAAGCCTGTCGTCTCGTTCGGTTACTTATTAACACAAGAGATAAAACGAAATAAATATAATTAGAGCTGAACTTGTACAGATTGAATTGTCTTTTCTTCGCTAATTAGCTCCGACGAATTATGAAAAACGTCACAAGACCAAACCGAGGCTGACACGTACAGGAAGCCGATTAAAGTATTGGTTGATTGATTTTAACAATATGTCAAACCGTCTAGGATTATTTTATGCCCAGGGTTAGGTAAACGCGTACATTGTACATTTATATTTCTTGTGTAGTTGTTTTTTTTTTAAAATATTTTTTTCGCATACACGCTTCTCCGACCAGAAAAGAAATTGTCATCAATCATGCCGGCCATATTTACGTCTTTTGTGTAACAGTTAAATGTTATCAACGTTTCTCTGAATGTTTGAGACGAGGCTTGAAGATTAGTATTATTAGTGTTAATCCGACTATTGTCCCCATCTTCATTGTTATTTGTACAACGTTTCGGCCGATATACCCTCCGGCCTTCTTCAGGTATTTCTTGTCGGACTCGGGATGGCTCCCGAATACGACAAGAAAGTTCCCGAGTTCGAAAAGAAGGTTCCTGAGTCCGAGAAGGTTCCCGAGTCCGACAAGAAATACCTGAAGAAGGCCGGAGGGTATATCGGCCGAAACGTTGTACAAATAACAATGAAGATGGGGACAATAGTCCGATTAACACTAATAATACTAGTTATCAACGTTATTCGGATTATTGTCCTCATATTCATTGTTATCTGTACAATGTTTCGACCGATGTACCCTCGGCCTTCTTCAGGTATTTCTTGTCGGACTGGGGAACCTTCTCGGACTCAGGAACCTTCTTTTCGAACTCGGGAACCTTCTTGTCGTAATCGGGAACCTTCTTGTCGTAATCGGGAGCCATCACTGAACTTTGAACCTAACCCTTTATTCAATCCACGGGGATATCCTGTTTTCATTCCGCTAACCTTAGCTGGGGTAGAGGCGTTAAGCTGTGTTAATTATTATTCTATGTTACTGCTGCCCTTGACCAGGATTGAAACTGCAGTCTAGAGATAACAAAAATACCTGAAAATAGCCGGAGGGCACATCGGTCGAAACGTTGTACAGATAACAACGAAGATGAGGACAATAGTCCGAATAACGCTGATAATATTAATCATCAAGCCTCATCTCAAACATTCAGAGAAATAAAATGTTATCAAGTATTCCTATCTGATAAAAATAATTTGTCCACGGTTATGTGATTTCAAGTATTCTTATCTAATACTAAAAATGACATGGTTTTAAGTATTTCTATCTAATAATAACCATATGTTTTATCACAGCTATTTTTTTAAAACTAACTAACAATAATCTTTAGTAAACAATTATAGCATTGTAAGATTCAAAGTTAATAATTGAAAAACAGCTCCGACACGTTGTGAGACAAAACATTTAATAGGTGTACAGCACATGGTAACGATAAGATACATAAAGTACATAGATACATAAGATACAAATAAGATATAAGAGTAGAGATAAAAGGACACATTCATGAATGGTAAATACAAGATACAATATTTAGGTATAAACGAGATACCCAAATGTACATAAAATATAAATGTTACAGACATGGAACTAAAGGATAGTCCATGCTGTATAAAAGACTTACAGTAATGTAAGGGGGGACAAAGCCCCACCGAGAAGGAGATAGACATAAGTCTAACCCATGTGCTCGTTCAGAGGCAGTAAGGAAAGAGAGAGGGAAGCATTTGAATCAGCCGCTTATATACCAGATGTCCCCATAGTGGGAACAAACGGCAACACAGCGGGAAGATAACTCTTCCAGGCAAAGGGAAGATAATCCCCTACAGCATCAGGTAACTATTCTTAATACAAATAATTTGCAATTATATGGAAATAAATTTCCAATGATATTTCAAATTATTTCAATCAAAATAAAATGATTCCTTGATATTATGACATGTTAACCCGTCCAATATTCCGGGTCAGAGTGGACCTAAGAGTAATGGTATTGGATGAGTACTCCCACACTAAACGTATTTCCAGAAGTGTAGCATCACTAGCAGATTCATATTAGTGTCTGCCCTGTCGGTTGGGCGTTAGAATACAGTGACTGCACCTTTGAAGAGGGTAATACTCCCCCAATGGGGCCACCTGTTGGCCGTGGGTGGTGACCCGTGATGGTTAACCATGGAACCCAGGTGGCTGAGCAGTCCCTGACATGCAACTTTCCACTTTGGCCCTTACGTAGGCTAGATTGGCGGTCACAGAGGCCCCAGCCAATCAATCGTCTGGTCACATCAAGTCCTAGCGCCTATATGATTGCTCCAACCGTATTGCCCTTATGGTAAGCCCCAAGCCTTTTTAACATATGGGTGCTTGAAGGCGGTGGCCGAGGGACTTAATGTCTGGGGAATAACGTCAAACTCTATCTGATGGTGAGTTTCAGTTTTGCAGGTTTTTATCATCATTGAGCCCTGGTCCACTCTGACCAGGAGTGGTAGTACCTGTTAGGGTCCCAACTATGTGTTAAGTAGAAAAATGCGTTTTATAAAACAAAATTGCGTATTCATCAAGAATTGATTCATTTCAAAACTTTGTCGGCATTAAATGACCCACTGAGGTTGATATGCCGTAAAACAAAACAAACCAAACCAATCAGATTAGTGTCATTACCAGGACCCCCCCCCCTTTTATGGGGGGAGTCCTATATCTCTACAGGGATACAGACGGAATAATCTAAACCCACTTCTTTTATTATTGGTGTTTTGTTTCTGCGTCCAGTTCTTTAACCTAGAGACATTTATCAGTTGTCAGCGTGATCATTTATTTTACACGCACGTAGATTGGCTGATATAGACACCGACGCTGTTTACAAATAAGGAATGGGGTTGGGAGGGGGGGGCTAGGAGCTAAAAGAAAAAGAAAACGTCACTGCGCATGAGCAGTAAACGACAACGATTGACACGCGGGAAATTGTTTTATCACGTTTCAAATTGAAACAAAAAGAAAAAAAGAAATCGTCCCTAATTTTCAACTTATTTCTAACAGAATTAGTTTTAGCTAATTTGTGTTGGTATCGCTGAAGACATGAAGACATTTCTCTTCGTTGAAAGATGACGATAGCCGGGTAATTCTATTAAAACACGCTTTAGCGAATTCAGCTTTTTGTTTAGTGTCTCTTGCCGGAATTGTGCGATCTTCCCCGATGATATTGCTAATGATAGCTTCGTGTATTTTCCAAAATGGAGGAATTCAATTTTAGCATTCAACACAAAGATACGGCAAATTGGTTTCAAAGAATTCAGATCTTGGAATTTTTCCCTTTTTTGATTAAATTTTCGGCGTGTATGTAGCGATTCAAATCTAAATTTAACACTTTG
>CM042150.1:103547248-103557283 GCA_023376005.1 Doryteuthis pealeii
CAGACCTAGTGTTGATAAACAAAAAAGAAAGAACTTGTCAACTGGTGGATTTTGTAGTGCCAACAGATCACAGGGTGAAGCTAAAGGAAAATGAAAAAATGGACAAATATCTGGACCTTGCCAGAGAGCTGAAAAAGTTATGGAATATGAAAGTCAAAGTAATACCAATTGTAGTTGGTGCACTTGGAACAATCCCAAAAGGATTGGAAAAGGGTTTGGAATGTTTGGATATCAGAGGAAGGATTGAAACCATTCAGAACACTGCACTGCTGCAATCTGTCAGAATACTCAGAAGAGTCCTGGAGACATGAGGAGACTTACTGTCACTCAGATTCCAGTGAAAGACCATCAGCTAACACTGATGTGAAAACTCAAAAAGAAATAATGATAATAATAATAATAATAATAATAATAATAATAATAATAAACCTCAGCACTGTTAAGATCAACCTGTATACTTAGAAGAATCATTGTCACCTGGGTAGATTTGCTGTCAATCAGACTTAACAGTTAAAACAAGTGTGGGGAATATGCAAGGAGCAAAATACTACTACTACTACTACTACTACTAATAATAATAATAATAATAAACGAAATGCATAAAATTATCTGGGACTTTGAAATAAAAACGGATCACCTTATCCCAGCAAGAAGACTAGAACTAGTGTTGATAAACAAAAAAGAAATAACTTGTCAACTGGTGGATTTTGCAGTGCCAACAGATCACAGGGTGAAGCTAAAGGAAAATGAAAAAATGGACAAATATCTGGACCTTGCCAGAGAACTGAAAAAGTTATGGAATATGAAAGTCAAAGTAATACCAATTGTAGTTGGTGCACTTGGAACAATCCCAAAAGGATTGGAAAAGGGTCTGGAAAGTTTGAAAATCAGAGGAAGGATTGAAACCATTCAGAACACTGCACTGCTGCAATCTGCCAGAATACTCAGAAGAGTCCTGGAGACCTGAGGAGACTTGCTGTCACTCAGACTCCAGTGAAATATCATCAGCTATTGCTGATGTGAAAACTCAAAAGAAGTAAATAATAATGAAAAGACATGGTTAAGAAAAGGAAACCCTAAGAAAGGAACTGAGTTGTTCATAACTGAAACACAAAACATTACCATAAGAGAAGAATTATATCAAAGCAAAAATAGATAAGACACAATAGAACAGCAAATGTAGGATGTGTGGAGATACAGAGGAAACGGTCAATCATATACTAAGCGAATGCAGCAAACTAAAACAAAGAGAGTACAAGACTGGAAACGATTAGATGACAAATGTGATCCACTGGCAAATGTTCAAGATATCAAATTTTGACAATGCTACCAAATGGTATTTGCCCAAACTAGAATCGGAGGCATAAAATCTTGTTTGGATGCTGCGTCGTACAGAAGATGTTTCTGCCTCTAATGGCGAAGTTTCAATTCTGGAACTCATGGGAGTTTGGAGTACATCTTCATCGCAATTACTGCCAGTTCCACTCTGACAGGGAGTGGTAATACCTCTTAGGGTCTCATCTACTGGTTATATAGAAAAATACATTGTAAATATGTGTTTGAAAAAAATGAGTTTGAAAAAGAGTAATAGCATCAAGAATGAATAAAACAAAACGTCTTCGGCATAAAATAACCCAATAAGGGTTGGCATGCCATAAAATGCGACCAATCAACCAACCAACCAACCAACAGCTGCTGTTTTGTATGATGCTGATTCCAATTGTTTTTATTGGAAGTAATGGATCTTTACATTATGCAAAGCAGAGAGACTGATATAATTTATTGATATGGTTATTTTGTAAGCTTAACTTGGTATGGCTAAAGGTCATAAAAAGTGGAGCACCCAATGAGGATACTAACATATTTAAAAAAAAAAAAAAAGCTGCTCATTTTTTTTTGACCATATGACCTTTAGTATTCGGTTGTTTTAACAGGCGATTTTTAGATTAAAAAAAAAACATTATAAAACTAACCCTAACCCCTAACCAACACCGGATATTGACAGTGTAAATGAAAAACGTGTTCTTTCTTAATCGAGATGAAAAAGGGGTGCCTAAAGGTAATATGGTCCTTTTTTTCTTTTCTTTACACTTCTACAGTAAATTGATATTACAGAGTTTGTCATGATTTATCTCCTTTTTTTAAGACAAAAATATTCTAGATTTTTTTTTCTATGGTCAATAGCATAATTAACAATTTAAACAGCACACAGCATCCTTGTGTGTTTCCCATCTAGCCAGGCGCTTCGTTCGAGTCAAATTGATGAAACCATATAGTAGTACTGTCACGGCTACCAATTGGAAAATTTCCATTTTATTTTAACGGAGAGATCAGATTTTCATATGGACGATAACCTTTCAATAACAGGCCATTCATATCACTAATTACGTAATCATGTTAGTTTTAGTTGTATAAATAGCAACGGCTACCCGGCGTCGCCTGGGTAATGGATTTTTAAAAAGTTATTCCCGCAGATCCATTATTACTGAATCGTGAGTTGAATCCTCGTGGGATGCCCCATTTAAATCCCTATGTAAAAAGAATAGACCTTGCATTGATCAAGCTACTCTGAAAAGAAATGTTAATGTCTACTATCTGAAATATTAAATGAAAATTCTATTTTTTAATTATCTTCACAAATACAAATCTAATCTCTATAACTTTTGCTCAAAAACCAAGCCCTGATGATATTTAGTGTGTGCACATATTTACTTTGTCATTAATTGCTTTATTTTCGAAGTTTCCCACGGACATACATATACACACAACTGCCCTTTATATATGTATAGATGGTCCATCAAAAAATGAATTCCTTGTGTTTTTGGTACGAAGGCGCTCGGTGTGTAATGGTTATTGTGTTAAGAAATAGACACGTTTACCCAAGTTCAAATCCTCAACGAGACTATATGCATTTTGCATAGCACGGCCACCCTTGGGAAAGGTATGAATCCAACTATTCTCACTACAGCCATGGGTAAATACGTTGGACATACTGAGATCTCTAAGATAGGTATAGCAATTCTAGAAGAATAAAACCTTTGACTTCAAAGCTATTAAACTCCATTTTTTAAAATGACCTTGTGTCATATCCTACTTTAGCGGAGGGGTTGGGTAAATACAAAGAAAGAGATAATGTTTCTTTGATTTTGAATAAAGTTAACATTTTATTTTTTCAAATTTATTAGACGGTAATCATTTATGTGTGTCAAGACGATTTACAAAAGAATAACGATATATAGATAGATATGTACGATGAGATATATAAGTAAATAGATTAGAAAGAAAGAATGAAAGAAAGAAAGAAAGATAGGAAGAAAGAAAGAAAGAAAGAAAAATTAACTTATTTGGATGAGGTATACATAAAGGAGGAACGATATATATATATATATATATATATATATATATATATATATATATATATACACTCATACACATATTCGCACACATATATATGAAAAAAGTGGAAGAATTCGGTTCTTGTTGGACATACAAAGAAGAAACGATAGATAGAAGGATAGATAGATTAGAAATTTACAAAAAGAAATAAAAGACGAACGAAGTATTCTAGGTTGACATACAACTGTGGAACAATATATATATATATATTATATATATAATATATATGTGTGTGTGTGTTGTGTGTGTGTAGTTATATATATATATTATATATATAATATATATATACAGAGAGAGAGAGAGAGAGAGAGAGAGATTGAGGAGAGAGGAGAGAGAGAGAGAAAAAGAAAGAAAGAGTGGGAGAGAGATAGATAGACTGATCGATAGATGGATTAATTAGAAATAAGTATTTAAGTAAGACTGTGCTGGGGAAATCTAGAAAAGAAAACAGATAAATAGATAGATAGATAGATAGATAGATAGATAGAAATTTAAAAACATAAAGAGAAAAAAGGAAGGAGTCTGTTTGAAGTGAATTGGCAAAGCTGATATTATATATATATATATATATATATAATATATATATAAGAGAGAGAGAGAGAGAGAGAGAGAGAGAAGAGAGAGGGGGGGGAGAGATATATTTAATTATCAAAGTCTATTATAATCACGATGTTCTAAATTAGATATGAACAAGCAAAAATGTTAACAAAACCTTTGGGATTCTCTGTTTATACGTGTAGATTGATATAGATTGATAGATAGATAGATAGATAGTAAAAGTCTATTTCAATCCTAATATTCTAAAGTATATATAAATAAACAAAACAAATATATAAATATAAATATATATATATATATTAACAAAACCTTTGGGATTCTCTGTGTATTGTATTTATTTGAAAGAAGCGAATTTACCGATGAATTTCGAATGTAATGTTTCCAATATCTAAATTGTTGCGAGTAATTATCAGGTTTCATAATTATCAAAATTTGCTATTGTGTTTTTGTTTTCTTTCTATTTAACGATTAATTTCTGTAGATAATTAAATTAAATTCCATTGCATCTTTATCCTCAATGTCACATTCAAAGTCAGTAAAGATGTCTTTCGACCTCTGAAAATCCTTTCAAAAACGATGTTTTTAAAACCTAAAGAGGGAAAAAGACAAACTTAAAATTTTTGTTTACGTCACACTAAAGTGTGAAGCAAGTATTTATTTTTTTTAAAAAGTTTTTATCTAACTTGAAAACGTTTTTTGAACGATAAAAAGATAAAACATTCTGGACAACCTAAAACTTTTTTTTTTCAAAAACTTTTAACTTGTTGCGTCTGTTCACTCAGTTTTTTTACCACCGTCTAGGTAAAAAGCTTTCACCAATATCGTACAGATATGGTAACATGACTAGTGTTTTGGGAGTGTGGTTAGATTTTAAGGCATGTCAAACCTTGTTGGGTTATTTTATGCACGAATACATTTCTTTTTAATTAATTTTTATCTTTAAAATCAATTTTCTTTAAACATTTTTACATTCTTTCCTATTTCTTTATTGTTATCTACACTATTTCTCTAATTTTTGAGATGAAGTTTTGATAATTAGTATTATTTGGATTTTCGGACTATTTGTCCTCATCTTTATTGTTTATCTACACTATTTCTCTGAATGTTTGAGATTAGGCTTGATAATTAGTATTTATTTGAATTATTCGGGACTATTTTCCTCATCTTTATTGTTATCTACACAATATTTCTTCTGGATTTTTGAGATGAGGTTGATAATTTAGTATTATTTGGATTATTCGGACTATTGTCCTCGTCTTTATTTTGTTTTATTCATTCTTGATGAGTTTACACTTATTTAAAATTCAATTTTCTAAATACTTTTTAAAACTCATTTTTTCTTCTCTTTAACCCATAGATGGTATGCTAACAAGTGTTGAATTCATGACTTGCCTCAGCAACCAGGATTCCGTTCTTAAGCATTGAGGGGCACGACCATAGCCAATAGGTGGTTCCATTGGGGCTAGTTTTCGGTTGGCACACACACACACACACACACACACACACACACATACACACACATAATATTATATATTGATAATATATATTATATATATATATATCCTAAACATGGACCACATCAGTGTGAAACAACCGGCAAAATCGTATATTTCATCAGCACTGTATGGGCACTTTATTGCCTTGTTAGAGGACAGAACAAAAGCAATGGCCGATAGGGTCGGATGGCGAAAGTGTTAATGGAATCTATGTTGTCAGCACGACTTGATGATGAGGATCATAGATATTGAGCACGCTTTATCTATAGATATAGCAAACTATTATATATATATATATATATATATATATATACTGTTGACCTCTCATGACACACATACACACACACACACACACACATATATATATAATATATGTGTGTGTGTGTGCATGGGAGGTAAACCAGTATATATATATATATATATACATATATATATATATATATTATATATATATATATATATATATAGTTTGCTATACTTATAGATAAAGCGTGCTCAATATCTATGATCCTCATCATCAAGTCGTGCTGATAACATAGATTCCATTAACACTTTCGCCATCCGACCCTATCAGCCATTGCTTTTGTTCTGTCCTCTACAAGGCATAAAGTTGCCCATACAGTTGCTGCATGAATATACGATTTTGCCCGGTTGTTTCACACTGATGTGCCATTGTTTTGGAGTACACAGGTTAACGTCGGCCTTTAGAGTTCATTCTTGCCTCCTCAACATGCCCAGCATTCTTGTTCGTCTTGGCTAAATTAGGGTTAGCGTAGAAATTAAGTAAATGGCATTTGGTCACCATTATACACAAAGTACCCTCGTTATTAATGTCAGGAATCTTCTAGTTTATAGGCAGTTTATCAATTAACCGCCTGTCTATCTATGTCGATGTATCATTTAGAGTTTAAAGAACTCTTCTAACAATTTATTCCTTCTTTTCATTTTCCTTCTTTTCTATTCGTTTTTTTTTTTTCTTTCCTTCATTTTTCTTCTTCCTCATTTCTTTCTTCATTCAATTTCCTTCTCTTCTTTTCGTCTTTTATCTATTTTTCGTCTATTTTCTCTTCCTAGTTTTCAGTTTTCCTTCTTTTAAGTTTCTGGCGCCATCCTTGGCCATTGAAGGACTTAAAAGTAGTAAAGTCCTGAGATTTATGGAATTCCTTGAGTAAAGGAATAAGTCTGATTATGGAATTCTTTGGTAAGTGGAATAAGTCCTGAGTTATTGGAATCTTTTGGTAAGTTGAATAAATCCTGAGTTATGGAAATCCTTTGTAAGTGAATAAGTCCTGAGTTATTGGGAATCCTTTGGTAAGTGAATTTAAGTCCTGAGGTTATGGATCTTTGGTAAGTGAATAAGTCCTGAGTTATTGGATTCCTATTTGGTAAGTGGAATAAGTCTTGGAGATATGGAATCCTTTTGGTAAGTGAATAAGTCCTGAGTTATGGATCCTTTGTAAGTGAATAAGTCCTGAGTTATGGAATCCTTGGTAAGTGAATACGGTCCTGAGATTATGGAATCCTAACGTGTGTCAAAAGGTTCCAGTGATAATCCTATGTTCCGTCGTCCACGAAAGTTCAAGTAGTTGTGAGTAGCTAAGATCAGAACAGCCGATATAAATAACATATCAGCAGCAGAGTTACTGCCCAGTGATTGGCCAATAGGTTGGTCCATGATTACGCCGAGTCTTAAGTAGAAGCGGGCGTCTAGCACCGCCTGTATATCACAAAAATTCAAGTGCACCTCACGTGGCTGAATGGTTAGCAGCTCGCTTCGCAACCATGTTAGTCGAGTTTTCGATTCTCTTGGAGCTCCAACTTCTGGCTCTTGTGCCATATCTAAGTAAAGCTTAGGTAATAACTATATCACAAATTCACAACACCTTCCGTTCTTTTCTCTTTTCCTTCTATTTTTCTAGTTTTGTGACACAGGTGTGTAATGGTTATAGTTGCTTGGAAATGGACTGTGTCAACCACGAGTTCAATCCTGGACAAGGCGGTTTGCATTACATTTAGCGCTAATTACTCTTGGAAAAAAGATTCATTAAACTACTCTCCCAGCAGCTATGGGTAAAATGTAGCGGAGACCGGGGCTTCTTATCCTGGACTAGAAACCTAGTCTAGGACAGGAAAACTCTGATACAAACCTGTTAAATTCCGCAAAGAATTTGACCTTTGTGTCACATCCTGCTCATACGGAGTAGTTGAAAACAAAGCTAAGTATGAAAAATTTCTTCTATGCGGTTTTTATTTTGATCTGACATGGCTACAATTTTGCAACATTGACCGGATGACAAACAGACAATCATTGGATACAGGGTTCAAGGCATTCGCTGCTCACAGACATTAAAAAAAGAAGATTTACAGTTATTCGCCCATTCATTCATAACATGAGAAAAAAAAGAAAGGAGAGAAGAAGAAAGAAAAAAAAGGAGAGGAAAAAAATAAGAAGAGTAATTATAACCACACATTTCTGATACGAACTCGATGATGAAGTTTATCTTCGAATCGATACGACAAAAAACATCTTTTTGTTTTTATTTTCATACGCATGGTATTGCCTTCAAATTATTTTAACTATATATATTTTTTTCTTTCTATTTTACCCTTCATTTCAATTCGATAAATTCATTATTTTGTGTGACTCTTCCATTTCACTTTTAAAGCCATATATCAAATAGGCAAAGAGAAATGTCCGCCAAATTGAGAGTAATAAATACGGCCATGAATTTCCCAGTTGTGTCGTTAACTAATAACATCCTATGTTCGTCATAACGACGCTCTTTGAATTGCGAGACTTGTTGATTAACTTCATTAGCCGCGTTCACTGAACATTTTGATGTATGACTTAACACTTTCGGGATCAACCAATCATAGTCATTTGCTTAATTATTCAGATTTGGAAAGGAACGTTGTCGGGCTAGGCTTAGTCGTTAGCAGTAGGATGCCTCATCTTTAAGACTGACATTTATAAAACAAGTTCACCCTTTGGTCGAGGAATAAAATAGCAGTGGTATACCTCTTTTACCGGCAGCTAAATTCTATATATGTTATATACCTTCTTTACGTTCTTACTCTGGTCGTCTACTCTTCTGCCGGCTTGGTTTTCTTCATCTATCTTGTCTGCGGTCTTGTCGTGTATTATCTCTTGGGGACTTCGGGTCTTTTTTCTGTTTTGGGGATCATTTCCTTATCAGAAGCCTTGTGTCATTTGTTAGTTTTTAGTAATAATCACAAGTCTCGATTTACGATGATGTTACTTTTCGTATAGATTCCCCAGACCAGACAATCACGGTGAGACTCACATCTTTGCTACTTGGCTTCTACCTCTACTCTAACTCTAACTACTGAGTTGCTGTTACACCTAACCGGAAGGGGCTTCTATCGGCTTCCGATTCTCACGATTCATCCCAGAACGCAAGTTCAGAGTGAGGTCAAACGCTTGTCACTCACTTTCTCAGGGCCATCAGGCTGCACTATACTGATTTCTACACTTGATGTCATAATCATTAGGTATCTTAATGATTAATGTAACACAGTGAGGTTATCTCTTGCAGAAAGGAATACCTTCAAAGTAGACCCTTAAGAAGGAGGTGTCCTTTGGTAGTGTGTTTGCCGTTTCGTTACCGTTATGATGCGACACAAGATCCCAAGAATAGAGTATCCCCAGCAGAGATAGAAATGGTACTCGGTAGTAATAGATAAGCAAGACATCTTGCTAACCATTACCCACGAGGGGACAGATTTTTTTATCAATTCTTGTTCACCCCACGGTACGATATGACTCAAGGTCACAAAGAATGGAGCATCCGACAAGGATCGACTCGCTTTCTAGTAGTAATGATTTTCGTGACTAGCAAAACGATTACACCACGATGGAACGCCTCATATGATATTACCCCAAACCGTTTGCCACGGATAGGATATGAAACAAGGTAAAAAAAAATTTTTGCATTCAATCGTAAATGGATCTGTGAGACTAGCTTGCAAATATTAAACCACGATGGACGCCCTGATGTAGGTATTTACAACAACCTGTTTACCACGGGTTAGGATTTGAACAAGTTCACAAGAATCAACGATGCCCGAACTCAATTTTCAGTTGAAAGGAAACTTTTCGCGACATAGCTGCTAACCTATACCACGATGGAAGCCTTTTTATCCAACCTCTTCCCATGAAATAGCGATGTGACTCAAGCTTGTCCTGTGTGCAGGATGCCGACAGAAGAGAATATGGCTGTTCATGGGGTTCAAAATTTTATAGACACCTGTCTCCTTATCTGATGGACAAAATTTGTAAGATATTTCAAATTTCGCTTGCGTAGAAATGGACGTGTCCCATTAAGTAATAGAAGCTTATACAGTTCCCCACGAAGTTGTGTATGACTCAAGGTCTTTAGGGATGTACCATCCAACGCAGGATATAACTCCCTATTTCGTCGTAATGATCTGCTACACTACTTGCTAACCATTACACACGATGGGGCTCCCAAATTGTAGTATATATATCTATGGGTTCATACATTTCTAAAACATGCGTATCTGTAGTCGGGTATAACATTCAATGATGTATCTCTGACAGAAG
>CM042150.1:103557383-103562383 GCA_023376005.1 Doryteuthis pealeii
AGAACGAAAATGAACAAACGGTTCAAATCTGGACGAAGGCTGGGCTTTTTCAAGTATCGGCTAATAGCCTTGGAAAAGGTTTACATCCAATTATACTCCATCCAGCTATGCGTAATTAGTAGGACCGATAGTGCTCTTTAACCCAGGTTAGACAATCGGTTTAAGAGAAGGAAAACTCTGAATGTAAACCTGTTAATCTCCGTTTAAGGAATTGACCTCGTGTTACATCCTGCTCATGTGGACAGGTTGGTAAATATTTACATTCACAGATTATATTCAAGTAAAATTGATATCTGTTAATATATTGTATTCTATATATCGTATTCAATAATATCAATATTCAATTATCATCAGTATTATATTCAATAGTATATTCAATATTTTATTATATTCACTGTTAATAATCAGAGCAGATGATACATTTATATATATCATATTCTAATAATATATCATATTCAATATATTATATATTTTGATATATTCACAGTTCAGTTATATTCAATACTATATTCAATATTCGATTATATTTCACAGTTAATCTATACATATATAAAGGGCAGTTGTGTGTATATGTAATCCGGAGGAAACTTCGAAAATAAAACAATTAACGACAAAGTAAATTATATATACACATTAGATATCACCAGGGCTTGGTTTTTGAACAAAAATAATAAAGATTTGATATATTTTCGTGAAGATAATTAAAAAATAGAATTTAAATGATAACAGAATGAATTTTTTTTCATTTAATATTTTAGATAGTAGATATTAAGATTTCTTTTCAGAGTAGCTGGATCAATACAGAGTCTATTTTTTACATAGGGATTTAAATGGGCATCAATTCACGATTCAGTAATAATGGATCTGTGGGACTAACTTTTTAAAAATCCCCCTCTACCCTGGCGACGCTGGGTAGCCGCTGCTAGTATTATATATATTTGATATATTCACTGTTCAGTTATATTTAATACTAAATTCAATTTTCGATTATATCCACAGTTAATTTCAAAGTTAGCTTCAAAGTTCCGTGATGGCTCCCGATTACGACAAGAAGGTTCCCGATTACGACAAGAAGATTCCCGAGTCCGAGAAGGTTCCCGAGTCCGACAGGAAATACCTGAAGAAGGCTGGAGGGCATATCGGCCGAAACGTTGTACAAATAACAATGAAGATGGGGACTTTAGTCCGAATAACGCAGATAATACTAATCTTCAAACCTCATCTCAACATTCAGATAACACTGGTGGAGATTCTTCTTTTAGAATAACGGAGGGAGTGAATCTTGCATAGTATATATATATATTATTATATATATATATATATATATATATATATTATATATATATTATATGTCAGTTTCACATCTATTTTTGTTAATATCTATGTTCTCAGTCTGTTCATATCTATTTAATTTTGCTGAAACCTATCTATCTGTCTATCTTTGTTTTGTTAAAATATATCTATTTATCTCTCTCTCTCTTCTCTCTCTCTCTCTCTATATATATATATTATTATATATAATATATATATATATAATATAGATACTTGTTTATCCCAGCGTCTCATAAATTTCGAACAATCTAAGAGCGCTAATTTTCCATTCAAAACATTTTTAAACAAACTGATCAACAAAAACTATCACGTCTCATTATTCTGTGATAATTTTTATTTTTCCTTAAATCAACAAAAGCCCTGAAGAAGATCTACTAACAGATTGAAACACTGCAGCATTGGCTGAATAAATATCAGTCATTTTATTTCAAATTATTCACTATATTACACACACACACACAACACACACACACACACACACATATATTATATATATATATATATATATATATAACCAATCTGTGTTGCGGTAGAGTGTTTTTTTTACTCTCCCTAGTATTAACAGTGATGACACAGCTAAGAAATAACAAAAGAAACGTTATAAATAATTAAGCTATTTTTTTTTAAAGTTTCACCCGTTTTTAACCTAATAATTCATCGATAGACTGCCAAATTCAAAGTCCGCGGTCATTATTTTTTTTTATTTTAACCCAAGACTTATTCAGAATTGTTTAATTAACGATGATAAATGAGGAATATATAATTAATTTGTGGCGGGAAAAATATTATCACACAGATGAAAACAAATACGGAATTATTCCCCCGCCTTCTCTCCTCTCCTCATCATCATCATTAATAGCAGCAGCAGCAGCAATACAAAACTAGACACGACTAGGTTGGGAAGGTGATCCACTGGGAGTTATGCAAAATTAAATTTTAACCATACAACAAAATGGTATATGCATAAACCAGAATCTGTTCTTGAGAACGAAACACATAAAATTCTCTGGGACTTTGAAATAAAAACGGATCACCTTATCCCAGCAAGAAGACCAGATCTAGTGTTGATAAACAAAAAGAAAGAACTTGTCAACTGGTGGATTTTGCAGTGCCAGCAGATCACAAGGGTGAAGCTAAAGGAAAAATTAAAAAATGGGACAATATCTGGATCTTGCCAGAGAACTGAAAAAGTTATGGAATATGAAAGTCAAAATGATACCAATTGTAGTTGGTGCACTTGGAACGGTCCCAAAAGGATTAGAAAAGGGTTTGGAAAGTCTGGAAATCAGAGGAAGGATATAAACCATTCAGAACACTGCACTGCTGCAATCTTCCAGAATACTCAGAAGAGTCCTGGAGACCTGAGGAGACTTGCTGTCACTCAGACTCCAGTGAAAGACCATCAGCTAATGCTGACGTGAAACTCAAAAGGAGTAAATAATAATCAAGTCGTGATGAGGACCCTTCCTCGACACCCGTCTCTATCGACCATCGCTACTGGTAAGTCTCTGCGCAGCATCCGGTAACCGTGTACAGCTGATCAGTGAAGTTTTTTGCGGACAGATCCACACTGTGTGACGAGGTGTTGGTAGCCATAGAATAACGTCACTTATGATCTCGTTTCTGCTTCCCAGCGTTGTCAAGCAGGTTTTGTTCGTCTTACCCCGATGGTTTTCTTGATAGGAGTAAGTGGCCGTTCAGCTATTCATTTGTGGGTTGCTGCTTCTTGGATTAGTTCCAAACATAATGTCATGTTAGCAAGCTAGTCTCGCAGATCCATTACTACTTAATAACGAGTTAGATCCTTGCTGGATGCTCTTACTTGCGACCTTGTGTCACATTCTATCATTGGCGGACAAGTTGTGTAAATACATATCCTTGGGAAATGTATGAATCTAACTATTCTCCCTCAAGCTATGGGTAAATAGCCGGAGATACTGTGCTCTTTAATCTTAGTTAGGCAACCGGTCTAGGAGAAGGAAAATCTAAATTCAAACCTGTAAAAATAAAAGAAATTAAGAAATTGTCAAATCCAACTCGTGCGGAGGGGTTGGTAAATATGTTTAACTTGTTTAAAAGCCACCCGATAGGGTGACAATTAAGCTAGACCTTGTGGAGGATTCTTGAATTGGCCTTTGGTTATTTCCAAATTTTATTTCAAAGTCATGAAAATCGTTTTTTGTTCAAAATATTTGTCGCAATAAATCATGCAAGAAATCAACGAAAAACAATAACAGTAATTAAAAATTAAAAAATCCAAAAATTCAGGATTGTAGAACCGGATTAAGTTAAACGATACAATTCGAGAATGGTATGATATGTTGGGCTATGGCCTCTTGGAGCAAAGTTTAAAAAATGTGACACATTCATACACTGAATTCGTATTTTATTAAAGATCAGTGATGTAAACATAAAAAGAAAAGAAAAAAAAGACAAATACAGTCTCGTTTACTTTTTTAGACTGACTTTTGTCTGGGTGTGAATTTCCATTTGATTTCTTTGTATAGAATTTGTTATCTGACGAGGATGAAGTTAAATAAAAGTCTACAGAATTATCTATTTACACGGTTTTATCGACACTGAGGTTTTCGGGAGATTTCTTGAAATAAAATTGATTATCGACGATGAACAATAAAATATTGGATCATAATACTGTACCTAAATCTGCAAACGTAACTTAAATGTTTGTGACAAAAATTTTATCAAGCATCTTCCAAGATAACCGAAAGAGTGTCTCACCAATGTCTGAGATATTTGAAATGGTCGTATGAACTGGCTAAGATACTTTGTCCATCTGCGTCTGGCAGATGTCACCTTCTGTATTCGGTGAGTTAATTACGTTGCCCAGGTAGTGCCTTTGCTGCCGACGAATCTTTTCAAAAGAAAATCGACTACGAATATTATTTATAGAAATAACAAGATAAGAAAACACTGTTGTAGATATCCGAAAACTTACTAGCATATCTAACTCACTTCGTAGGGTATCACATTTCAGCCGAGTTTTTTAATCGTCGGCACAACTAAATTCAAAAGAATTAATTTTGGTTTGCTTTAGTGAAATTCTTCTTTGGTTAATGTTAAAAATGTTAGAATATTTCATAAATGTTTACTCTTAATGCTAAGGGCGAAAATGGTATGATATTTTGGGGCTACGTCTTATAGGAGTAATGTTTTAAAAAATGACACACCCGCACGCTGATATGCGCATTCATTATTAGATATCATGATTGTCTACCTGAAAAATAAAAAATACAATCTTATGACTTTCTAATCTGACTTTGTTCGAGTTTGAGTTTCCACTTAATTTCCTATTACAGAATTTTGTCAACCCATATTTAATTTATAGGGGAGTTCGGGTCTTTTCACCATCATACCCCTCGCTAAAGTGAACCGCGAGATTAATCACATCTCAGCTACCAATGGGGGTCTTTGTTTCATGGCATATTAACATTCGTGTGTCATTTGCGATTGGGTTAAACTTGCAAATCGTCGTCAAAATTATAACGGAAACTTATTTGGTGGTGCTTCATGACAGCCTAACTACAGAGTATGAATGAACTTTTTTGCGAATTGGGTTATGGTTTAGGGGTTTGGGAATTAAGGTTGTTTTTAATTACGTATTGCTAAAAAACAACAAAAAAAAACAACAAGAAATTACTATACATTTG
>CM042150.1:103567383-103569883 GCA_023376005.1 Doryteuthis pealeii
GCTGAGTTGACGAGGACCGGTATAGAACTAGGAACCTTGTGGTTTCTAGCCGAACGCTCTACCGACTGAGCTAACCCGGCCCTTTAAAAAAAGACGCTTACAGCACCTGGTATTCCCAAGCGGTCACCCATCCAAGTACTGACCAGGCTCTACGTTGTTTAACTTCGGTGATCGGACGAGAACCGGTGTTCTCAGCGTTGAAATGGAATACCTCCTTTATCGTGGGGTTTCATTCATTTTTTAATTACCCTTCTGTCAGAGATACATTCATTTAATTTTATGCCCTGACTACAGATTAGGCATGTTTAGAATGTATGAACCCATAGATATATAACTACATTTGGGAGCCCCAGTGTGGTATAATGGTTAGCAAGTAGTGTAGCAGATCAATTACGACTGAATAGAGAGTTATATCCTAGTTGGATGCTACATCCCCACGACCTTGAGTCACACGCTACTCATGGGGAACTGTAGAAGCCTCCATTACTTAATAGGACAGTCCATTTCTACGCAGCCGAAATTAGAATATTGAATACCTTACAAATTTTGGCCCACCAGATAGGAGACAGGTGTCTTATAGATTTTAACTCCATGAACAGCCATATTTCTCATTTTGTCGGCATCCTGCACACAGGACACGTTGAGTCACACGCTATTCATGGGGAAGAGGTTGGATAAAAAGGGCTTCCCATCGTGGTATAATGGTTAGCAAGCTGGTCGCGCAGTTTCCTTTCAACTGAAAATTGAGTTCGGGCACCGTTGGGTTCTTGTGACCTTGTTTCGAATCCAACCCGTGGTAAACAGGTTGTGTAAATACCTACATCAGGGCGTCCCATCGTGGTTTAATCATTTACAAGCTAGTCTCACAGATCCATTACGATTGAATGCACAATTTTTTTTACCTTGTTTCATATCCTATCCGTGGCAAACGGTTCGGGTAAATATCTATATTGAGGCGTTCCATCGTGGTGTAATCGTTATGCTAGTCACGCAAATCCATTACTACTGAATAGCGAGTTCGATCCTTGTTGGATGCTCCATTATTGTGACCTTGAGTCATATCGTACCCGTGGTGAACAGAATTGATAAAAAATCTGTCCCATCATGGTGTAATGGTTAGCAAGATAGTCTTGCTTATCCATTACTACCGAATACCATGTTCTATCCTCGCAGGATACTCTATTCTTGGGATCTTGTGTCACATCATAACCGTAACGAAAACGCAAACACCTACCAAGGACACCTCCTTTTTCTAAGGGTCTTACTTTTTTGAAAGTATTACCTTTCTGCAAGAGATAACCTCACTGTGTTACATAATCATTAGATACCTAATGATTATGAAAATAGTGTAGAAATCATATTAGTGCAGCTGATGGCCTTGAGAGTGAGTGACAGCGTTTGACCTCACTCTGACCTTGCGTTCTGGGGATGATCGTGAGAATCGGAAGCCGATAGAAGCCCCTTCCGGTTTAAGGTGTAAGCAACTTAGTTAGAGTTAGAAGTTAGAAGCCAAGTTAGCAAGATGTGAGTTTCACTGCGTGATTGTCTGGTCTGGGGAGCTACGAATAAAGTAACATTATCGTAAATCGAAGTCTTGTGGTTATTACTAAAAACTAACAATGACACACGGCTTCTGATAAGGAATGATCCCCAACAGAAACCAGACCCGAAGTCCCCAAGAAACACCACGACAAGACCAGACCAAGATAGATGATAGAAGAACCAAGCCGGACAGAAGAGTAGACGACCAGAGTAAGACGTAAGAAGGTATATAACATATATAGATATTTAGTGCCGGTAAAGAGGGTATACAACAACTGTATTTTATTTCCTGACCAAAGGGTGAACTTGTTTATAATGTCAGTCCTTAAGATGAGCAGTCCTACTGCTAACGACTAAGCTCTACCCGACAAAACGTTCCTTCAAATCTGTTATAATTAAGCGAAATGACTATGATTGGTTTGATCCCGAAAGTGTTAAGTCATACATCAAATATGTCAGTGAACGGCTAATGAAGTTAATCAACAGTCTTCGCAATTCAAAGAGCGTCGTTATGACGAACATAAGATGTTATTAGTTAACGACCAACTGGGAAATTCATGGCCGTATTTTATTACTCTCAATTTGGGGGACATTTCTTTGCCTATTTGATATATGGCTTTAAGTGAAATGGAAGAGTCACACAAATATACGAATTTATCGATTGAAATGAAGGGAAAAAATGAAGGAAAGAAAAAAAACAGAAAATATATAATATATTAATAATTTGAAGGCAAATACAATGCGTATGAAAAATAAAAACAAAAAGATGTTATTTTTGTCTTATCGATTTCCAAGTATAAACTTCATCATCAGAGGTTCGTATCAGAAATGGACGTGCTTACATTTTTCTTTGTGTGGTTATAATTTCTCTTCTTATTTCTTTTTCCTCTCCTTTTTTTCTTTCTTCTTCTTCTCCTTTCTTTTTCCTCGTGTTATGAATGAAATGGGCGAATAACTG
>CM042150.1:103572383-103577383 GCA_023376005.1 Doryteuthis pealeii
TGCCCCTCGATGCTTAAGAACGGAATCCTTGTTGCTGAGCAGTCTATGACATTCAACACTTGTTAGCATACCATCTATGGGTTAAAGAGAAGAAAAATGAGTTTTAAAAAGTATTTAGAAAATTGAATTTTAAATAAGTGTAAACTCATCAAGAATGAATAAAACAAAATTTCTTCGGCATAAAATAACCCAACAAGGTTTGACATGCCTTAAAATCTAACCACCCAACCAAACACTAGTCATGTTACCATAACTGTACGATAATTGGTGAAAGCTTTTTACCTAGACGGTGTAGAAAACTGAGTGAACAGACCAACAAGTTAAAAGTTTTTGAAAAAAAAAAAGTTTTTAGGTTGTCAGATGTTTTAGCTTTTTTTTTACCGTTCAAAAACGTTTTCAAGTTAGATACAAACTTTAAAAAAAAAAGAAATACTTGCTTCACACTTTAGTGTGACGTAAACAAAAATTTTAAGTTTGTCTTTTTCCCTCTTTAGGTTTTATAAACATCGTTTTTGAAAGGATTTTCAGAGGTCGAAAGACATCTTTACTGACTTTGAATGTGACATTGAGGATAAAGATGCAATGGAATTTAATTTAATTATCTACAGAAATTAATCGTTAAATAGAAAGAAAGCAAAAACACAATAGCAAATTTTGATAATTATGAAACCTGATAATTACTCGCAACAATTTAGATATTGGAAACATTACATTCGAAATTCATCGGTAAATTCGCTTGTTTCAAATAAATACAATACACTGAGAATCCCAAAGGTTTTGTTAATATATATATTTATATTTATATATTTGTTTTGTTTATTCATATATACTTTAGAATATTATGATTGAAATAGACTTTTACTATCTGTCTATCTATCTATCTATCTATCTATCTATCTATGCAAACACGTATAAACAGAGAATCCCAAAGGTTTTGTTAACATTTTTGCTTGTTCATATCTAATTTAGAACATCGTGATTGTAATAGACTTTGATAATTAAATATCTCTCTCCCCCCTCTCTCTCTCTCTTTCTCTCTTTATATATATATATATATATATATATATATATATATATATATATATATATATATATATATATCAGCTTTGCCAATTCACTTCAAACAGACTCCTTCCTTTTTTCTCTTTATGTTTTTAAATTTCTATCTATCTATCTATCTATCTATCTATCTATCTGTTTTCTTTTCTAGATTTCCCCAGCACAGTCTTACTTAAATACTTATTTCTAATTAATCCATCTATCGATCAGTCTATTTCTCTTTCTCTCTCTCTCTCTCTCTCTCTCTCTCTCTCTCTCTCTCTCTCTCTCTCTCTCTCTCTCTCTGTGTATATATATATATATATATATATATATATATATATATATATATATATATATATTGTTTCACCGTTGTATGTCAACCTAGAATGCTTCGTTCGTTTTTTATTTCTTTTTGTAAATTTCTAATCTATCTATCCTTCTATCTATCGTTTCTTCTTTGTATGTCCAACAAGAACCGAATTCTTCCACTTTTTTCATATATATGTGTGCGAATATGTGTATGAGTGTGTAAATATATATATATATATATATATATATATATATATATATATATATATATATATATATAAGTTAAGAAAGGAAATGAATCCTATACTCATATATATATATATATTATATATATATCGTTCCTCCTTTATATATACCTCATCCAAGAATAAGTTATTTTTTCTTTCTTTCTTTCTTTCTTTCTAATCTTTTTACTTATATATCTCATCGTAAATATCTATCTATATATCGTTATTCTTTTGTAAATCGTCTTGACACACATAAATGATTACCGTCTAATAAATTTGAAAAAATAAAATATTAACTTTCTTCAAAATCAAAGAAACATTATCTCTTTGTTTGTATTTACCCAACCCCTCCGCACAAGTAGGATATGACACAAGGTCATTTTAAAAATGGAGTTTAATAGCTTTGAAGTCAAAGGTTTTATTCTTCTAGAATTGCTATACCTATCTTAAAGATCTTAGTCTGTCCAAAGTATTTACCCATGGCTGTAGTGAGAATAGTTGGATTCATACCTTTCCCAAGGGTGGCCGTGCTATGCGAAATGCATATAGTCTCGTTGAGGATTTGAACTTGCGTAACCGTGTCTATTTCTTAACACAATAACCATTACACACCGAGCGCCTTCGTACCAAAAACACAAGAAATTCATTTTTTGATGGACCATCTATACATATATACAGGGCAGTTGTGTGTATATGTGTGTCCGGGGGAAACTTCGAAAATAAAATAATTAACAACAAAGTAAATATATATACACATTAAATATCACCAGGGCTTGTTTTTGAACAAAAGATATAGAGATTTGATTTGTACTTGTGAAGATAATTATAAAAATAGAATTTTCGTTTAATATTTCAGATAGTAGACATTAATATTTCTTTTCAGTGTAGCTGGATTAATGCAAGGTCTATATTTTTTACATAGGGATTTAAATGGGGCATCCCACGAGGATTCAACTCACGATTCAGTAATAATGGATCTGCGGGAATAACTTTTTTTAAAAATCCATTACCCAGGCGACGCCTGGTAGCCGTTGCTAGTTATACAACTAAAACTAACATGATTACGTAATTAGTGATATGAATGGTCTGTTATTGAAAGGTTATCGTCCATATGAAAATCTGATCTCTCCGTTAAAATAAAATGGAAATTTTCCAATTGGTAGCCGTGACAGTACTACTATATGGTTTCATCAATTTGACTCGAACGAAGCGCCTGGCTAGATGGGAACTACACAAGGATGATGTGTGCTGTTTTAAATTGTTAATTATGCTATTGACCATAGAAAAAAAAATCTAGAATATTTTTTGTCTTAAATAAAGGGAGATAAATCATGACACACTCTGTAATATCAATTTACTGTAGAAGTGTAAAGAAAAGAAAAAAAGGACCATATTACCTTTAGGCACCCCTTTTTGATCTCGATTAAGAAAGAACACGTTTTTCATTTACACCGTCAATATCCGGTTGTTGGTTAGGGTTAGGGTTAGTTTTATAATTTTTTTTTTTAATCTAAAAATCGCCTGTTAAAACAACCGAATACTAACGGTGTAAATGAAAACATGCCCTTTCTTAATCGAGATCAAAAAGGGGTGCCTAAAGGTCATATGGTCAAAAAAAAAAAAATGAGCAGCTTTTTTTTTTTTTTTTAAATGTGTTAGTATCCTCATTGGGTGCTCCACTTTTTATGACCTTTAGCCATACCAAGTTAAGCTTACAAAATAACCATATCAATAAATGATATCAGTCTCTCTGCTTTGCATAATGTAAAGATCCATTACTTCCAATAAAAACAATTGGAATCAGCATCATACAAAACAGCAGCTGTTGGTTGATTGGTTGGTTGATTGGTCGCATTTTATAGCATGTCAACCCTTATTGGGTTATTTTATGCCGAAGACGTTTTGTTTATTCATTCTTGATGCTATTACTCTTTTTATTGGAAGTAATGGATCTTTACATTATGCAAAGCAGAGAGACTGATATCATTTATTGATATGGTTATTTTGTAAGCTTAACTTGGTATGGCTAAAGTCATAAAAAGTGGAGCACCCAATGAGGATACTAACACATTTAAAAAAAAAAAAAAGCTGCTCATTTTTTTTTTTTGACCATATGACTTTAGGCACCCCTTTTTGATCTCGATTAAGTGTTTATTTACACGTTAGTATTCGGTTGTTTTAACAGGCGATTTTTAGATTAAAAAAAAAATTATAAAACTAACCCTAACCCCTAACCAACAACCGGATATTGACGGTGTAAATGAAAAACGTGTTCTTTCTTAATCGAGATCAAAAAGGGGTGCCTAAAGGTAATATGGTCCTTTTTTTCTTTTCTTTACACTTCTACAGTAAATTGATATTACAGAGTTTGTCATGATTTATCTCCCTTTATTTAAGACAAAAAATATTCTAGATTTTTTTTTCTATGGTCAATAGCATAATTAACAATTTAAAACAGCACACATCATCCTTGTGTAGTTCCCATCTAGCCAGGCGCTTCGTTCGAGTCAAATTGATGAAACCATATAGTAGTACTGTCACGGCTACCAATTGGAAAATTTCCATTTTATTTTAACGGAGAGATCAGATTTTCATATGGACGATAACCTTTCAATAACAGCCATTCATATCACTAATTACGTAATCATGTTAGTTTAGTTGTATAACTAGCAACGGCTACCAGGCGTCGCCTGGGTAATGGATTTTTAAAAAGTTATTCCCGCAGATCCATTATTACTGAATCGTGAGTTGAATCCTCGTGGGATGCCCCATTTAAATCCTATGTAAAAAGATAGACCTTGCATTAATCAGCTACACTGAAAAGAAATATTAATGTCTACTATCTGAAATATTAAACGAAAATTCTATTTTTAATTATCTTCACAAATACAAATCAAATCTCTATATCTTTTGCTCAAAAACAAGCCCTGGTGATATTTAATGTGTATATATTTACTTTGTCATTAATTATTTATTTTCGAAGTTTCCCCGGACACACATATACACACAACTGCCCTTATATATGTATAGATGGTCCATCAAAAAATGAATTCTTGTGTTTTGGTACGAAGGCGCTCGTGTGTAATGGTTATTGTGTTAAGAATAGACACGGTTACCAAGTTCAAATCCTCAACGAGACTATATGCATTTCGCATAGCACGGCCACCCTTGGGAAAGGTATGAATCCAACTATTCTCACTACAGCCATGGGTAAATACTTTGGACAGACTAAGATCTTAAGATAGGTATAGCAATTCTAGAAGAATAAAACCTTTGACTTCAAAGCTATTAAACTCCATTTTTAAAATGACCTTGTGTCATATCCTACTTGCGGAGGGTTGGGTAAATACAAACAAAGAGATAATGTTTCTTTGATTTTGAAGAAAGTTAATATTTATTTTTTCAAATTTATTAGACGGTAAT
>CM042150.1:103579883-103594883 GCA_023376005.1 Doryteuthis pealeii
GAGTTCATTCTTGCCTCTTCAACAGTGCCCAGCATTTCTTGTTCGTCTTGGCTAAATTAGGGTAGCGTAGAAATTAAGTAAATGGCATTTGGTCACCCATTATACACAAGTACCCTCGTTATTAATGTCAGGAATCATTCTAGTTTATAGGGCAGTTTATTTCAATTAACCGCTCTTCTATCTATGTACGATGTATCATTTAAGAGTTAAATGAACTCTTCTAACAAATTTATTTCCCTTCTTTTCATTTTCCTTCCTTTTCTTATCGTTTTTTTTTCTTTCCTTCATTTTTCTTCTTCCTTCATTTCTCTTCTTCATTCATTTCACTTCTTCCTTCTTTTCGTTTCTTTTATCTATTATTCGTCTATTTTCTCTTTTCCTAGTTTTCAGTTTTTCCTTCTTTTAAGTTTCTGGCCGCCATCCTTGGCCAGTTGAAAAGGACTTAAAGTAAGTAAGTCCTGAGTTATGGAATCCTTTGGTAAAATAAGTCCTGAGTTATGGAATTCTTTGGTAAGTGAATAAGTCCTGAGTTATGGAATCCTTTGGTAGTGAATAAGTCCTGAGTTATGGAATCCTTTGTAAGTGAATAAGTCCTGAGTTATGGAATCCTTTGGTAAGTGAATAAGTCCTGAGTTATGGAATCCTTTGGTAAGTGAAAAAGTCCTGAGATATGGAATCCTTTGGTAAGTGAATAAGTCCTGAGTTATGGAATCCTTTGGTAAGTGAATAAGTCCTGAGTTAGGAATCCTTGTAAGTGAATACGTCCTGAGTTATGGAATCCTACGTAGTGTCAAAAGGTCCAGTGATATATCCTATGTTCCGTCGTCCACGAAAGTTCAAGTAGTTGTGAGTAGCTAAGATCAGAAAGCCGATATAAATAACAATATCAGCAGCAGAGTACTGCAGTGATTGGCCAATAGGTTTGGTCACATGATTAACGCCGAGTCTATAAGTAGAAGCGGGCGTCTAGCACACGCCTTATATCACAAAATTCAAGGGCACCTCACGTGGTGTAATGGTTAGCAAGCTCGCTTCGCAAACCATTGTTAGTGAGTTCGATTCTCATTGGGAGCTCCATACTTCTGGCCTTGTGCCATATCTAAGCTAAGCTTAGTAAATAACTATATCACAAAATTCACAACACCTTCCGTTCTTTTCTCTTTTCCTTCCTATTTTTCTAGTTTTGTGGACACAGGTGGTGTAATGGTTATAGTTGCTGGAAATGGACTGGTCAACACGAGTTCCAATCCTGGACAAGGCGGTTTGCATTTCACATAGCGCTAATACTCTTGGAAAAAGATATTCATTAAACTACTCTCCCAGCAGCTATGGGTAAATAGTAGGGCAGACCGGGCTCTTTAATCCTGACTAGATAACCAGTCTAGGACAAGGAAAACTCTGAATACAAACCTGTTAAATTCCGCAAAAGAATTTGACCTTGTGTCACATCCTGCTCATACGGAGTAGTTGAAAACAAAAGCTAAGTATGAAAAATTTTTCTATTGACGGTTTTTATTTTGAATCTGACATGGCTACAATTTTGCAACATTGACCGGATGACAAACAGACAATATTGGATACAGGGTTCAAGCATTCGCTCTCAACAGACATTAAAAAAAAGAAGAAATTACAGTTATTCGCCCATTTCATTCATAACATGAGAAAAAAAGAAAGGAGAAGAAGAAGAAAGAAAAAAAGGAGAGGAAAAAGAAATAAGAAGAGTAATTATAACCACACATTTCTGATACGAACCTCTGATGATGAAGTTTATTCTTCGAAATCGATACGACAAAAATAACATCTTTTTGTTTTTATTTTTCATACGCATTGTATTTGCCTTCAAATTATTATTATACTATATATATTTTTTTCTTTCCTTCATTTTTACCCTTCATTTCAATCGATAAATTCATATATTTGTGTGACTCTTCCATTTCACTTAAAGCCATATATCAAATAGGCAAAGAAATGTCCCCCAAATTGAGAGTAATAAAATACGGCCATGAATTTCCCAGTTGGTCGTTAACTAATAACATCCTATGTTCGTCATAACGACGCTCTTTGAATTGCGAAGACTGTTGATTAACTTCATTAGCCGTTCACTGACATATTTGATGTATGACTTAACACTTTCGGATCAAACCAATCATAGTCATTTCGCTTAATTATATCAGATTTGAAGGAACGTTTTGTCGGGTAGAGCTTAGTCGTTAGCAGTAGGACTGCTCATCTTAGGACTGACATTATAAACAAGTTCACCCTTTGGTCAGGAAATAAAATACAGTTGTATACCTCTTTACCGGCACTAATATCTATTATGTTATATACCTTCTTACGTCTTACTCTGGTCGTCTACTCTTCTGGCCGGCTTGGTTCTTCTATCATCTATCTTGGTCTGGTCTTGTCGTGGTATTTTCTTGGGGACTTCGGTCTGGTTTCTGTTGGGGATCATTCCTTATCAGAAGCCTTGTGTCATTGTTAGTTTTTAGTAATAATCACAAGTCTTCGATTTACGATGATGTTACTTATTCGTAGATTCCCCAGACCAGACAATCACGCAGTGAGACTCACATCTTGCTAACTTGGCTTCTACCTTCTAACTCTAACTCTAACTAACTGAGTTGCTTACACCTTAAACCGGAAGGGGCTTCTATCGGCTTCCGATTCTCACGATCATCCCCAGAACGCAAGGTCAGAGTGAGGTCAAACGCTGTCACTCACTCTCAGGGCCATCAGCTGCACTAATATGATTTCTACACTATTGTCATAATCATTAGGTATCTAATGATTATGTAACACAGTGAGGTTATCTCTTGCAGAAAGGTAATACCTTCAAAAAAAGTAAGACCCTTAAAGAAAGGAGGTGTCCTTGGTAGGTGTTTGCGTTTTCGTTACGGTTATGATGCGACACAAGATCCCAAGAATAGAGTATCCAGCGAGGATAGAACATGGTACTCGGTAGTAATAGATAAGCAAGACTATCTTGCTAACCATTACACCACGATGGGACAGATTTTTTTTATCAATTCTGTTCACCACGGGTACGATATGACTCAAGGTCACAAGAATGGAGCATCCGACAAGGATCGAACTCGCTATTCAGTAGTAATGGATTTGCGTGACTAGCATAACGATTACACCACGATGGAACGCCTCAATATAGATATTTACCCAAACCGTTTGCCACGGATAGGATATGAAACAAGGTAAAAAAATTGTGCATTCAATCGTAATGGATCTGTGAGACTAGCTTGCAAATGATTAAACCACGATGGGACGCCCTGATGTAGGTATTTACACAACCTGTTTACCACGGGTAGGATTTGAAACAAGTTCACAAGAATCCAACGATGCCCGAACTCAATTTTCAGTTGAAAGGAAACTGCGCGACTAGCTTGCTAACCATTATACCACGATGGGAAGCCTTTTTTATCCAACCTCTTCCCCATGAATAGCGTGTGACTCAACGTGTCCTGTGTGCAGGATGCCGACAGAATGAGAAATATGGCTGTTCATGGGGTTCAAATTTATAAGACACCTGTCTCCTATCTGATGGGACAAAATTTGTAAGATATTCAAATTTCGGCTGCGTAGAAATGGACTGTCCCATTAAGTAATAGAAGCTTATACAGTTCCCCACGAGTAGTGTATGACTCAAGGTCTTAGGGATGTACCATCCAACGAGGATATAACTCCCTATTCAGTCGTAATGGATCTGCTACACTACTTGCTAACCATTACACCACGATGGGGCTCCCAAATGTAGTTATATATCTATGGGTTCATACATTCTAAACATGCGTAATCTGTAGTCAGGGTATAACATTCAATGAATGTATCTCTGACAGAAGGATAATTAAAAAATGAATGAAACCCCACGAAAAAGGAGGTGTTCCATTTCAACGCTGAGAACACCGGTTCTCGTCCGATCACCAAAGTTAAGCAACGTAGATCCTGATCAGTACTTGGATGGGTGACCGCTTGGGAATACCAGGTGCTGTAAGCGTCTTTTTTAAAGGGCCGGGTTAGATCAGTCGGTAGAGCGTTCGGCTAGAAACCACAAGGTTCCTAGTTCGATACCGGTCCTCGCCAACTCAGCGTATGAGTAGCACAGGGATCTGTGCGGTAAAGTAAGGAGCTGATGGTAGGTGTGGCGCTCCACCTCAGACGCCAAAACAATCTCCTTGGTCTAGCGCTTTTGAAAAGGGGATAGACTCCCTCGCTGACTGGCTGATACAGACTTTAGGCCGCCCCGGCGACTTTAATTTTACTTGTTTACGGGTAGAATGTGAAACAAGGTCGCAAAAATGGGACATCCAACGATGACCAAATTTGCTTTAAAGTTGTAATGTAACTTCGAGACTGGCTTGTTAACCATTGCACCACGATGGAATACCCTTTTAACCAAACCCGTTCGCCACGGGTAGGATATGACACAAGATCAAAAGAATGGCGCATCCAACGGTGATCGGACTCGCTATTTAGTTGTAATGGATCTGTGAGATCATCTTGCTAACCATTACACCACGATGTGACACTATTTTTATCCAACCCATATCCCACAGGTTGGATGTGACAAAAGGTCGCGAGTATGGAGCATTTAGCGAAGATCAAACTCGATATTCAGTAGTAGTGTATCTGCGAGATTATCTTGCTAACCATTACACCACGATGTGACGCACAAAATTAGTGTCCTGATTATGAAATTAAACTGATGAAGTACACTTTAATTGCTATTACTCCCATTTTTATTGAGTCCCGTTGTAATAGTACCTGTTAGGGTCTCAAATATATGTCAAATAGAAGTGTTTGCAAATGATTTGATTTAGATAAGAATACTTTATATCATATAATTGTAAATTATTTGTTTTCCGGTATTGCTCAGTCGGTAGAGCGTCAGACTAGTAACCACAAGGTTCCGTTTTCGATACCGGCCCTCGTGCACTCAGCGTATGAGTAGCACAGGGATATGTGCGGTAGAGTGAGGAGCTGATGGTAGGTGTGGCACTCCACATGGGACGCCGAAACAATCTCCTTGTTCTAGCGATAGTGAAAAGGGGATAGACCCCCTCACTGTCTTACTGATACCGACTTTAGGCTACCCCGACGACTTTTTTATGATTGTTTACTGAGGATTATTATTATTATTATTATTATTAGCAGCAGTAGTAGTAGTAGTAGTAGTAGTAGTAGTAGTAGTTAATTCTAAACATTAAACTGTGAACAAACCAATTATTATTATTGAATATAGATAATTATTTGAAACCATATAATTATTAGTATTATGTAGAAATATCTGAAATCTTAAAATTGTGCGCAAATTATTTGTATTATATAAGAATACTTGAAATCATATAACAATGCAGAATTCTTAAGACACTACACAAAAAATACAATATACACAATTCCCTAATATCTAGGCATAAAATAATCCCAGACGTGTTGAAACGTCATTAATACAAGTGTGTGCAAAAATATTATTAAATAGAAATACTATTATCAGCGTTATTCGGACTATTGTCCCCATCTTCATTGTTATTTCTACAACATTTCGTGTAAACATAGATACAATAAAAAGGTTCCGGAGTACGAAAAGAAGGTTCTCGAGTCCGACAAGAAATACCTGAAGAAGGCCGTTGTACAGATAACAATGAATATGAGGACAACAGTCCGAATAACGCAGATAACAGTAATCATCAAGCCTCATCTCAAACATTCAGAGAAATAGTAAACAGAAATAATCACTTGAAACTATATAATCACTAGTACTAGTAAATTTGTGCACCCTCCGGGTGCAAGTTTTTAAGTTTTAATATAATAAAATATCATGTTAAATTAGAAAGGGTAATAAAACTAAATAAGAATGCAGATAAAAAGATTTGGAACAGAGGGGGTATTATCGAAAAGTAGAACAGCTTTGAAACTAACTCTTCCATCATTTTCCATTACTCCCGTTTTTCATTGGTAAATTTTCCTAATTTAACTCTTTACTTAAAATAGGTTATTATATTATTTACAGTTATTTCTTCTTCTTAATGAATTTCTTTAAGATTTATCCAGAGATTTTTTGCTAATATTCAATAAGATAAAACCAAACAATTAGAAATCAATATACTTAGCATATATTTATCAAAATCAATTTTTTAAGATCAATATGCAAATTAGCCTTCCCATCACACTGTAACCACTATTTTGTTGTATATATAAATACAATTGCGTATTATTAGTATGTAGATATGGTCAACAGTCTTAATAATTAAAACAATTTTATTATTAATTGAGGTTAAATAAAATAAAATCATGGAGAATGTGATGTAATAACTAAGGGAACTGTGAATTGAGTAGTAATATAGTTTCGGTTACAGACAGACTAAACACACAATCTCCATTATAATAAGATTAGATATGATTAATTGAAATTATCCAAATGTTTGTAAATTATTTGCATTGTATAGATATAGTTTCTAAAGAAAGAAATTCAAAGTTTGTCAAATCAATCCGTCGTTTCTCGCCTCGTCAGTCTAATTGGAAATCTTAGTAAAAACAACAGGTCCGACCATTTCTTGTCACAAGTCCGATTCGAAATCTTACTGAAAACCCAAGTCTGACATAAATTTTTCGTTGTTAAGTTTTTATGGGCTATCATTTGGTCTTCAAGCCAGAGCGCTTGTCCAGTGGAATTGGATCCTTGGTAGTCCTCTGATAATGAATCCTTTGCTTCTTCTGGTAAAGAGTCCTCAGTTCCTTCGGCAATGCTCTTAAGTTCCTCCTCAATGATTACAAGTGAACTGTGGTAAGTATCAGTGTTTAAGTAGTGTATCAGCCACGCCGTATGGCTTGTTGATTGGCCGGAGGAGTAAACCATGTGACCTAGGCTAGTCTATAAATCCAGGTGGGGAATTAGAGCACACCTTATATCAGAAAATATTCCAGCACTCGTAAATCCAATTGGTAATCTTATGACCATTCTGTAAAATAGGTGTCCTCAAAGCTCAGATTCGTCCTTGCAATTGACACATCCCTCTTCTCTTAATCTAAACTGATCTGAATTCAGAGTTTTCCTTCTCCTAGGCTGGTTACCATACCAAGATTGAAGATCCCAGCCTGACCTATTATTTTACCCATAGCTGGAGGGAAACTAGTTTCTCAAGGATATTAGCACTATGTAAAATACAGACAGCCTTGCTCAGGATTTGAACTCTGGTAGCAGAGTTTACTCCCTATTGTAAGATATAACAATGAAGTAATTATAGTAGAGTATTAACACTATGTTACTTTTCAGTATGTAGTGTGAATACAAGTTCCCTGGCCTCTAAAAGGCCAGGTTCTTATATACTATTGGAGGGGGTTACTTGTATCGTTTAGTACTTCCTGTAGAAGCCTCCATTACTTAATGGTAGAGTCCATTTCTACACAGCCGAAATTTGAATATCTTACAAATTTTGTCCCACCAGAGAGGAGACAGGTGTCTTATAAATTCTAACTCCATGAACAGCCATATTTCTCATTCTGTCGGCATCCTGCACACAGGACACGTTCGCGCTTGCTTTGAGCTTCGAGTTATTTCTCTCGCTAAAATACGAATATCTTATATCATATAAACATGTAAAAAAAAGAGAAAGAAACTACACGAAAAGGTAAAAATAAACGTACAACAAACACATTTTCTCTAATACGTACATAACACACATGTACGCATTGATGGACATGAATTGAATGCAAAACTATACACACATGAATAGATAAGAAAATAGTGTGAACATAGATATATAGATATGAACAGAATGAGATAGATAAATATATAGATTGGTAGTTAGATGTAAACAGACTGGGAATATATATATATATATATATATATATATATATATATACAGATTGAGATAGATAGACAGATATATATATATATATATATACATATATATATATATATATGAATACGCTGATACAGAGAGGCGGGCCAACATACAGACAAACACATAGACTGATAAATAAATAATTAGTTAGATAGATAGATAGATAGATATGGATTTAGGTAAACGCGGGCGCATACACACACACGCACAGACACACACACACACACACACACACACACACACATATATATAATATATTTATATACAGTGATTGATTGATACATATATAGGGATTTAGCCAAGCACACAGCTAGCTAAATAGCTAGCTAGCTAGCAAGATAGATTGAAATATAGGTGAACTCACAGATCGATAGATAGATAGATAGATAGATAGATATGAAGACTGACAAAATACACAGAAAGATGAGAAAATAAGTTTGGCTATACCCACCACTAAGACATTTTCAGGTACACATTTCCTTATATCTACTAGCAAATATATGCACCCTCCGGGTGCAAGCATTAATGTCGTAAAATATCATATTAAATTAGAAAGTCTAAATAAACTAAATAAGAATGCAGATAAAAACATTTGAAACAGAGAGGGGTATAATCGAAAAATAAAACAGCTGTAGCTTCCTCTTCCATCATCTCCGTCTTTCCTTGCTAAACTTTTCTAATTTAACTATTTAGTTGAATAAGAAAGTAAAGAATAAAATTACAGTTATTTCTTTTTGTTAATTGATTTCTTTTAAGATTTATCTCCGAGATTTTTGCTCATATTCATTAAGATAAAATCAAATAATTAGAAATCAACAATACCAAGCACATATTTATTAAAATCAAATTTTAAATATCAATATGCAAATTAGCCTTCCAGTTCACACAGTAAACCGCTTTTTGTTGTATATATAAATACAATTCCATGTTATTAGTATGTAGATATGATCAACAGTATTAATAATGTAAATCAATTTTATTAATAATTGAGGTTTAGATAAAAATAAAATCATGGAAAATGTGATGTAAATAACAAAGGGAATTGTGACTTGTATAGAAATATAGTTTCGGTTACAGACAGAAAAACACACAATCTCCATTATAATAAGATATAGACGGTTTCTATATGCAGAGTGGACCCGTCTATATCTGAGGAAATGGGCGCCCTACTTAAGTGAACCCGCCTATATTTGTGGAGATAGGCACGCTACTAGAGATATATGATTGGACACATGTGTCCGTCTTAAAAGCCCGGATCCAACTTACTAACCTAACATCTAGGCACCAAACAATAACATTTCAAATTCCCCTTTCCAAATGTGTATTGTATCCTGATCACATGACCGAAATGATTCAATCCCAGGTTAAACTTGCAAATCGTCTTCAAAATTAAAACGGAAACTTATTTGTTGGTGATTATGTGACAGTTTAACTACAGTATATGAATGAACTTTTTGCGAATTAGGTTGTGGTTTAGGTGTTTAGGGATTAAGGTTGTTTTTAATTATGTATTGCTAAAAAACAACAACAAAAGATCCTAAATTACTATACATTTAATGTTGAAAATATTTTTTCTAATCAAGTTTAATTGAAATTATACATTGCAGTACTAACACAAACAACTGAGACAAATGTGTCTACCATTGGATTCAATAATTAATTTCAATGGTTAATCAAATGTATAGTAATTTCTTGTTGTTTTTTTTGTTGTTTTTTAGCAATACGTAATTAAAAACAACCTTAATTCCCAAACCCCTAAACCGTAACCCAATTCGCAAAAAAGTTCATTCATACTCTGTAGTTAGGCTGTCATGAAGCACCACCAAATAAGTTTCCGTTATAATTTTGACGACGATTTGCAAGTTTAACCCAATCGCAAATGACACACGAATGTTAATATGCCATGAAACAAAGACCCCCATTGGTAGCTGAGATGTGATTAATCTCGGCCGGTTCACTTTAGCGAGGGGGGTATGATGGTGAAAAGACCCGAACTCCCCTATAAATTAAATATGGGTTGACAAATTCTGTAATAGGAAATTAAGTGGAAACTCAAACTCGAACAAAGTCAGATTAGAAAGTCATAAGATTGTATTTTTTATTTTTCAGGTAGACAATCATGATATCTAATAATGAATGCGCATATCAGCGTGCGGGTGTGTCATATTTTTAAAACATTACTCCTATAAGACGTAGCCCAAAATATCATACCATTTTCGCCCTTAGCATTAAGAGTAAACATTTATGAAATATTCTAACATTTTTAACATTAACCAAAGAAGAATTTCACTAAAGCAAACCAAAAATGAATTCTTTTTGAATTTAGTGTGCCGACGATTAAAAAACTCGGCTGAAATGTGATACCCTACGAAGTGAGTTAGATATGCTAGTAAGTTTTCGGATATCTACAACAGTGTTTTCTTATCTTGTTATTTCTATAAATAATATTCGTAGTCGATTTTCTTTTGAAAAGATTTCGTCGGCAGCAAAGGCACTACCTGGGCAACGTAATTAACTCACCGAATACAGAAGGTGACATCTGCCAGACGCAGATGGACAAAGTATTCTTAGCCAGTTCATACGACCATTTCAAATATCTCAGACATTGGTGAGACACTCTTTCGGTTATCTTGGAAGATACTTGATAAAATTTTGTCACAAACATTTAAGTTACGTTTGCAGATTTAGGTACAGTATTATGATCCAATATTTTATTGTTCATCGTCGATAATCAATTTTATTTCAAGAAATCTCCCGAAAACCTCAGTGTCGATAAAACCGTGTAAATAGATAATTCTGTAGACTTTTATTTAACTTCATCCTCGTCAGATAACAAATTCTATACAAAGAAATCAAATGGAAATTCACACCCAGACAAAGTCAGTCTAAAAAGTAACGAGACTGTATTTGTCTTTTTTTTCTTTTTTTCTTTTTATGTTTACATCACTGATCTTTAATAAAAATACGAATGTCAGTGTATGAATGTGTCACATTTTTTAAACTTTGCTCCAAGAGGCCATAGCCCAACATATCATACCATTCTCGAATTGTATCGTTTAACTTAATCCGGTTCTACAATCCTGAATTTTTGGATTTTTAATTTTTAATTACTGTTATTGTTTTTCGTTGATTTCTTGCATGATTTATTGCGACAAATATTTTGAACAAAAACGATTTTCATGACTTTGAAATAAATTTGGAAATAACCAAAGGCCAATTCAAGAATCCTCCACAAGGTCTAGCTTAATTGTCACCCTATCGGGTGGCTTTTAAACAAGTTAAACATATTTACCAACCCCTCCGCACGAGTTGGATTTGACAATTTCTTAATTTCTTTTATTTTTACAGGTTTGAATTTAGATTTTTCCTTCTCCTAGACCGGTTGCCTAACTAAGATTAAAGAGCACAGTATCTCCGGCTATTTACCCATAGCTTGAGGGAGAATAGTTAGATTCATACATTTCCCAAGGATATGTATTTACACAACTTGTCCGCCAATGATAGAATGTGACACAAGGTCGCAAGTAAGGAGCATCCAGCAAGGATCTAACTCGTTATTAAGTAGTAATGGATCTGCGAGACTAGCTTGCTAACCATGACATTATGTTTGGAACTAATCCAAGAAGCAGCAACCCACAAATGAATAGCTGAACGGCCACTTACCTCCTATCAAGAAAACCATCGGGGTAAGACGAACAAAACCTGCTTGACAACGCTGGAGAAGCAAGAACGAGATCATAAGTGACGTTATTCTATGGCTACCAACACCTCGTCACACCAGTGTGGATCTGTCCGCAAAAAACTTCACTGATCAGCTGTACACGGTTACCGGATGCTGCGCAGAGGACTTACCAGTAGCGATGGTCGATAGAGACGGGTGTCGAGGAAGGGTCCTCATCACGACTTGATTATTATTTACTCCTTTTGAGTTTTCACGTCAGCATTAGCTGATGGTCTTTCACTGGAGTCTGAGTGACAGCAAGTCTCCTCAGGTCTCCAGGACTCTTCTGAGTATTCTGGAAGATTGCAGCAGTGCAGTGTTCTGAATGGTTTATATCCTTCCTCTGATTTCCAGACTTTCCAAACCCTTTTCTAATCCTTTTGGGACCGTTCCAAGTGCACCAACTACAATTGGTATCATTTTCACTTTCATATTCCATAACTTTTTCAGTTCTCTGGCAAGATCCAGATATTTGTCCATTTTTTAATTTTCCTTTAGCTTCACCCTGTGATCTGCTGGCACTGCAAAATCCACCAGTTGACAAGTTCTTTCTTTTTGTTTATCAACACTAGATCTGGTCTTCTTGCTGGGATAAGGTGATCCGTTTTTATTTCAAAGTCCCAGAGAATTTTATGTGTTTCGTTCTCAAGAACAGATTCTGGTTTATGCATATACCATTTTGTTGTATGGTTAAAATTTAATTTTTTGCATAATTCCCAGTGGATCACCTTCCCAACCTAGTCGTGTCTAGTTTTGTATTGCTGCTGCTGCTGCAATTAATGATGATGATGAGGAGGAGGAAGAGAAGGCGGGGGGAATAATTCCGTATTTGTTTTCATCTGTGTGATATATATTTTCCCGCCACAATTAATTATATATTCCTCATTTATCATCGTTAATTAAACAATTCTGAATAAGTCTTGGGTTAAAATAAAAAAAAATAATGACCGCGGACTTTGAATTTGGCAGTCTATCGATGAATTATTAGCTTAAAAACGGGTGAAACTTTTAAAAAAATACCTTAATTATTTATAACGTTTCTTTTGTTATTTCTTAGCTGTGTCATCACTCTTAATACTAGGGAGAGTAAAAAAAAAACACTCTTACCCGGCAACACACTGGCCATACAAGATTCACTCCCTCCATTCTAAAAGAAGAATCTCCACCAGAGTTATTCTGAATGTTTGAGATGAGGTTTGAAAATTAGTATTATCTGCGTTATTCGGACTAAAGTCCCCATCTTGTTATTTGTACATATGCCCTCCAGCCTTCTTCAGGTATTTCCTGTCGGACTCGTTTCTCGGACCGGGAATCTTCGTAATCAACCTTCTTGTCGTAATCGGGAGCCATCACGGAACTTTGAACCTAACTTTGAAATTAACTGTGGATATAATCGAAAATTTGTATTTATAAAACAGTGAATATATCAAATATATATATAATACTAGCAGCGGCTACCCAGCGTCGCCAGGGTAGAGGGGGATTTTTTAAAAAGTTAGTCCCACAGATCCATTATTACTGAATCGTGAATTGATGCCCCATTTAAATCCCTATGTAAAAAATAGACTCTGTATTGATCCAGCTACTCTGAAAAGAAATCTTAATATCTATTATCTAAAATATTAAATGAAAAAAAATTCATTCTATTATCATTTAAATTCTATTTTTTAATTATCTTCACGAAAATATATCAAATCTTTATTATTTTTGTTCAAAAACCAAGCCCTGGTGATATCTAATGTGTATATATATTTACTTTGTCGTTAATTGTTTTATTTTCGAAGTTTCCTCCGGATATACATATACACACAACTGCCCTTTATATATGTATAGATTAACTGTGAATATAATCGAATATTGAATATAGTATTGAATATAACTGAACTGTGAATATATCAAATATATATAATATATTGAATATGATATATTATTAGAATATGATATATATAAATGTATCATCTGCTCTGATTATTAACAGTGAATATAATAAAATATTGAATATACTATTGAATATAATACTAATGATAATTGAATATTGATATTATTGAATACGATATATAGAATACAATATATTAACAGATATCAATTTTACTTGAATATAATCTGTGAATGTAAATATTTACCAACCTGTCCACATGAGCAGGATGTAACACAGGTCAATTCCTTAAACGGAGATTAACAGGTTTACATTCAGAGTTTTCCTTCTCTTAAACCGGTTGTCTAACCTGGGTTAAAGAGCACTATCGGTCCTACTTATTACCCATAGCTGGATGGAGTATAATTGGATGTAAACCTTTTCCAAGGGTATTAGCGATACGTGAAAGGCAAACAGCCTCGTCCAGGATTTGAACCCGTTGTGTTCATTTCTGTCGACAGCAACCATTACACAACGCGCCTCCACACGTGGAATATGTTTTGAGTATTGAATATGATATTGAATACTCTTTTGATATTGAATATAATTTTGAATGTTATTGTATACTGAATATAATAGTAACTATAATAGACTATTGTATATAATTTTGAATATAACTGAATATATTATATTGAATATAACATATTGATAAATATGAATATCAACTATCCGTATAATAAGGGTATAAATCAATGATGCTTCAAAAATTTATCTTAAAAAAGGATTAAACAGTGAAATCAAGAATGATCCATTCATGCATTTGGGTGATTCCATTCCTTGAGTTCTGATTGGCTGCTTGGTTTCAATGATATTGTGGAGTTTTATAAATACCCTGTCATTCTGCAGTAGAATTGCAACAAGACGGGTTTGTATTAACTTACAATTGCTTGTTGCCATGTCTTACCAATTCGACGGTAATTGATAATCGATAAGACAATAAAAAACATGCCACTCAATATACTTAATTCAATATACTTAATTCAATACTAAAAAAATGTACAAGGGGATACAAATTCACTAACTCACAAGAAAAGATAAACCATCATATGTACATGGATGACATAAAAATCTTTGCAGAAAATGAAAAAGAATTAGAAACCCTAGTACAAACTATTAGAATATGTAGCCAAGATATAGGAATGGAATTTGGAATTGAAAAATGTGCTATGCTAGTAATAAAACGGGGTGAAAGAAAATTAATGGACGGAATACAACTGCCAAATCAAGACACTATAAAATCTCTTGATGAAAATGAAAGTTACAAATACTTAGGAATTTTAGAAGCAGACAATGTCAAGCAAGCAGAAATGAAAGGAAAAGTTAAAAAAGAATATCTCAGGAGAACTAGAAAACTTCTAGAAACCAAACTTAACAGCAGAAATCTGATCAAAGGAATCAATACCTGGGCCCCCATTATAACATACTCAGGACAAAAATGGACAATAGAAGAACTCAGACAGATTGACCAAAGGACGCGAAAATTAATGACCATGCACAGAGTCTCCACCCTA
>CM042150.1:103599883-103602383 GCA_023376005.1 Doryteuthis pealeii
CATGTTCTCCAGACCTAACGCCACCGAACTTTGTTTTGTGGGTTGTATTGAAAGATCAGGTTTACAATCTTAAGCCAAAAACAATTGCAGAATTAAAGAATGCAATTTCAGATAAATTTCATGAAATTACCATTGAAATGTGTCAAAAAGTTTATAAAAGTGTTGCTGGTAGAGTTCAGAATTGTATGGAACATGAATGGGAACATTTTGAACATCTCAAATGACTAAATTCTAAAATTTTATATCTTTTGTAACTTTTTTTTTCTTAAATTTGGTTTGATTTCATTTGTATTTAACATTATTAAACCGAATAAGCATTATATCAATTTTGTTAATATATCATATTAATCCATTAACCTATGACAATACATTCATGTTTGAAAAAATAAAGGATAATCAAAAAGGCTTTAATTTTGTTCCACTTAAACAAAGGGCGTTACTTATGCCGCACCCTATATATATATATATATATATATATATATAATATCAGTTTGATATTTCACATATGTAGATAAATATCTAATATATATCTAATAATCGAAATGTTTTGGACGTCGACAATAATTTTCATATATCAATAAATCATCCTCTCGACACATATATTTCACATGTACTTATTATTTTTGCACATACTTACAAACTCGACCCCCCAATATATATATATATATATATATATATATATATATATATATATATATATATATGTATGTGTGTGTGTGTGTGTGTGTGTGTGTGCGTGCGTGTCAAATGTCGCCAAAAGGCTAGCGAAATGAACAGATGTTTGTGTCACTATTCTTTCTCACAAATTCTAAACGTCTCTTCACACGGACACCTGCACCTCCCCCACACACATATCCACATATATAGACATGAGATACCTAGCTTGCTAGATAAATGGGCTGACGCTGTATATTTCTTGGGAAACACTGGGCTGTGCCTACGATACCTCTCTGATGGTGGTGTGGTTTTCGAAGCAGAGAGACATTTTTATTGGCGGAGCTATTAATTCAATGTCCCTTGTTATAAATTCAGTATTTTTCTTTCACTTAGACTGGTTTGCTTATTCACAAGAATACAGTACCTAGTCATTCCTTTTTGTACTTCGATATTTGTGAGTTGTTAAACGCAAACAGCTTCGTTTTATAGTAAAAATCATTTCCAATGCATTTTTATAGATAAAAACCTTTCTAATGCAATTTTATAGTAAAAATCATTTCCAATGCATTTTTATAGATAAAAACCTTTCTAATGCATTTTTATAGTAAAAATCATTTCCAATGCATTTTTATAGATAAAAACCTTTCTAATGCATTTTTATAGTAAAAATCATTTCCAATGCATTTTTATAGATAAAAACTTTTCTAATGCATTTTTATAGTAAAAATCATTTCCAATGCATTTTCATAGTAAAAATCATTTCCAATACATTTTTATAGTAAAAACCATTTCCAATGTATTTTATAGTAAAACCATTTCCAATGTATTTTTATAGTAAAACTCATTTCCAATGCATTTTCATAGTAAAAATCATTTCCAATGCATTTTTATAGTAAAAATCATGTCGAGTCTCTTACCTGTGACAATAACGTTTCGATCACACTCGCTTTGATAGATATATAGATAGATAAATAGATGTTGCATACCCTTCTTTACTTACTTCTATTCTTCTTCTGGCGTCTTTGATATCTTAAGTTCTGGACTTCGTCTTGGGGACTTCGTCTTGGTGGTCGGTCGCACTTAACTCATTTCTGTCTTCTTCATCAGTCTTGTTACCAAGATATTCACCAACCACAAAGCCGTGTTATTTTCTTAAGCTTTTATTTACGTAACTAAACATTTCATGTAACTAAACATCTGACTAACATAGCAGGTGTATGCAGATGAGTTCCAATTAAGGCAGTACATCTCTGCCCAACAAGGTCCCACGTGACTTCCCGTATTTCGCGGGCTTCCTGTAATATTCCATGGAATGTCCCGACCGTGATATGAAAAGGGCCATCCCTTTAGAAATACAGGGGTTGACAATAATCTTATGCAACCGCATAGATTATGTAACATAGATAAAACTCAGAGATTTGGTTTCTCATAGACTGGCTTTGCTATTGTAAAATAATTCAGTTTGCTTAAAGATAAGTGTAGCACAGGGTTGTAGTAATTAGTATACTGAGCTAAGAAAACTGAAGATAAAAATATTTCTCACTTATTGAAAATCTGTTCACACACGCATGGCTATCTTCGTAGAAAATAGAATCGGTGACCCGAGTTCAAATCCTAGTCTAGGCTGTTTGCGTTTCACTTTCGTGCTAATGCCCTTGTGGAAAGCATAAATTCATTGATCCATTATTTACCCATAGCCCAGCTATGGGTAAATAGGAGACTGGAGCCTAGGTTAGACAAACAGTCTGAGAAATGTAAAACTCTGCATTCTAACCAGTTGTACACAACTTTAACTTTTACCTTGTGTCACATCCTGCTCGTGGTGGAGGAGTTAGTAAAAATA
>CM042150.1:103604883-103624883 GCA_023376005.1 Doryteuthis pealeii
TTTTTTTTTTTTTTTTTTTTCATGTTTAGACTTCTCGAAATTTTGGGTAGCACCTCATATTTACGAACGTTAAACATCAGTCTAGTGTAATATATTGTCTGATCAGTGCACCCAATGACCAGGCTGAATAGGAAGTGCATGGGGTCAGGAGCAGCCTGGAAACGAAAACAGGATGTGGCCCTGACCTGACCTATGCACCTGGAAATGCAGGTGAACATTTGACATGATTTGGGTGCAGAAATCTGTAGGCGTGGCCCATAGCCAATGAAAACAGTCTGCGTGGGCGAAGAGGCGTGTCTACAGAAAAAACTGCGTAGGTGTCACGAACAAAGAGGCGTGAAAGCGGGGGTCAGACTACAATAAAAGAAGCCCGTAGAGATCGATTAGAGAGACAACGATCAAGTTCGAGATCAAGTGAAAAGAACACACGATGGCTCCATTTTTGCGTAACCCTGCGAAGGACTCTCAGCTGTACACAACCGAGGGAATAAACATCCCATCTTACATTTTCCTAAATACAAGTGTTTGTGTTCTTAGACGGGTCCAGTCTGTAACACTAGGCCAAAGCCATATATATCGAATAACCTTAAGATCCAGTTCAGAGAATTCTTGTTATTGTAATTTATCATGCACATATGAACTCTTCCAGCTATAAATAGCAGCAGGTACTGCTCTTCAGCGGATAGTCAATATTCCAACGGTATGCTCGGACAGTTGATAGACCGCTTCGCGAGTTACCTTCTCATTTGTATATGTTTGTACTACTGTTTTTTTTATTAATATATTTGTTTAACTCATTTCCTCTCTTGTGTCCTTATTCTGGTCCCTAACCAGGCCACAAAAATTCTTTTAGGTGATATCCGCCTCCCTCGCAATAAAAAAGCACTTTACAAGAGGCAGACGTAAATTTGTCAGTTTCTGTCCTTGTCTCTGTCTCTGTCTCTGTCTCTGTCTCTGTCTCTCTCTCTCTCTCCTTGCGTCTCAACCAGGAGTCGAACCGCTAATGGAATTTACACAAACAGCCTCTAACTAGATATCTGGTAAGTGTGGAGAATTTAGACATATAAGGTGTGTGCTAGATACCCGCTCCTACTTATGGACTCGACAAAAACCATGTGATCAAATTCTTGGCCAATCACTGGCAGTACTCTGCTGTTAATACAATACTTAAACGGAGCATACTGACCATAACTACTTTGACTTTCGTGACAGACGGACATAGGATTAAATCACTGGACCTTTAACAATACGCAGGATAGGACTTATTCACTTACCAAATGATTCCATGACTCAGGACTTACACGCAGGATAGAACTTATTCACTTACCAAAGGATTCCGTAACTCAGTACTTAAACGCAAGATAAGACTTATTCACTTACCAAAGGGTTCCATAACTCAGGACTTACACGCAGGATAGAACTTATTCACTTACCAAAGGATTCCATAACTCAGGACTTAAACGCAGGATAAGACTTATTCACTTACCAAAGGGTTCCATAACTCAGGACTTACACGCAGGATAGAACTTATTCACTTACCAAAGGATTCCATAACTCAGGACTTACACGCAGGATAGAACTTATTCACTTACCAAAGGATTCCATAACTCAGGACTTAAACGCAGGATAGGACTTATTCACTTACCAATGAATTCCATAACTCAGGACTTACTTAAGCCCTTTTCAACTGGCCAAGGATGGCATTTAAAAACTTAACAACCTTCATTACTATTATTTCCAGGTCCATTCTTACGTGGATTGGTAATACCTATTAGGGACCCATCTATGAGTAAATTAGATATGTTTTAAAATTATTCCTATTCTGTAAGCCTGTGAGCACCCCCCCCCCAAAAAAAAAACAAACCCTCCTCTATACAGAAATGCAAGTGTGAATGTGCAATTAACGTTATTGCATAACCTCTAGGCATAAAATAATCCTTGACTGGTGGACATGCCATAAAATCAATGGATGAATCAATCATAAACGTTAACCTCTCCATGATGTTTATGAACTTATAAGTTCCCAAAAAGCAGATCTGGATTACTATATTAGATTTCCGCTTTGAAACAATAACACAAAAATGTAAATAAGAACACCTAACCTCTGGCCATAAAATTAACCCTAGACGGTTTGACAACAATTAAAATCAGTCAATCAACTGGGGCAGGAATACATGCTCTCATTCGAAGGTGTTACATTGCTATTGAGAGAAACAGTAACTATATAGAGAAATATGGATGTGATCCACAGAGAACCAGCTTCATTTTGATGTATGGTACATGTTCCTGTGTTCGTAATTATACCTGTCCTAATCAAAATGGCATTACCATTTGACTTACCCTCGTATATATTACCCTCTTATATATATATATATATATATATATATATATATATAATAGGTCTCGCCGGTGAATGAAGAACGCAAAAGCAAGAACGAATAAGGGATCACGTTCACACGAGGCACGAGTTTAAAAACTGTCCAATTTTTTCAAAAAGTCAACGTCTCTGATGTCAGATAAACATCTGAAACCATTGGTAAAACGAACTTTGTATTGGTGACTTAAATAAAAAAAAAATTAAAAAATATATATCGAGTAAACTACAGACACGTGTTTCGAGGTATCACCTCTAATCAGAGAAGTTATACCATTTAGCAGCTGCCTCTGGCCGGGTTCGAGACACGAACGAACTCACGCTCGCCACACCTTCTTACCCATACGGCCACAATCAGCTGCCAAGTATAGCAGGCTATTTAATCGCTCCATTTCTAAGCGGAAATGAATTCACTAAGAGTTCTCAAACTTTGTAAACAAAGTGAGATTTAGCTTAACGCTGAATACGATGAATTTTGCAATTAAATTCCTCCTAAATAGAGTGCTCAACTGAAATTAGGAGCGTATAATATATATATATATATATATATATATATATATATATTATATATATATATATATGCTCTGGTTATGAAACTAAACTGAATCTGGTGATGAAGCACCAGTTCTGGAGACCTAGAGCGTGTGGAATACCCCTTCATTGTCTCTACTCTCATTACTGACCTGGAATGGTAGTACCTGTTAGGGTCCTATCTATGAGTCAAAAAGATATGTTTGAAAATTATCAGTATTGGATAGGAATGACTGAAACCATTTAACAGTGCAAACAAAATATTTTTATAGACAAAAACAATTTAAGAAGAGTCTAATAAGTTTCTGTATTTTTCATGTTATTTGTTTGACAAGCACCGTACATACTTACGTATCATGCTACTGTGTTAGATTTAAATTTCAGTCTAATATTAAAGTGTCGCAAGATGTGCGTGCGAACAGATGGCCAACGCTAGGCCTAGGCCAACTGGCACGTCTACAATTTCCACCAGCGAGAAATCTCAATTTACGTCTTAGCCCTACCGGCTGGAACTTTAGAATACACCGACTGCAACTCTGCAGTGGGGGTAAATCCCCTCCCAATTGGACCACCTGTTGGCCGGAGGTGGCGACCCGTGATGCCTACCGACGGAATCCTGGTAGATGAGCAGTTCATGACATACTCTTAGCCTAGACGGGCGATCGGAGAGGCTTCATTCAATCAATCGGCTGGTCACGTCAAGCCCTAGAACCTATATGATTATCTCAACCCAATCGTCCTTATGGCTAACCCCAATCATTTTTATTATATATATGATAGAGGTAGGAATCGCGTGGTCTAATGGTTAAAGTCATGGGGAATGGACTCGTCGCCCCGAGTTCAAATCCTGGACATGGTGATTGCATTTCACTTGGCGCTAATACCATTAGGAAAGGTATGGATCCTACTCTCCCTCCAGCTATGGGTAAATAGTAGGGCAGACTGGGCTCTTTAACCTTGGTTAGGCAACCAGTCTAGGAGAAGGAAAACTCTGAATTCAAACCTGTTAAACTCCGCTTAAGAAATTGACCTTGTGTCGCATATTGCTCGTGCGAAGGGGTTGGTAAATATATATATATGATAGACGGAAGTGGCTGAGGGTATTAGTGTCCTGGGTATGAGGTTAAACTGCATCTACTGGTGAAGTTCCTGTTCTGGACCACTGGGAAGTGTGGAGTACCGCTTCATCGGCATTATTCTCAGGTCCACCTTGATCTGAAGTTCCAGCCGGTAGGGCTAAGACGTAAATTGAGATTTCTCGCTGGTGGAAATTGTAGGCGTGCCAGTTGGCCTAGGCCTAGCTTTGGCCAGCTGTTCGCACGCACATTTTGCGACACATTAATATTAGACTGAAATTTACATCTCACACAGTAGCATGATACGTAAGTATGTACGGTGTTTGTCAAACAAATAACATGAAAAATACAGAAAATTATTAGACCTGTTAGGGTCACGTCTATAGATTAAGTAGAAATAATGAATTTTAAAAAAAGAATTTTCAGTGCCTATCAATAATGAATTAACAAAATGTATTCGGCATAAAATAGCCCAACAATGTTTAAGCTGCCATAAAATCCAACAAACCAAACGAAACTAAACCAAACCTAGGCCCAGGCCAACTGGCATGCCTACAATTTACAGATGCAAATAGTCTCAATTTATATCTCATAGTGTCGCATGATACACAGTTATATACGAAACTAAACCAAACCAAGGCCCAGGCCAACTGGTATGCCTACAATTTCCAGATGCAAATAGTCTCAATTTATATCTCATAGTGTCGCATGATACACAGTTATATACGAAACTAAACCAAACCTAGGCCCAGGCCAACTGGTATGCCTACAATTTCCAGATGCAAATAGTCTCAATTTATATCTCATAGTGTCGCATGATACACAGTTATATACGAAACTAAACAAACCTAGACCCAGGCCAACAGGTATGCCTACAATTTCCAGATGCAAATAGTCTCAATTTATATCTCACAGTGTCGCATGATACACAGTTATATACGAAACTAAACCAAACATAGACCCAGGCCAACTGGTATGCCTACAATTTCCAGATGCAAATAGTCTCAATTTATATCTCACAGTGTCGCATGATACACAGTTATATACGAAACTAAACCAAACCTAGACCCAGGCCAACTGGTATGCCTACAATTTCCAGATGCAAATAGTCTCAATTTATATCTTATAGTGTCGCATGATATACAGTTATATACGGTAATAGTACAAAGAGTTCTTAAGTTGTCTGAATTTCTTGAATCTATGAAGGATACATAAAAGTAGAAATCAGCTAATGAAGTGTGTACATAGCGTTAACATTCCTTCAAGGCAGGTATTCATTAAGTTTATAGTTGTAGGACAAGTTGACCAAAAGTGCCGTCCATCATCAGGTTTCTGGCGCATAGACGATTGATAATTGAATTTCGACCGATTGGTCCCAATGGGGTGCCGTGTTGAATTATTGTCGTTAATGGCCATCTCAGGGGAGCAAGGGAAATTACTCACCGGTGTTCATTTCATGGTACCAAATTATAAGGTGGCATCTATAGATCCTTGACCTGACACGTCGCCCAAATCGACCGAGATTATAACACGCTGACTGTATACAACCATAAAAAGGGAGTGTACTTGGTCTGACACGAAACAGTAGCTGATCGTAAGGCTCCAGCTAGTTGGTTGGTTGGTTGGTTGGTTGGATTTTAAGGTATGTCAACCCTAGTTGGGTTTATTTTATACCGAATACGTTTTCTTTTATTCATTCTTGATGAATATTCAATTTTTATCTTTAAAATCAATTTTCTTTAAACACAATTTTTACATTCATTTTTCCTATTTCTTTATTGTTATCTACACTATTTCTCTGAATTTTTTAGATGAAGTTTGATAATTAGTATTATTTGGATTATTCGGACTATTTTCCTCATCTTTATTGTTATCTACACTATTCCTCTGAATTTTTGAGATGAGGTTTGATAATTAGTATTATTTGGATTATTCGGACTATTTTCCTCATCTTTATTGTTATCTACACTATTTCTCTGAAAGTTTTAGATGAGGCTTGATAATTAGTATTATTTGGATTATTCGGACTATTTTCCTCATCTTTATTGTTATCTACACTATTTCTCTGAATGTTTGAGATGAGGCTTGATAATTAGTATTATTTGGATTATTCGGACTATTGTCCTCATCTTTATTGTTATCTACACTACTTCTCTGAATGTTTGAGATGAGGTTTGATAATTAGTATTATTTGGATTATTCGGACTATTGTCCTCATCTTTATGGTTATCTACATTATTTCTCTGAATTTTTTAGATGAGATTTGATAATTAGTATTATTTGGATAATCGGACTATTGTCCTCATCTTTATTGCTATCTACACTATTTCTCTGAATTTTTTAGATGAGGTTTGATAATTAGTATTATTTGGATTATTCGGACTATTGTCCTCATCTTTATTGCTATCTACACTATTTCTCTGAATTTTTGAGATGAGGTTTGATAATTAGTATTATTTGGATTATTCGGACTATTGTGCTCATCTTTATTGTTATCTACACTATTTCTCTGAATGTTTGAGATGAGGTTTGATAATTAGTATTATTTGGATTATTCGGACTATTTTCACATCTTTATTGTTATCTACACTATTTCTCTGAATGTTTGAGATGAGGCTTGATAATTAGTATTATTTGGATTATTCGGACTATTTTCCACATCTTTATTGTTATCTACACTATTTCTCTGAATGTTTGAGATGAGGCTTGATAATTAGTATTATTTGGATTATTCGGACTATTTTCCTCATCTTTATTGTTATCTACACTATTTCTCTGGATTTTTGAGATGAGGTTTGATAATTAGTATTATTTGGATTATTCGGACTATTGTCCTCGTCTTTATTGTTATCTACACCATTTCTCTGAAGTTTTAGATGAGGCTTGATAATTAGTATTATTTGGATTATTCGGACTATTGTGCTCATCTTTATTGTTATCTACACTATTTCTCCGAATGTTTGAGATGAGGCTTGATGATTAGTATTATCTGCGTTATTCGGACTATTGTCCTCATCTTCATTGTTATCTGTACGAAACGTTGTACAGATAACAATGAAGTTGAGGACAATAGTTCGAATAATGCAGATAATACTATTCATTTTTTCCTATTTAACCCATACATGTGACCCTAACAGGTATCACTAATCAAAGTCACAGAGGACCAGTGAGTAATTGCGATGAAGGTTTGGTTTGGTTTGTTTTGTTTTACGGCATATCGACCTCAGTGGGAAATTTAATGCCGATAAAGTTTTGAAATAAATCAATTCTTAATGGATAATACAATTTTTTAATAAATACATTTCTCTATTTAACCCATAGATGGGACCCTAACAGGTACTACTACTCCGGGTCAGAGTGGACCAGGGAGCAATGGTGATGAAGGGGTGCTCCACATTCCCTAAACCTCCAAAACTGGAACCTCACCATCAGATAGAGTTTAACGTCATTCCCAGGACATGTAGACCCGCAGCCACCGCCTTCTAGCACCCATATGATAAAAAGGGGTTGGGGCTTGCCATAAGGGCAATAGGGTTGGGAAAATCATATAGGTGCTAGGGCTTGACGTGCCCAGCCGATTGATCGGAGGGGGCCTCTCCGACCGCCCGTCTAGCCCAAGAAAGGGCCAAAGTGGAGTATTGCAAGTCATAGACTGCTCAACCACCTGGATTCTATCCTTAAGCATCACGGGTCAGCACCCACGGCCAACAGGTGGCCCCATTGGGGAGTCTTACCCCTCTGCAGAGGTGCAGTCGGTGCATTCTAACGCCCCACCGACAGGGCGGTGTGATGAAGGGGTACTCCACACTTAGAAATGATAGACTAGGCACAGATTTCCTGAGTCCAGATTATCTCTGTAACTAATAAAGACGGAGACTACGACTCCAACCCATGAAGCGGACACATTGAAACTGCACGCCTAAGAGAGTGAAAAAAGATAGAAACCGGATCCAGCGATATTGGTTATATTTGTACTGTGACTAGTATCGTTTATACGGGAAGAGTTGAAGTAATCTGTGCAACAATGGTTACTCTCGACTAGACAGGTCTTAAAATGCCCCCCGTGAAGCGCTACTTAAAAATCTATGCTAATTCTTAAGCATTAATGTTAACGTGCTGATTTTCCTTTATTCATAGCTCTGTGAATATCTAACTTTTCTTTTCATATTATCAACAAAGAGAGTGTTATTATGAATTCTTTACAGGGTGTGAAAAATACATATTAACCCTCTACTTACGATTCTGAATGGTACATTTTGTGTACGTTTCCTGGCAGAAAATAGATTAGTATAAAAATAAAGAACATTTAAAATTTGTACTTTTTATATACTAGTGCAGCTTTGTGTACGTTTCCTGGCAGAAAATAGATTAGTATAAAAATAAAGAACATTTAAAATTTGTACTTTTATATACTAGTGCAGCTTTGTGTACGTTTCCTGGCAGAAAATAGATTAGTATAAAATAAAGAACATTTAAATTTGTACTTTTTATATACTAGTGCAGCTTTGTGTACTTTTCCTGGCAGAAAATAGATTAGTATAAAATAAAGAACATTTAAAATTTGTAGCTTAATTCGTGCAGCTTTGTGTACGTTTCCTGGCAGAAAATAGATTAGTATAAAATAAAGAACATTTAAAATGTGTACTTTTTATATACTAGTGCAGCTTTGTGTAAATTTAACGTACTTATGTATTTAGCGGGTAGATTCATGTCTTCTCCAACTAAACGCAGTCTGTACCAGCCGGGAGTTTATCCTGGTTTGTCGATTCAATACTGATAACCATTACTCCACCTGCTACTCCATCTTAATTTTCGTACACAATGTACAAACAAAGAAATGACGTTTTTCTTGGTTCTTTTTAAAAATTTGTTACGATATTTTTACTAATTTAACAATTACTATTGGGACAGAAACAGAAATAATAATACATTTGTCCTATTTCAGTATATATATATATATATATATATATATATATATATATATATATATATATATATACATTATTATTTATATTTTCTTGCTTGAAGGCAATTACAATGCGTATATCGTATAAAATTCGATAATTATAGAAGATAACCATGACAAGTGAATTTGGCAAACGATTATATTAACTTTGAAACTGACTGTACGATGTTCTAGCATCGCATAATCGTTTCCCAAATTCACTTGTCATGGTTATCTTCAATAATTATCGAATTTCATACGATATACGCATTGTAATTGCCTTCAAGCAAAAAAATATAAATCATAATATATACTTTAATTAACAATGCTTCTAAAAAAAACAAAAACAAACATCCAAAAATCATATATATATATATATATATATTATATATATATATATATATATATATATATATAGAGAGAGAGAGAGAGAGAGAGAGAGACAGATAGAGAGAGAGAGAGAGAGAGAGAGAGAGAGAGAGTATATGAAATGTTTATCCAAATGTAACATCTATTATGGGACAGAGGTACAAATAATATCTTTGTCCCATGTCAGTTGTACATTTAGAATATGAAATGTATATATAAATGTACCAAATATTATGGGACAAAGGTATAAATAATATCTTTGTCCATTTCAGTTATACATTTAGAATATAAAATATATATACAAATGTCAAACTATTATGGGACAGAGATATAAATAATATCCTTGTCCCATTTCAGTTGTACATTTAGAATACGAAATGCACATACAAATGTACCAACTAGTATGAGACAAATATAGAAATACTAATATATTTGTCACAATATAGTGGTACATTTAGAATATAAAATGTGTATACAAATGTAAGAACATTATAGGACAGAGATGGAAATAATAGTAAATTTGTCCCATAATGGTGGTACATTTAGAACATTAAATGTTTTATACAAATATAACAACTATTTGAGATAAATAAATATTATTTCTCACTATCTCATATTGGAATACAATTGGATTCAGGCTTTTGCCAAGAAAACGCAGCCAGCCAGTGGTTGAACTCGCTTCACCGATTCCATTATCCGGACTGATAACCATTAGTCAACCTACTCCTCCTATTTAATTTTAGTCCACAATGTACAAACAAAGAGATGTAATAGGGATAAAAATGACGTTTTTTCATTGTTCTTTTTATTTCTTTTTTTTATTATCTTTACCTCTGATTACCTTGAGCGTATTGTAGTGTTTGAATAGAGTCTTTGTCATTTGATTTGGCCGAGTCTTCAATCACTTACAAGATAATAGCCTATATTTTACTCTTTCTCACAAGACAGTGCGCTCTGTAAACAGATAAATATACGGTCATATCAAGTATAGCTACTAATTCTTCAAGGCAATGTTTTATTTTTTTTTCAGACGAGGATCACAAAGATATTGATCACAGTTTGATGATGTTATACAAGATCAATGTACATTCACCTTTGTATTTTACAAAATTACTGTTAATCTAAAATATTTATTTTAAAATATTTAATTAATTTAATAATATATTTTTGAAGGCAAAATAATGCAAATTTATGTTTAAAAACATATTTATTTAATTAAAAAAAATTTTTTTTGTTCCCTTAATATTTTCAGGCTATGCCCATCTTCAGAGAGTTGAAATTTTTTTTTTTAAATTTCATCTGTATTTGTTAAACTCAACTGTGATGTTAATCCGTTGAATGTTTTAATGTAAATGCAAACGTTCGGCAAAGATTGTAAAGTTCTGCTCGGCAAAGATAGTGAAACTCCGTTAGATCCCGTGCGGCCTCTTTTTCGCGGGATGTTTTGAAAATCATTTCATATATAAATATATATATATATTTTTTTATAATAATTTAATTAATTGTACGAGTGATACATAAATAGACTCTAATTGTATTAGGCAGGTGTGACAGAGAACACGAGGTGAGTGGTGAACGTCAAGGCCTGCCGTATTCTCGAAGGAAGCGGGCTAGGCTTTGCCTGACATGTAGGACTGTAGGATCGAACCCGCTTCTTTCAGAATGCAAACATTGGCACCGAAGTCGAGAAGCTACAGTGTAAGCGCCAGGTGCCCGGATGATAGCTATGAGGATTCTGGCGGCCGGGTTTGGCTTGGGAATCTCGTGTGTGGGGCGCAGACACCCGGATGTTGAGGAGAAACTACCATAAGTAGAAGTGGGGTGACGACAGGAGTCGAGTCGCGAATTTGAGTTACTGAAGATTTTACGACGACGATTTTTCAGTTGCTGAAGATTTTTGACGACATTGTCAACAAGTCGAATATTTTTTCCCCTCTATTTTTTTTTCATTCTAGAGCAGGTTTATATAATGTTTTTAAAACTTTGTTTTCAGTTAAAACGTTCTAAATGTTGGTCATGATTAATACATAATACTATCACTTATTTCACCACGCCTGAGCGAGGCTTAATTTATAGTTAAAAAAAAAAAAAAAAAAAAAAAAAAAAAAAAAAAACTAAAAGAATTTCAAAGAATCCGCACGAGCGCACGTACAACGGAGCGACATGCCATCACAGAAAATCCCGAACATTTCAAATATCTGGCGTTACTTCAGCTTAATAACAACAAACGGTTACGCCGGCGCCGTGGGATAAGTACTAAAAATAACACAAGTACTTCTACCTCTGATGATGAGAATTTCTTTCGAAAATATTTAGGTAAATAAACATCATTTAACAGGATGCGACACAAGGTCAATTTCTTAAGCGGAGTTCAACCGGTTTGAATTCAGAGTTTTCCTGCTCCTAGTCCGGTTGCTTAACCAAAGTTAAAGAGCCCAGTCTGCCCTACTATTTATCCATAGCTGGAGGGAGAGTAGTATTCATACCTTTGCCAAGAGTGTTAGCGCTAAGTGAAATGCAATTACCACGTCCAGTATTTGAACTCGGGGCGACAAGTCCATTTCCCATGACTTTAACCATTACACCACGCGCTTCTAGAGTAAGAGATATTGATAAACAATTGACAGAAATAGACAGAAATGGATAGACAGAGACAGATAGGCAACTATATACATAGATAGATAGACAGAGACACAGATATATGAACAAACATACAGACATCAATTGAGATTAATAGAAAGAGATATATAGACAGAGATAGTTAGACATTTTACATAATTGATATTCAATTGATCGCCAACCATTTTCAGTAGGTTGTGTAGTATAATTCAAAATAGCGATAATTAAAAGAATATCAGAGATATTTTCATAGACAGGTCTTGTCTGGAATGGATTCACATAGACCTAGAGGGAAGGGGTAGATTTTACAGAAAGTGAATTTGGCGCCAATAATTTTAGCGTGCAAAAAACAAGTCACGGGATATACTGACGCGTATTAACATTACAGAAATAGTCCCAGAGAAGTGGCTCGTTGGCCGCATCACAAAAAATCATAATGAACTATTTTCTAGATGATTCTTAACACACTGTCTTCATCTGAAAATCGTCATATATAAAATCTCATTTATTTAAAAAGAATAGACTTTCCTCCCTTTCTCTTTGTCAAATAAATTTTGACAGCACTTTATTAAAAATGTGTAGAACACTTTTACATTTTTCTTTAGGTTTTCATCCATTTTAGATGATCAGGAGAAACTGGTACTGTAGAATAAGAATTTAGGAGAATCAGTCATGTTATGGTTTGGCGATCGTCGCATTAGTTTTGCGCGGGACGTTCGAAAAGACAAAGGAAAATTGAACAAAGAGACTGGAAAGGGAAGTAAGGACTTCCGGCTGAGGGACAAAGAAAAAGATAAAAATGTGTGGGCGTGTTGTCAATACAAAAGCGAGAGGGTTAAGCATTCAGCGGTCAGTAGGGACAGGGAGACGGCGAACGGAGCGACCGAGCTTGCGGTCAATCGTTGCCAACGGGCAGTGAGGCGCGCCCACCACCTTTCACCTCCCGAGACGCCAGCCAGTAGCAGTAGTTCCCATTGTCAACGCTCGCCACTCACACGCACCACGAGGGAACTAAATAAAAAAGTCTAATCTCCTACTAGATACAGATGCCTTGTGATTTCATTAAGCGGCCACTACATATATCGTCTAAGGGTTAGAGATGAGACCGCAGTATACCAGCAACGTATACGATTCAGCGTGAGTTTGAAGATGCCAGTATATAACATGTACGAATAGTGGCGGGAAAGACGGGCTACGCAACATACATGTGATTTGGTACCGTGACAATCCCACTATGCAACAGTCAGACCTACCTTTCCGTGTCTGCTTCCTCTACGCGTGTGCGGACCAAGAATATATTTGAGAAATGAATAAAAGTGTGTACAGAAGAAAAGGTCTCCGTGTTGTCGCCATAATAAAAGAACAAAATGGTCCCCACAGAGAGCGAGGCCCGAACCGAAAAACGCAGACAACGTTGGAAGAATAAACCATAACCCAATAGAGACAGTACACAACGCAAAAATACAAAAACTAATATTATCTAACGTATTAGAGGTATCTACTATTTTGAGATAAGTGTAGAAATTGAACGACAAATTGTACACTGGGATATTGATTCAAATAGGTGTGACTGATAGGCGATGACCCCGAGTTCAGTTTTATACCATAACTGGGATGTTTAATCTCATTCATGCGAACAGAAAGTTCTAGAAATTAGAAAAACGGTTTTAGATTTAATTATTTTCGAATTGTTAACGTGCACTTATGTGCTCATATTGTTCCACCCAGCACCTTGAACAGAGGTAGCTTTCCGAGTGTAGTCGTGTTATATATATATATATATATATATATATATATATATATAACACGACTACAGCCGGAAAGCTTTATATATATATATATATATATATATCCCAAGCATTCGACTCAGCGATCGCTGAGCACCTTTCTATAAATGCTTGTTTGTCCAATTATACAGATGAGTGCTTCTCTATTCTGCACAGAGCTAGGTCTAAGCAACATCTAGCAGTCCTTGAGGCTGTTAGTATTTCTTTTCTTAGACCTACTCTGTGCAGACAAACACCGAGACACTCCATTTATCTGTTGGGAGGCATAACATAACATAACCCTGGTTTAACCTAGGGCACATATACATACCCTTCTTTCCCCAATTTTTTTTGTCCCCCCCCCCTCTTTGGTTTACCCCATTTGTTCTTAACAAATTCTTTACATTTCTGACTTTTAATTGTCAACCGGTGTAAATACTTGAAAAAGTACCGGTCGAAAAGGCCTTCGTATCCCCTTTTATTTTATTATTTTAATTCATAATAAAATATTACCTCCCCATTTTACATATGATTCTCTACTTTTAGTAGTTTACAAATTTGCATGTACCAAACATCTATATATATATATATATATATATATATATATATAACTTTATGAGCATTTTTAAAAAAAATGCAGGAATTAAAAAATTCAAAATAAAAATCCAAAGCATAAAGAGCGTCCAAAATAATCAACCGACGTAATTTGCGGTTCAAAAACATAACAGCAAGAAATGTCTTTGCATGAACACCAGAAGATCTATTAGCAACCTGATGATGGTGAAATAACCTGAAACCTGGGTAGTTGCTTATGGAAAACAATTATATTTAAAAAAACAACAAATAAATAAATAAATATAATATATATATATAAAAGTTAGGGGAATATGGGCATGAAGTCAACAACGCTTGGTTACAGTCAGTTTCTACTGATGCGATTCTCAAACCACTTTGTTTAAGAATCTAATTTTGAGAAACTTTCAATAATAAAGAGCCTATGATTTCATGTCCACATTACAGTAAGTTAGAAATATAAGCTCTATTCATGATATTGCACCCTATTTCCTCATAAATTAGCCCACAATATTATAATATATATATATATATATATATATATATTATATATATATATATATATATATATATATATATATAAGTAAAGAAATAACAAAAGACTTAGGTGATTTAGCTTATAGTCTATTTCTTTTTCTGAATATATCAAAATAAGAGATACATTAAGAGATACATTTTTTGTTGACCGAGTTTTTTGTGGCGGAAGTACTCATATTTGAAACAACAACATAATTTTTTTTTTTTTGCAAGATCAAGGATTTCATTTGGAATTCATATCCCAGGACTATAAAATTTATAAAATTTAAAAAATAAAAATCTGTTTTCAAATGCCTTTAAAGTGATGAGTCGGGAGAGTTAGACACTTTTCTAAGCTCCCTGAAATAGACTATAATGCTAAATCTCTAAGTCTTTTGTTATTTCTTTACTTATATATTTTGCTCTGTGACTCTAACATTAAGAGCACACATTGAGCTCTCACACTGCGACTTGTTTTTAAAAAAAATAAAACTCTTGTGTCGTAAGAAGATTTCTTCTCGGGATTTTGGATTATTATATATATATATATATATAATATATATATATATATATATTATATATATATATATATAAATGCATATATATAAATCTATCTCTAATATCCCTATATATATATATATATGTGTGTGTGTGTGTGTGTGTGTGTGTGAATGTCATTGTGTGTGTGTGTGTGTGTGATTTTATGTATGTATATTTCTGATGTAAGTTTGTATATATGTAATTTGGTCGTAAAAAGCCTAGAGAAGATAACCACAGACTATCCTATTTTTCTGGATTTTTATGTCTGTGGAATGGTTTTGTTAAAATGTCCGAATCCATCAGTTCTTTGAGACAAGCAATAATTTTCAGCGGTTTGCCGCATTGACATCTCTTATTATTAAAATCGCCACGGATGGCCCCGTGGCTTCTACGTAGACGAAGTCGTTTGTACAAATCTTCACAAAAACAAAATGGCGCTTAAAAAATCAATTGCCGACAGGAGAAAGAGAGATTGGTGCTGGTTGGTCAATTCAAATGCAAACGTCATTGTGGTCATGGGAGGTCAAGGATGCTAAGTAGTTTGTGTCATCATTAGTTTGCCTGCAGTGAATCTGTTCATCTCTTGGGATATCAACAATGGAGAAAGAGAGATTGTCTGTGAAAATGGTGATTTGCTGAAAGGAATTTGAAAGATGGAAGATGAGGAAGTGAATGAAATAAACTGAGAATGTAAAGAAAGAAGAAAAGGATAAAGAAAAGAGAGGGAAGAACAATATAGAACAATGAAGAAGGAAAAAAGAAGGAAAGAACAAAGGAGTAGATAGAGAAAAAAAGGGAGGAAGATAGGGAGAAAGAACAATTTAGAATAGATAGAAAATAGAATTAAGAAGAAAGAAAAAAGAGAAAATGAAACAAAAGAGAAAAAGAAAGAAGAAAGAAAACAAAAGGAAGATAGAAGACAAAAAGAGAAAAAGAAGGAAAAAATAAAGAACATGACTGCAAGAAAAAGAAAAGAAAAAGTAAAGAAGAAAAAAAGAAAGAAAGAAAGAAATAAGAAACGAAAAGAAGGAGAACAAAAGGAAGAAAGAACAAATCAGGATAAAAAGAAATAGAAAAGAAAAAGAAAGAAGATAGAAAGAAGAAAGAATAAAAATAAAGAAAGGAAAAAGACAAAGTAAAAAGAAACAATAATAAGATAGAAGAGAAAAAGTGAGAAAGAACAAAAGAACAAAGAACTTGATAGAAAGAAATAGGATATATAAGTAAAGAAAGAAAGAATGAAAGAAAGAATGAAAGAAAGAACAAACAAAAATAGCGAAAGGCAAAAACAAAGAAATAAAAAGAAAGAGAGAGAAAAAGAAATAGAAAGAAAGAAAGAAAGAAACAGAAAGAAACAGAAAGAAAGAAAGAAAGAAAGAAAGAAATAGAAAGAAGCAGAAAGAAAGAAAGAAAGAAAGAAAGAAAGAAAGAAATAAAAAGAAAGAAAGAAAGAGAAGAAAGAAAAGAAAGAACGAAAAAGAAAGAGAAAGAAGAAAGAGAAAGAAGAAAGAAAAGAAAGAGAAAAAGAAAGAGAGAAAGAAAGAAAAGAAAGAAAGAAAGAAGAAAGAGAAAGAACGAACGAAAGAAGAAAGAAAAAAGAAATAGAAAAAAGAAAGAAAGAAAGAAAGAAAGAAAGAAAGAAAAAAAGAAAAGAATGAAAGAATGAAAGAATGAACAAACAAAAATAGGGAAAGACAAAAACAAAAATTAAAGAAAAATAAAAAAAATTAGAGGGATAGAAAGAAAGGAAAAAGAAGAGAAAAAAGTAGAGAGAAGTCAGAAAGAAGATGTAAAAAAAAAGAATAGATAGAAAGAAAGAACTTAGTAAATATAGAAAAAGAAATAAGGAATTGATAAAGAAAAAAGATATAAAGAAAATCTCTTTCTGAATAACGAAAACTAAAACTAAAATAAAGAATGAAAAATGAGGAAATCAAAGAATGTGTAAAAGATATATAAGTATTAAAAAATGATGGAAGAAAAAAAATGAAAAGTGTGATAGAAAGAAGTTCAGAACAAAATACGAAAAAGAAAGAAGGAAATAACTTTTTGAAGGAAATAGTTATAGAATAAAATATGAGAAAGAAAAAGTAAAGGAAGAATGGGAAAATGGAAAGAATGTGTGAGGAAATGGTCTAGGAAAAGAAAGAAAGAAAGAAAGAAAAAAGAAAAAAGAAAGAGTGCAAGGACGTAAGAATATCAAAGAAAGTAAGAAAGAAAGAAGGAAAGAAAGAAAAGTAAATGAAAAAAGTGAGAAGGAAAAAAAAAGAAAAAAAGAAAGTCAGAAAAAAAGAAAAAAGAAAAAGAAATAATGTTGGGAAGCAAAGAAAAAATGTGGAAAAAGAAAGAACGAAAGAAAGGCTTATGAAAGAGAAATGTACGTCCCAAAAGAAATTATTATAGCATTAAATATAAGAAGGAAAAAAGAAGAGAAAAGTTTTGGGAAAAAGGAACGAAAATCTGGGAAAAGAAGGAAAGAAAGAAAGAAAGAAAGAATAAAATCTTTAAAAAAGAATTAAACAAAAAATACGTAAAAATCTTGGAAAGAAGGAATTAAAGAATCAACGAAGGAATGTGAATTTGAAAGAAGAACATAAAGAAAAAATATGTTGGGGAGAAAAGAAAGAAAAGTTGGAAAAAGAAGTTCGGAAGGAAATTATGAAACAAATAGAAGGAAAGAATGTTCCGAAGGAAATAGGTATTGAATTTAATGTAAGAATGAAAAACGAAAGGAGGATTTGTGGGGGAAAAAAGTGAGAAGAAAAAATCTGGGAAAAGAAAGAAAGAAAGAAAAACGGAAAAAGACATGAATGAAAAACATAATTGTGAAACTGAAGAACGAAGAAGAAATACAAGAAAAAGAAGCAAAGATAGTTATAGAATGCAATATGAGAATGAAAAAGAAATGGAATATTTGAGGAAAAGAAAGAAATATGATTAGAAAAGTGCTGGGAAAGGAAAAAACGAAATATGTGAATAAAAACGAAAATTAATTGAAATGTTGAAGAAAGTAAATATGTGAAAGAACGAAGAGAAATTAAAAATGACCGAAAAGAAATACAAGAAAGAGAAGCAAAGAATGAAATATTTCAAGAATGAAATGAAAAAGAATGTAATAGTTATAGAATGAAATGGTAGAAGGAAAAAGAAATGAAAGATATAGGAGAAACATAAATGAAAGAGGAAAAGGTATGGGAACAGAAAGAAAGAAAGAAAGAAAGAAAGAAAGAAAGAAAGAAAGAAAGAAGGAAAGAAAGATGTGAATAAATAAAACAATAATTTAAAGAAATGCACGAAAGAAGGAAAGCTAAGAAAGAACGAAAAAATAATCAGAAAGAAAAAGGGAAAAACAAAAATTTAAAGACATTATGTTAAAGAAAAGGAAGTCGAGAAGAAAAGAAAGAATCACGAGAAAGAAAAGAACAAAGAAAGAAATATATCAATGAATAATGAGAATTTAAAGAAAAGAGCGTAAGAAGAAAAGTTAGAAAGAATGAAGAACACATGAGAAAAAGAAAGAGAAAAAGAAAGAAAATAGAAGGAATAAATACAAACTGAGAATTTAAAGAGATATGCGTTAAGAAAAGAAAGAAAGAAAGAAAGGAAGGAAGTCGAGAAGAAAAGAAGAGAAAGAAAGAAAAAACAATATATCAATGAATAATGAGAATTTAAAGAAAAGAGCGTAAGAAGAAAAGTTAGAAGAATGAAAGACACATGAGAAAAGAAAGAGAAAAAGAAAGAAAAAGAAGGAAAGAAAGATATAAATAAAAACTGAGAATTTAAAGAGATATGCGTTAAGAAAGAAAGAAAGAAAGAAAGAAAGAAAGAAAGAAAGAAATATGAGAAAGACGTCAATATGTAAATAGAAAAACGAGAATTTGAAGAAATTAGCGAAGGAAGGAAAGTGAAGAAAGAAAGAAGGAGAAAAAAATATGGAGAGGCGGGAAAACATAAATATTAGGAAAAAAAAAAAAGACTGAAATATCTGAAGTGAAATTATAACTCTTTCGTGAAAGGAGGTACAAAAAGATAGAAAAATACAAGAAGAAAAAGAAGCAGCGTCAATTTATTAGAAAGAAAGAAAGAAAGCCAAGTAAATTAGACAAAGGGAAAAGGCAATATTAAGAAAGGGAAGAAACAAAATGATGGACAGAAAATATTAACGCTTGGAGAAGTTCGTAAAGACCGGACATGACATAAAAATCACAACCCAGAGCTGATTGTAAAGACGGAGAATGATTACGAAGAAAATGTTAAGCGAACTTATAAGCTGATAGGATTTTATGTTGCTTTATTGAAAGATGTCTATGTGAAGAATTTCTCATTGTTAGGTTGTCATGAATGATAAACTGGTTGTCAGGGGAAAAATTGAGTGAATATTGGGCTATTTTAAATTATTTACTATATATAATTATTTACTATCTCTCTCTCTCTCTCTCTCTCTCTCTCTCTCTATCTATATATATATATATATATATATATATATATATATATATATATATATATATTATAATATATTAATGATTTGAAGGAATTACAATGCGTATGAAAAATAAAAAACAAAAAGATGTTATTTCTGTCTTATCGATTTCAAAGTAGAAACTTCAACTTCAGAGGTGTATATCAGAAATATACGTGCTTAAGTTTTTTTTTGTGTGGTTATAATTTTTTTTTCTTATTTTCTTTTTCCT
>CM042150.1:103629883-103672383 GCA_023376005.1 Doryteuthis pealeii
CCGGCCTTCTTCAGGTATTTCTTGTCGGACTCGGGAAACTTCTCGGACTCGGGAACCTTCTTTTCGAACTCGGGAACTTTCTTGTCGTAATCGGGAGCCATCAAGGAACTTTGAACCTAACCCTTTATTTAGTCCACGGGGGTATCCTGTTCTCATTCCGCTAACCAATTGCTAACTATAACCATAACACAACTCATACCCCCGTGGATTGAATAAAGGGTTTGGTTCAAAGTTCCGTGATGGCTCCCGATTACGACAAGAAAGTTCCCGAGTTCAAAAAGAAGGTTCCCGAGTCCGAGAAGGTTCCCGAGTCCGACAAGAAATACCTGAAGAAGGCCGAAGGGCATATCGACCGAAACGTTGTACAAATAACAATGAATATGGGGACAATAGTCCGAATAACGCAGATAATAATAAAACAACATGATTTACGTAAAACATCAGATTATACAAATCTTGTGAAAAAATTGTTAGTTGTCTCAGAAGCATGGAAAAATACATGTTGAAGATTAAAGATCAGAATAAAATTCAAAATGATGAATCTTAGATGTTTTTCTTATATTTCGTGGTACTTTTCTCTTTCTCAAAGGTTTATTTTAGACTAGCTGTTCTTTCACTTATCTGAGTTCTTTTCTTTGGAGTCACGTGGTTTCAGTCTGGTTATTAGTTGACTGGTTATTTTTTATGTTGTTTTTTTTTGTATTGCCCCATGTGTCTGAGGATTCCTCTCTCTCTGTTGAAAATGCATTAATTTTTTTTTTTTTTGACTATAAATTAAGCCTCGCTCAGGCGTAGTGAAATAAGCCTGGGCGAGGCTTAATTTATAGTAAAAAAAAAAAACATTAAAAGAATTTCGAAGAAACTGCACGAGCGCACGCACAAACGGGCCGACATGTCATCACGAAAAAAAAAAACCCCGAACATTTAAAATATCTGGCGTTCCTTCAACTTAATAAACAACCAAACGATTACGCCAGCGCCGTGGGATAAGTACTAAAAACACAAGTACTTCTATGACCTCTAATGATGGGATTTATCCCGAAAATATTTAGGAATAAAAAGGTAAATATACATCATTTTCAACACCTATTCCATTGCATTGTCAATTGCCTTCGAATTTATATATTATATATATATATATATATATATATATATATATATATATATATATTATATAGATGATCATTTCCCAAAGCAAATTACATAAATATCGTTATTAATGCAGATATAAAATAATAAGAGTATCACAAAATTATACAGTTACCGATTATCTGCGCAAATACACACATACACATATGCATATACGCATACTTAATCTTTCTCTTTCGTGCACACTCATATACGCGTATATACACACACATACACGTGCGCGAATACACACACACACACACATATATATACATATATATATATATATATATTATATATATATATACATATATATATATATATATATATATATATATATACTAGCAAATATATGCACCCTCCGGGTGCAAGTATTTTAGTTAAATTTTATAACAAAATATCATATTAAATTAGAAAGGCTAATGAAACTGAATAAGAATATAGATAAAAAGATTTTGAACAGAGGGGGTATGATTGAAAAATAGAACAACTTTGAAACTAACTCTTCCATCATGTTCCGTTACTCCCGTCTTTCATTGGTAAATTTTCCTAATTAAACTGTTTAGTTAAATAGGAAGTAAAGAATAATATTACAGTTATTTCTTCTTGTTGAGGGATTTCTTTTAAGATTTATTGAAGAGATTTTTGCTCATATTCAATAAAATAAAACCAAACAATTAGAAATCAATAATACTAAGCATATATTTATTAAAATCAATTTTTTAATATCAATATGCAAATTAACCTTCCCATTCACACTATAATCCACTATTTTGTTGTGTATATATAAATACAATTGCATGTTATTAGTATGTTGATATGGTCAACAGTGGCTTCGGCCTCTGGACCATTGATATAATTAACAGCGTCGATTCCCCCAGGCAACACCTGCATTTAAAGGGCAGGGCTATTGCCCAGTGACTGAGGCGCCCCTCTTGAGGGGGAATGCCGAATCGACGCAATTTTTTCACCTGCCACCCATGAACATTAATTGTGCCTGACCCGTACAAGTTACGTGGAAAATATCATGTAGATATGGTCAACAGTGTAAGTAATGTAAAACATTTTATTAATAATTGAAGTTTAAATATAAATAAAATAATTGAGAATGTGATGTAAATAACAAAGGGAATTGTGACTTGAGTAGGGATATAGTTTCGGTTACAGACAGACAAACACACAATCTCCATTATAATAAGATATATATATATATATATATATATATATATATATATATATATATATATATGCTTCATTTTTTAGGTAGCGTGTTCAATCAGTCACTATCCACCGTCAAAAAATCCAATTTGATTGTACCAAATTACAGTCCGATCCAATTTTTGAGATGTTAATTCCTTCGAGGATTCTTCAGTTTTTCCAATGCCAAGTTCCACTGCACGTGTCCATCTAGGAAATTAACGGCGCCAACAGGCACGAGATCAGCCAGATAACGAAGCGAACTCTTTTTTCCCCCCTGTTCTCGTAAATAGTCGTCTTTTGTTTGTTATTCCACACGAGTATCACCATTTTGTTGTTTTTATCACAACTTCTCGACTGTTTTAAAACAACAGATTCAAGACTATTCACTTTTTGGAATAATCGAAGAACGTGTCAATCAAAGAGTAATTGCAAAAGCAGCTGAATATACTAGTACCAGGAATGTGTGGAAAATAGGTTGCTTGGTTGGATTTTACGGCATGTCAACCCTTGCTGGGTTATTTTATCCCGAAACATTTACATTTTGTTTTATTCACTAGATAATCTGGATTTACATTTTTCCATTGCATTTTGAACAATTTCATTTTTAATCAGAGAGTGTTGTAGGATGGAAGATGTAGGAACATGCGTATTAATATATAAATAAGAGGATCAGGAAAGAGTAGAGAAATGAATGATAAATAAGAGAGTTTGCAAAGAGTACAAAGATATTAATGTCAGATATATAAGGTGGACAGAAGAAATAATGTTGGTTGGTTGGATTTTACGGCATGTTAACCCTTGCTCGGTTATTTTATGCCGAAGACATTTACATTTTGTTTTATTCATTCTAGTTGGCTATTTTTAAAAACATATTTTTAATACTCACTTTTTGATCCCTTTAACCCATAGATAAGAACCTAACATATACTACCACTAGGTCAAGGTGGACCTGGGGGATCCAGAATTTGAACTTCACCACTAGATAGAGTTTTAGTGTAAAATAGGTATTTACCCATCCCGGACACTCCCATGTATTGGCTATGGACCTGATTGACTTCCTGGGACCATTGTTAATCATGGTCTGAATCTCAGCAACTGATATGGTTTTTTTTGGTTTGGTTTGGGTTTTACGGCATATCAACCTCGGTGGGTCATTTAATGCTGACAAAGTTTTGAAATAAATTCATTCTTAATAGATAATCAAATTTTGTTTATAAACTAATGTTTTTCTATTCAATCTATAGATTGAACCCTAACAGGTACTACCATCCGGGTCAGGGTGGACCAGGAAGCAACGGTGATGAATGGGTGCTCCATATTCCCCAGACCTCCAAAACTGGAACCTCACAGTCAGATAGAGTTTAACGTCATTCCCAGGACATGTAGACCCTCAGCCACCGCCTTCTAGCACCCATATGATAAAAAGGGTTAGGGCTTGCAATGAGGGCAATAGGGTCGGGGCAATCATATAGTTGCTAGGGCTTGACGTGGCCAACTGATTGATCGGAGGGGGCTTCTCCGTCCGCCCAAAGAAAGAGCCAAAGTGGAGTTTTGCAAGTCACGGACTGCTCGTTCGCCTAGGTTCTATCTTTAAGCATCACGGGTCGCCATCCACGACCAACAGGTGGCCCCATTGGGGGAGTATTACCCCTCTGTCGAGGTGCAGTTGGTGCATTCTAACGCCCAGCCGACAGGGCGGCAACTGATTTGGGAGTTCTTATCAGAACGATCAGAATGAAGTCTCCGAGCTACCGTACATTCATAATCACGATTGAATTCATCGAACTCTTTTTCAATTCTCTGCACTACCTTCAAATTGACACCAAAACACTGTGAAATCTTCGTATTGGAGCTTCTGGTGTAAATGCCAAGTAATACGGTATGCCGTTTCCAAATTTCTGGAGGACTGAATTGCATCATGGTGCTGCTTTCCCAACAGACTGTGGATATTTGCCGTAGACAAAACCTAAAACAAAAAAAGCGCACGTACGAAATCTCAGTCTGTAGAGCAGCCGCCAAGGAAACACAAGTTTCCGGGTTCGATACCGACCCTCGCCAACTCAGTTAATGAGTAAATGGCTCGGAAATATGCGGTAAAGTGGCAGCTGTCAGTAGGTGTGGTTCCTCGTCTCAGACGCAAAGAACAATCTTCCTGGTGCATTGGTAGTAAAAATGGGACAGACTTGCTCGCTCTTCTGCTGAACCGACAATAGACCACTCCCCCGACCTGACATTTTTACGTACTTACAGTTACTTCAAGCTTCATATAACAGTCTTTACAATCACCAGGCAGCTCCCAACCCCTCTCTCTCTTGATATATATATATATGGGAGAAATAAGATGGAAATTAATCCGACAGTATGTGGAGAAAGGTAGACAAACACGGGATGTTGTAGAAAATGGATATTTATTGTAGGTAGTGATGTCGACGTTGTAACGTTTCGGTCTGTTAGACCTTCTTCGGGACTTTAGGATAGAGTTCTTGCATGAAAATGTTCACCCCTGAAGCAAGAACTCTATCCTAAAGTCCTGAAGAAGGTCTAACAGACCAAAACGTTAAAACTTCCACATCACTACCTACAATAAACATCCATTTTCTACAATATCCCGAGTTTGTCTACCTTTCTCCACATACTGTCGGATTAATTTCCATCTTATTTCTCCCATATATATATATATATATATATATATGTATATATGTGTGTGTGTGTGTGTGAAGAATGGTAAAGGAAAAAGTGGACGAAAAGAGCAACTCAAACAAGTAGGTGTAGGAGATATATTTCGTTCTGCATTGAGCAGGAATTCATCAGTATTTATATCCCCTATACCTACGCGTTTGAGTTTCTCTTTTTGTCCACTTTTCCTTCTATTCTTTACCACATTCTATATATATATACACAATATGGGTGCAAAATTGATAAGGAAACTCCACCAAAATTATATATATATATATATATATATATATATATATATATATATATATATATTAATGTGTATGGTTGGCACTAGTATACTAGAAAAAGTAATAGTAATCCAACGTACAGTGTTATTAGAAGAGTGCTCAATATCTGTGATAGAGCGTTGGTTTCTAGAGAAAATTTCTGTCATTTTCAAAGGAACTTTTCGTCTTACCCGATGAATGCTTTCAGCAAGAAACCGCTGGTTGTAATACCGTTCCCGTAATTAAATAAATAAAAGCAAAAACTTTTATTTGTTTTGATTTCTCATTGAACTATATATATATATATATATATATATATATATATATATAATATATATATATATTCAATAATGGCTAAATAAATTCATATGAAACAAGTAGATATTTTCGAAAGATAAATCAGATTAAAAGCACAGACATGAAATAACTTTTCATTTTTTTTTCTTTTCATAAATCAGACAACATCTGCAAAAATAATTACCAGCAGGTGTTTTTTTAAACTGCTTATTTTGAATAGATTTATTTGATTTAGAATTAATCCCTTCCATCAAAATAATCACAAAAAGTTTCCAGATTGCTGACATTTATCTATTTATGATTACAGCATTTCATTCGATATAATCAGCTATTTTGCTTCATCCGACCATTTGAATTATTATTATTATTATTAGTTTTTCCCACCTGCCGTAGCTGGTGGTTCACTGGAGGCTGAGTGACAGCAAGTCTCCTCAGGTCTCCAGGACTCTTCTGAGTATTCTGGCAGATTGTAGCAGTGCAGTGTTCTGAATGGTCTCAATCTTTCCGCTGATGTCCAGATTTTCCAATCCTTTTTCCAATCCTTTTGTGACCGTTCCAAGTGCACCAACTACAATTGGTATCACTTTGACTTTCATATTCCATAACTTTTTCAGTTCTCTGGCAAGGTTCAGATATTTGTCCATTTTTTTCATTTTCCTTTAGCTTTACTCTGTGATCTGATGGCACTGCAAAATTCCACCAGTTGACAAGTTCTTTCTTTTTTGTTAAGCAGCACTATATTATTATTATTATTATTATTATTATTATTATTATTATTATTATTATTATTATTATTTACTCCTTTTGAGTTTTCACATCAGTGTTAGCTGATGGTCTTTCACTGGAGTGACAGCAAGTCTCCTCAGGTCTCCAGGACTCTTCTGAGTATTCTGGCAGATTGCAGCAGTGCAGTATTCTGAATGGTTTCAATCCTTCCTCTGATATCCAAACTTTCCAAACCCTTTTCTAATCCTTTTGGACTGTTCCAAGTGCACCAACTACAATTGGTATCACTTTCACTTTCATATTCCATAACTTTTTCAGTTCTCTGGCAAGGTCCAGATATTTGTCATTTTTTCATTTTCCTTTAGCTTCACCCTGTGATCTGTTGGCACTGCAAAATCCACCAGTTGACAAGTTCTTTCTTTTTTGTTATCAACACTAGGTCTGGCCTTCTTGCTGGGATAAGGTGATCCGTTTTTATCTCAGTCCCAGAGAATTTTATGCGTTTCATTCTCAAGAACAGATTCTGGTTTATGCATATACCATTTTGTTGTGTGGTCAAAATTTAATTTTTTGCATAATTCCCAGTGGATCACTTTCCCAACCCAGTCGTGTCTATTATTATTATTATTATTATTATTATTATTATTATTATTATTATTCCTAGTGAGATTTTAACACCAGTTTTAACTAGTGGTATCCTAATGGAATTTGATTGACAGCAAGTCTTCTCATGTCTCTATGACTCTTCTAATTATTCTAGCTTATTTCAATACTGCTGTGGTCTGGATTGTTTTGATTTCCTTCTGGTCCAGTTCTCTGGGAATGTTCTTAGCACACAAATTACAATCAACATTGCCGTTACTTTTATGTTCCACAGTTTCATCAACTTCAAATATTTGTCATTCTTTTCGCTTTCTTTCATAGTCCGCTTTCGCTGTCATCTGTAACCGCAAAATAAACTCTGTGATAAGTTTCTTTCCTTGCTTGTTAAAATTATATATGGTCTTCTGGCTGTACTTTTGGATTTGTTTATAATCATTATGCGACTTTCTCAAACTTGCGATAGTAATCATTAGTTATTGTAACACAGTATTGTTCAAAACTTTTTAGGGCCTGGTTAGCTCAGTCGGTAGAGCATTCGGCTAGAAATCACAAGATTTCTAATTCGATACTGGCCAACTCAGCGTATGGGTAGCACAGGGGTCTGTGTGGTAAAGTAAGGAGCTGATTGTAGGTGTGGCGCTCCACCCCAGACGCAAAAACAATCTTCACGTCTAGCGCTAGTGAAAAGGGTTTAGACTCCCTCGCTGATTGGCTGATACCGACTTTAGGCCACCCCGACAACTTTTACTTACAACCATAACCATTTGAATTATGACTTTAACCTAAGGAAAATTCGTAATGGTATTTTTTTTTCCTCAACTAAAATAACATAACATATAGCCTAGAATAATAATCCTGATAATGATAATAACAGTAATAATTCATATCATGTGTCTGGCACTGCAAGGCGTACGATAAGAATACTTTTATTATTATTATTATTATTATTATTATTATTATTACCAATGTTATGATTATTATTATTAGATTAGGATAAGTTAACTTAGATTAAGGGAGAAAAAAAGTACGTATATGAGTTTTTCTGTGCATAACGGATGATATCAGAGGTAAGGAAATAATCAGGAAATTCACACCATGCAATCTTTTTCTAGAGTGTGGAGTGTACATTACAATAACTATGTCTAAATTAGTTTTACTAGCAGGACCCGTGGATATACTAGAGTATGATAATTTAATTATTACAACGTTTGATATATTTATTTAAAAACTATTGCTAAATATTTCAATATGTAAAGTAAAGTAAAATAGTCGGGGCGGCCTAAAGTCGGTATCAGCCAGTCAGCGGTTTCTAGCCGAACGCTCTACCGACTGAGCTAACCCATGTAATAAGTATAATAATCTAGATTGTACTCTCTCTCTCTCTCTCTCTCTCTGTCTCTCTGTCTCTCTCTGTCTCTCTGTCTCTGTCTGTCTCTCTCTCTCTCTCACACACACACACACACACGCACACACTTTTCTTTTTTTCATTCCTTCTTTTCATCTTTTCATTATGTTCGATTCGCCCGCCCACCCTCTCTCTTTCTATATATATATTTTTCCCTACTCTCTTTCTTTCTTTTTTATTATATTTTTTGGGGTAGCATGTCCTTTTTCCTCCCTTTATTTCATTATAATAAAAATGGAATAATCCACTATTTAGCTGAAGTGTAGACGTTCATGGGAAATAAGAATTCGACGATTAAGCAACACCAGACAATCAGGATTTAAAATATTGAATTTCATCTTGGGCGATTTGAACCGCCTTATTTTTAACCAGACGAAAACGGCCGTACTTTTAAGGAACACGATTATTAATATATAGATTTTCTTATTTATTTGTACAACACATTTATTCTTATCTGTTTTCGGGGTCCATTCTTATTTTGCGACCCAATAAATCGGTTGGTACCCATAGTTTGAAAACTCTTGTTCTAATCGATCTCAGTAATGTTGTAGTCTGGACGGTTCCAACAACTCCTATGTTCTCCAGAATATTATTTGGTTTGTTTGGTTTGTTTTGTTTTACGGCATATCAACCTCAGTGGGTCATTTAATGCCGATAAAGTTTTGAAATAAATCAATTTTTAATGGATAATACAATTTTTTTATAAATACATTTTTCTATTTAATCCATAGATGGGACCCTAACAGGTACTACCACTCCGGGTCAGAGTGGACCAGGGAGCAATGGTGATGAAGGGGTGCTCCACATTCCCCAAACCTCCAAAACTGGAACCTTACCATCAGATAGAGTTTAACGTCATTCCCAGGACATGTAGACCCGCAGCCACCGTCTTCTAGCACCCATGTGATAAAAAGGGGTTGGGGCTTGCCATAAGGGCAATAGGGTTGGGAAAATCATTTAGGTGCTAGGGCTTGACGTGACCAGCCGATTGATTGGAGGGAGAATATTATTATCATTATTATTATATCACTCTTTGTGAGTTTTTCACACCAACTAGTAGACATTCACTGGAATTTGAGTGACAACAAATCTCCTTAGGTCTCCAGGACTCTTCTGAGTATTATCGCCGAAATTAACAATGATGCTGTTTAGATTGTCTCAATTCTTCCTCCATTCTTTTCTTTTTCAAATTAATAAGGACGGTTCCAAGGAAATCCATGACGCCTTCATCCCCATGCTTCGTAGTTTGTTTTTTTCTCTTCTCTGGCAAGGTACAGGAATTCATCTATCTTTTTTATTTTCTTTAATTTTCACTCTATGGGCCGCTGGAACGGAAAAAACTACTGTCTTCGTTCTTGTTCCTAGTAACGAAAACAATTGAAATATGTTTACATACATCTTTATTTAATCGTAGAAAATATTCATCTTGGAGACACGTGTGTCTCTACAGAAAACCAAACTAACTCCCTTTTCTAGGTCTACTTACCTTTTTCATGTATCGCTTTGGGCAATCAGACCCAGTAAAAGGTCACCGAAAGGTCAAGCCCAGTAAATAGACTTTCATGTTTTTTTCCACGATTCAGAATTATAATTATTTCAATTTCTACACTGCCGTACGTAATTAATAGACAACCTATATATTACGTAACATGTTTAGCTCACTGTAATATAATATCACTTATTACTATCTTATACAAATACTCTACAAATAGATCTTTTTTGATCCATAGATGGGACCCAAACAGTTACAACAAGTCTGGGTCAGAGTGGACCTGGGTGTAATGGCAATTAAGGGTCTCCATTCACCAGAGCTTCAGAACTGAAACATTACCATCAGATATAGTTTTTCATGCACAGGATATTTATTATTATTTTTGTTGGGGAGTCTTTCTCCACTAAAGGTCATACTGTCAGCGTTTCCTAATGTTACGTACTGACGTTTTCACCGTACCAAATCTATATAACGTTGTATACCCTTTTCTTACTTCTTACTTCTAGTCGTCTTCTCTTCTGGCCGGCTTTGGTTCTATCTTCTAACATCTTGGTCTGGTCTCTTCTAAAGTCTGGTCTGGTCTTCTATGGGATTTCGGGTCTGATTTCTGTTAGGGATCACTCCTTATCAGAAGCCCTGTGTTATTGTTAGTTTTTAGGTAATAAACACAAGACTTCGATTTACGTTGATGTTACTTTATTTGTAAATCCCCAACCCAGACAATCCACGCAGATGAGGGACCGCGTGTATAACACGACTTACCCCTTCGAGCTCGCTGCTACCTCTAACTGACTGAGTTACTTAGTATCCTTAAACCGGAACAGGGTCTTCTAGGCCTTCCGGTTCTCACGATTTATCCCTGGAAGGCAATGTCAGAGTGAGGTCAAGCGCTGTCACTCACTCTCAAGGCCATCAGCTGCACTAATCGCCATTAAGATTTCCACACTATTGCCATAATCATTAGGTATCTAATAATTATGTAACACTAAGCCCTACTAACCAGGACTTCAGACTGTTTCAAATAGAAAAAAAATAAAGATTATTTATGATCACCGGAGTTGAACGTTTTGGGAATAAAAAATAAGTTTTTGAATTTTAGCTTAGAGCAAACTATTTAGTATACGATAGTTACTAAAGAGACGTGATGAGGTAGTCACCATAACACGCACTGATGTTTAAACCTTATTAATAAAAAAAGAAAAGCAGTCCCCCGTCACATGACACAAAAATGATATCCAGTATTAAAACATAGAGACATAGATTTCTAACGTGATTATTTTATTATACTATTTTATTTATTGACGTTGATTATAAACATCTTATAAGAGAAAAAGTTATTAACCCTTTACCTAACAAATATCAAAGAAAACTTTAAAAGAGGAACATGAAAACTAAAATATGTAGGAAAAGGAATAAAATTAATGAATGGGAATGACCTCGTGTAAGTATAGAGATTATAATGTCCTAGTCCTCCAAATAGAATAGACTGGCTTACTTTGAAATCAGCCTTGAAAATTATTGTTTTTATTGAAGTAAATGGTTTATTGAAGTAAAACTATATATATATATATATATATATATATATATATACCTTACATTTATATACCATGTAAGGTATCCAAAATAAGGATATATATAATATATATAAATGTAAGGTATCCAAAAACTGGTAGTAAGGGATGATTCTACCTGGGATCGAGTTTTTCCTTCCTTTCAAAGGTATATATATATATATATATATATATATATATATATATTATATATATATATATATATATATATATATATATATATATATATATATATATATATATGGGGTGTAGTAAATAGAAAAAAACAACGTATTCCAAAAAAAACGTGATTATTATATTATATTATTTTATTTAGATTACAAACATCTTATAAGAAGAAAAAGTAAGCTCGTGGTGTAATGGTTAAAGTCATGGGAAATGGACTAGTCGACCCGAGTTCAAATCCTGTATGTGCTAATTGCATTTCACTTAGCGCTAATACCCTTGAGAATGGTATGAATTCTACTCTCCCTTCAGCTATGGATAAATAGTAGCACAGACTCAGTTCTTTAACCTTGGTTAGGCAACCGGTCTAGGAGAAGGAAAACTCTGAATTCAAACCCGTTGAACTCCGCTTAAGAAATTGACCTTGTGTCCCATCCTGCTCGTGCGGAGAGGTTGGTAAATATATATGTAAGAACAAAGAGTTATTAACCCTTTATCTACCAAATATCAAACAAAATTTTAAAGAGGAACATAAAAAGTTTTTCATGCACAGGATATCTATTATTGTTTTGTTGGGGAGTCTTTCGCCTCCAAGGGTCATAGTGTCAGCTTATTCTAAGCCCCACCGACAGGCTGTTGAAACATTTAGTAAATCCCCTTTAAAAAAAACTGGCAATGTTTTTAATTACCTTAAAACATGATTGAAAACAGTGAATTATCTAAAAACCAGAAACGTTTGTGAATTGCCTACAAATGTGTAAACTTGGGTAAGCTGTCTGAAAATACGAGAACTATCAAAACAACTCGAGATTCTGTTAAATGGAAAAGAAGTCGCAAGATTATTTTTTATAAAAACAGCTCTGATATCTCTTTCTAGCGCGAAACAAACACTTTCTTTTAGAATGTAGATAATTATAAAACCAGCCTGTATGATCGTATGACTGTTTACTTGTAGACACCCACTCGTTCCAAGGATTCAAATATTGCGTTTATCCAATAGATTGGGAGTTTGGAAAGATACTTAACATCTGTTGCGTATCCTCTAAAACAAATATCTGCATTTTCTTCAGTCTTTCTTAGTTCCAATAAGTTATTACGAAAAGCGCGTGCTTCCTCTTAGTATGCGTCAATGCCTCGTATAATCACGGTCTAATCCTGACATAAACTTGCGTAGGCTTAGAATACGTGGATTGTATCCCCTGCAGATTTTCCAAGTATTGTGAAAGTACAAGAAATTCACAAGTTACAATAAGTGTTAAAATGTTTACCAGTTTGTAATTTTTAACATAATAGAGAGAAATAAAAATAACTGTAAAAAATAATGGTAAAATTTACAAAACAATTTTGTATTTCATTTTGTCAAGGTACACAAAATTGGGATTTTTATCTAAATATGAAAGTGATTTTATATGAGAATGAAAGGTAAAGATTGTAGCTTTAAAATTAATCCTCTCTATAAATCCTGATATACCTTAAAATATGAAATATGTATTTATTCAAACCAATTATCTTTTTAAACAGTAGTAATTTTGAATTTAAATTAATTGTTACAGTATATTACATCTATGAGAACATCAAATCAATAAAAATACAACATTTTCTTCAGACCTATTTTTTGCAGATTAATTTTATATGAAAACTTAATTCTTATTAATGAAGATGTATTCATAAAATAAAATATTTGAAAAAAAAAAAAAAAAAAAAAAAAAAAAAGAAACACATATAACCTCACAAAAAAAAAAATGAGTATATAATTTCCTGACTTCCCACCAGGCCAGATTAACACAAAGTCTTTTTAAAAGTGGGGATTTTTACCCAACCCATTCACCTACGGGTAGACTGTGATAAAAGGTCGCAATTAATGGGAATCAAGCGAAGACCAAACACGCTATTCATTTACAATGGATATGAGAGACTAGTTTGCTAACCATTACCATTAGGATGTGACACAATGTCGCAAGTAGTGGGATTTCAGCAATGACCGAACTAACCATTCAGTAGTATTCGATCTGCGAGATTAGCTTGTTAACCATTACACTACGGTTGGACGTCTAAAAGATTGATATAATCCAGACCACAGCACAGATATATCAACTAGAATTTTTGGAGAGTCCTAGAGACCTGAAAAAACTTGCTGTCAGACTTTAAAACAAACCACCAGTTAGAAGTGGTATAAAAAACCCGAATAATAATAATAATAATAATACGCATCACCCTATCCCAGCCAGGAGACCAGACCTAGTGTTGATTAACAAAAAAAAAAAGAAAAAGAAAAAAGAGAACGTGTTATCTGGTGGACTTTGCGGTCCCAGCAGATCACAGAGTGAAGCTGAAGGAAAATGAAAAGATGGATAAATACCTGGACCTTGCCAGAGAACTGAAAAAGCTGTGGAATATGAGGGCGAAAGTGATACCAATTGTAGTTGGTGCACTTGGAACGGTCCCAATAAACTTGGGAAAAAATGGAGGATCTAGAAATCAGAAAAAGAATTGAGACCACCCAGACTACTGCACTGCTACAATCGGCTGGAATACTCAGAAGAGTCCTGGAGACCTGAGGAGATTTGTTGTCACTTAGACTCCAGCGAAATACCATCAGCTAACGTTGATGTGAAAACCTCAAAAGGAGCGAAAATAATAATAATAATAATAATAATAATAATAATAATAATAATAATAATAATAATAATAATAATAATAACAATAGTTACTCAGACTCAAGGGAAATACCATCAGCTCATGCTGGTAATAAAAACTAATAATATAAACAAAATCGAATCTCTTATAATTGCAGCACAAGATAAGGCTATAAGAACAAATTATATAAAAGCAAAAATAGATAAGACACAACAGAATAGCAAGTGTAGAATGTGTGGATGAAAAAACGAAACGGTCGATCACATAAGCCAATGCAGTAAACTAGCAAAAAGTGAGTACGAGACTATGCACGACTGCGTGGGAAAGGTGATTCACTGGAAATTGTGCAAGAAATGCAATTTTCACCATACAACTAAATTGTATATGAACAAACCTGTCCTAGAGAACGAGACGCATAAAATTCTTTGGGACTTCGAGGTACAGACGGATCATTTGAAAGGGAAATAAAGCGAAAAGATAAACAAATACTTGGACTTTGCCAGAGAACTGAGGAAATTTTGGAACATGAAGGTTAAGGTCGTACCAATTGGAATTGGTGCCTTGGAATGAATCCAAAGACCTGGAAAATAATCTGGGTGAACTGGAAATCAGAAGAGGAATCGAGACCATCCAAACTAGAACACTGTTAGGATCGGCTAAAATACTCAGAAGAGTCATGGAGATCTGACGAGACTTGCTGTCACTCAGTCTCCAGTGAACCACCAGCTACGACAGGTGTAAAAGACTTATAGTAATAATAACAATAAGCTTAGAAATAAAAGACTAGAATTGGAAATCAGAGGAATTGAGGCAATCCAAACAACATTGTTGAGAGCGGTTAGAATACTCAGAAGAGTCCTGGAAAACTGGGAGACTTGTTATCACTCAGCCTCCAGTGAAAGACCATCAGTTCACGCTGGTGATAAAATCTGACAAGTAGAGGAATAATAATAATAATAATAATAATAATAATAATAATAATAATAGTAATAATGATAATAATAATAATACTTTGAAATAAAAACGGATCACCTTATCCCAGCAAGAAGACCAGACCTAGTGTTGATAAACAAAAAAGAAAGAACTTGTCAACTGGTGGATTTTGGAACGGTCCCAAAAGGATTGGAAAAGGGTTTGGAAAGTTTGGAAATCAGAGGAAGAATTGAAACCATTCAGAACACTGCACTGTTGCAATCTGCCAGAATACTCAGAAGAGTCCTGGAGACCTGAGGAGACTTGCTGTCACTCAGACTCCAGTGAAAGACCATCAGCTAACGCTGATGTGAAAACTCAAAAGGAGATAATAATAATAATAATAATAATAATAATAATAATAATAATAATAATAATAAGAAGAAGAAGAAGAAGAAGAAGAAGTATAGATACAGTTTTGATAATGCAGGACACTTTTAGTTACATATATAAATATATACGATATATATATATATATATATATATATGTGTGTGTGTGTGTGTGTGTGTGTGTGTGTGTGTGTGAAAATAGAAGTGAATGCCAGCCATTCCTTAAGTGCTGATGTTAAATCCGCAAATGCTCCCAGTTCTACACCAAATAATTCTTGTTCTTACTTAAAGCTTAGACATAATTAGAAAGAACAACACGTTTACTGGCGAATAAACAATTTGATATTCCCCCGAGTCATTTATGAGGTTACAGATGTGCAATTTCTTTTATCATTCTCGTTTACAATTCCTAATTCAAACAAACAAGCAATTTTGCCTCACTATAAATCTTCCCGACGACGTTTGTTTACCAAAAGGAATTGGTTTTGAATTCATCTTAAGAAATCCTCTGTCTTCAGGCAATTACCAATAAGGTAGAGCATAGATTAAATATTATAGCAGTATGTATATATCCAATTAATAGGCCGGGTTAGCTCAGTCGGTAGAGCGTTCGGCTAGAAACCGCAAGGTTCCTAGTTCGTATACCGGCCCTTGCCAACCCTGTCTCTGTCTCACTCTGACTTCATCCAACTAAATTCATTGCCTATCTATCTATCTATCGCTCTCACTAACGTCATCAAACCAAATTCATTGTCAATTCTCTCTATATATATCTATCTGTCTCTTTCTCTCTTTGTCTATCTATCTCTCTCTCTCTCTCTCTCTTTGTCTATCTATCCTTCTCTCTTTGTCTATCTGTCTCTTTCTCTCTCTTACTCTCTCCCCCTCTCTCTCTCTCGCTGGTGTCATTCAACAAATTCAATGTCACCTCTCTATCTTTCTTACCATCTCTGTCGATCTCTGTGACGTCATTCCACCAATTTCATTGCTGTCATTCTATCTCGCTCACTTCATCAACGAAAATCCATTGAACGTTTTTTTATCTTCTCCTAACGTTATCCAACCAAATTCACTTTGATTTAGCCCAGTCGGCAGAGGGTCCGCTTAGGAACCACAAGGTTCCTGGTTCTATACCGGTCCTCGTCAACTCAGCGTATGAGTAGCACAGGGATCTGTGCGGTAAAGTAAGGAGCTAACGGTAGGTGTGGCGCTCCATCTCAGACGCTAATTGGCTGATACCAACATTAGGCCGCCCCAACGACTTTACTTTACGATTTACCCAAACCCTCCCCGCTCTGTCGGCAGCATCTCTGAAGAGGGTTAATGTAATATAGGCATCAATTGATAAGTTAAAGCGACAATTATTACAAGCCGTAGTTGTATCAGTGCTACTATATGGCTGCACCACTTGGACCCTAACGAAGCACTTTATATATCATAAGCTAGATGGGAGTTGTACTAGAATGCAGCGGGCGATCTTTGATAAATCTAGGAAACAACACCCCACAAGAAGGCAGCTGTTCGGCCACTTACATCCAATCACCCGAGTGAGACGAATAAGACATGCTGTTCACGGTTGGAAAAGCAAGGACGAGCTCATAAGCGACGTTCTTCAGTGGAAACCTGCACACGGACACAACAGTGTGGGCTATCCAGCAAAGAGCTACAATGAGCAGCTCTGTGCGGATACTGGATGCTGCGCAGATGATCCCCGATGGCGATGAATGATAGGGACGGTTGGCGGGAGATTGTCATGGATATCCGTACTGCCAGCGCGACACGATGATGATGATGATGATGAGAATGATGATGATGAAGAGGAGGATGACGATGATGCATTACGGTACAAATTAGAAAAGAATGTTGCGTAGTCATATTTATCTTGTATATACCTTTTTGATATGTTCTTATAAGTATTTGGTTGAGTCGACACGTTTATTTGGCATGTCATCTCTTCTAATCTGCTATTTCTGTATCTCGGATTTGGTCTGTTAAGTATCTGGATTATCTGTGTTGTTCTTTTGTGCTTGTTGTCTGTGCTTGTTGCTTGTTTAAATAACGAACACAAGACGATGTTGGTCTTTTCAGAGATCTTTATTTTTCTTTAACCCAAGTAAACGGTCTCAGAGGACAGACCGTCATCCTGCGTCTGTCTTCTCCCAATACCCGACCCAGACTCTCTCTCTCTCTCTCTCTCTCTCTCTCTCTCTCTCTCTCTCTCTCTCTCTTTCGCACTATCTCTTCCTCTATTTGCGCTTGTGGCTCTAGTTCCGTTCTGTCCAATCAGAACAAAGGTCACTCACTTTGTTCAATTAAAACGAAGGTCACTCACTCACACGTCTTACTTACACGTCTCTTTATTCTAATTAAACTCTTTTCCCTGCCCCACCCGGTTAAAGTACAATTATTAGCGTCGATCCCAGGGGGCTTTACCCCCAGGCAACACCTGCCCCCTTGACTTAAAGGGGCAGGGCTGGGTTTATTGCCCAGCGTCTGAGGCGCCCCCCTTGAGGGGGAATGCCGAAGGGATCGACGCAATTTTTGTTCTTTCCCACCCATGAGATTCGGCTTGTGGGTGGGCCCACGTAAAAACGAGGCCTTGTGCCCAGTCCATACAAGTAGGGTATGAGACAAATGCACTCTTTATTCTAATTTAAAATAAGATTTCCGCACATGCATCACACGTCATCCACATCTGACGCCATAAACTGACCTCTTCATTCTCATCATCTTACAGTAAGATTGGGTCACCTGTTGCGCTTGTGTGGCGACCCGTAAAGCGTAATGACGGAATCCTGGTTGAATTACATTTATTTATATAATATATCTCTTTTAAAAAATACGTTACATTAACATATTCTCTCGATAGCAATCAAGTCACCTTTTTTTCTAAAAAAAAAAAATGAAAAAAAATGGATCGTTGCTAATGGAAAAAAAAAACATCCTTCTCATCTCTCGGTTCATTTTTAAAAGCTTTCCATCACAGTTAAGACAACAGTTTTTATCCTATTATCCTGATGAAGGTTTAAATAAAACCGAAATGTTTTACAATCGTCTTATCCATCTATAATAAATGTACCTTTTTGGAATACGTTGTTTTTTCTATTTACTACATCCCCAAAGATATATATATATATATATATATATATATATATATATATATATATATATATATATATATATATATATATCTTGAAAGGAAGGAAAACTAAAAAAAACCGTCAAGATTATTATACTTTGAGCTCTCTTTAGGGATTTATAAAAACTTCTGTATTTGCACCTACTAAAACATACAATAATTATACAGTGTGATTTTGAAATTTCCATGTAGAATCCTTCCTTACTACCAGTTTTTGGATACCTTACACACACAACATATATATATATATATATATATATATATATATATATATATATATGTTATAATATATTAATATATTAATTAATATCGAAGTATCCTCAGTATTCATCATCAGAGGTTCATATCTGATATGAACCTCTGATGATGAAGTTTATACTTCGAAATCGATAAGACAAATATGACATCTTTCTGTTTTTTTTTATACGCATTGTAATTGTCTTCAAATTATTAATATATTATAACATACTTAACAATGCTTCAAGCAAATTACCAATTACTTTTATATATATATATATATATATATATATATATATACTTTTACTTCAATAAAACATTTACTTCAATAAAAACAATAATTTTCAAGGCTGATTTCAAGGTAAGCCAGTCCATTCTATTTGGAGGACTAGTACATTATAATCTCTATACTTACACGAAGTCATTCGCATTCATTAATTTTATTCCTTTTCCTACATATTCTAGTTTTCATGTTCTCTTTTAAAAGTTTTCTTTGATATTTGTTAGGTAAAGGGTTAATAACTTTTTTCTCTTATAAGATGTTTATAACCAACGCCAATAAATAAAATAGTATAATAAAATAATCACGTTAGAAATCTATGTCTCTATGTTTTAATACTGGATATCATTTTTGTGTCATGTGACGGGGGACTGCTTTTCTTTTTTTATTAATAAGGTTTAAACATCAGTGCGTGTTATGGTGACTACCTCATCACGTCTCTTTAGCAACTATCGTATACTAAATAGTTTGCTCTAAGCTAAAACATTCAAAAACTTATCTTTTATTCCCAAAACGTTCAACTCCAGTGATCATAAATAATCTTTATTTTTTTTTCTATTTGAAACAGTCTGAAGTCCTTGTCAAAGAGGCGAGATGTTAAAAACCCATCGACTTCAACAATTGTAAGACAAAAGTAAGTGTTCAAAAATAGTCGAATCAAATCTAATTTTCCAAGATTTAGTCCGTTCTATACAGTTTCTGAAAAGCTGTCATAAAACAATGGAGTCGAGTAAAAGAAAAGAGAAAAAAAAAAACAAAAAAACTTTAAGATGCCGACGATGTATTTCCTTAGTGTTTTTTCTTACCTTTTTTTTTTTAGCTCACTCACTAATTCACTTACACACTCACCCCTATATCTCTCTCTCTATCTCTCTCTCAACGGTGTGCCACTCACAACTACCTATCTCTCTCGTTCTCTCTTTCTCTCTCAACGTGTGCCAACTCACAACTACATCTCTCTCGTTCTCTCTTTCTCTCTCAACGTGTTCCCCCAGCCACCTTCTCTCTCTCTATCTCTCTCTATCTCTCTCTCAACGTGTTCCCCCTCACAGCCATCTATCTATCTCTATCTATCTCTATCTCGACGTGTGCCCCCTCACAGCCACCTATCTCTCTCTCTTTATCTCTCTGTCTCAACGTGTGCCCCTCACAGCCATCTACCCCTCTCTCTCAACGTGTGTCCACTCACAGCCACCTATCTCTCTATATCTCTCTCTTTCTCTCTCAACGTGTGCCCTCACAGCCACCTATCTCTCTATCTATCTCTCTCCTCAACGTGTGTCCACTCACAGCCACCTATCTCTCTATATCTCTCTCTCTCTCAACGTGTTCCCCCTCACAGCCACCTCTCTCTCTCTCTCTCAACGTGTGTCCACTCACAGCCACCTATCTCTCTATATATCTCTCTCTCTCGATGTGTGCCCCTCACAGCCATCTCTCTCTATATCTATCTATCTATCTCTCTCTGTCTCAACGTGTGCCCCTTCACAGCCACACCTCTCTCTCTCTCTCTTTCTCTCTCTCTTTCTCTCTCAACGTGTGCCCCTCACAGCCATCTAATCTCTCTCTCTCAACGTGTGTCCCCTCACAGCCACCTCTCTCTCCTCTCTGTCTCTCTGTCTCTCTCTCTGTGTCTCTCTCAACGTGTGCCCCTCACAGCCACCTATATCTCTCTCTCAACGTGGCCCCCTCACAGCCACTCTTCTCTCTCTCTCTCTCTCTCTCTCTCTCTCTCAACGTGTGCCCCCTCACAGCCACTTATTGCCACAGTCGTTTCACATTCTTTAAATTTCCGTTTGTCTTCCAGACGAACAATTTTTGCAATGATGCTTTTTTTTTCTTCTTCTGCAAATTCTTTATCAGGTTCCATGATAAAATATATTTATGTTACGACGCTGCGTTCGTGTTTTTTTTTTCTTTTTTTTTTTTTTTTTTTTTTTTTTCATCAATTCATTTTTCTTATTTAGAACAATTACTTTTTTTTTTATTTTATTGAAATATATATATTTTTTTACTTTTTTTGATTCATCCTTTTTTATCTCAGCTTTTCCTACGTATTTTCACTTTTTTTTTCTTTGTTTTTTTTCTTGGCATTTTCTTTTTTTGACTTCATCTTCTTCATCATGATTGAAAAACGAAAAGTCGCTAGAATATTTTTGTGCCATAAATCTATCTTTTTTTTTTTCTCGGCTTTTGTTTCCAACTTCTTTTTATGAGATAGCATTTCTTATCAGACCAATCGGAGTTAATTTTCCTCTATTTTTATTGCTATTCTCTTTCTTTACATTCAACAGTTATTGTTGTTGTTGTTTTTTTCTTTTAAAATTTATTATTCTTCGGCTTTTATCTATCGCTTTGTAGATATTTACAGAATTTGAACAGCGTATATAACACAAAATTACTAAAAAAAAAACATCGTGTTTCCATAGTATACCAACTTGTGTCTAATGGTCAAGTATTGATTGGTTTATTGATTTTAAAGGATATTAAACCCGTCTGGGGTTATTTAATGACTAGATGCTAAGGAATTACGAATGTTGTAAGTTTATAATTACATTTTTTATGTAATTGTTTAAGAGTTTTATTGCACAGGGTTATATGATATCAGCTATTCCTATCTAATACAAATAATTTGCGCACAGTTGTAGAGTTATTGAAATTCCATATCATTATCTCCCGCTGCCGCTAGGGGGCGAATTGCCAACATTGTATGTTAGCGCCAAAACCAAAAACTTCACTTATCGCAAGCAGTTACTGAAGGAGAGACGTAAAAACTAAAGCTCTCGCCACTTAGCCCAAACAGGGCCCAACTTATCACGGAGCACCCACTGAGGGTAGTCGCGTAAATAGCGGTCCCTACACTTCATTCATCACCAAGCCCAAAAATAGGACTTACTTCTAAGGACCATTGACCTGGACGGAGGCATATTTTCACAGCACACTTTCGAAAGCATTGTGTCCGCAGACCTCGGGAGTCACAAAAGCACACTACGAAGGCTGAAGACCAAATAGTCTACTTGAAAAGGGCTCATTCACCGTCTTTTAAGGAACTGTTAACCCGGGCGAGAAGCTTCTAAATTAGCATCCCCCATTACTTATCACAGAACCGATTACGAGGAAGAAAGAGAAACGTCCGAAGAAGCGTACTATCAACATTTCCTACCAACCAACAGAATACCCCTGTTATCACCACTACTCTAAGAAAATTACTTAATTGAGATAAGTCTTGTAGCAAATACCAATAAAATTTGCAACAAGTTCTTGTATTATTTGTTAATACATGTATTAAAATTCCATTGTGTGTTTGTCTTCTTTGTCCGACAATTTGCCTACAACTACGGAGAGATAAGAGCTCCTTCGAAACCCGTAAATACTCTTAGAGTGTCAAGTATTCTTATTTAATTCTAATAATGTCCACACAGTTATAGTATTTGTTTACACACAGTTAGATAGTTTCAAGTACCTAATAATATTCATTAGTAAACAATTATAACTTCAGGTAATATTCTTAATTCAAATAATTTACTGTTATATGATGGCCAACATTTCCATCTCATACAAATAATTAGCACACAGTTTTATGGTGTTGTGGGGGTTATTTTCGTATTTGCCTTGGGAGTTGTCTTCCCGTTTAGTGTCGCTGGTTCCCGCTAGGGGCTTTGTGTATTTAAACGGCTGTTTTGAATTTCTCTTCCTCTTTTTGCCTGCTGCTCGACCTACGAGACACAATGAGGTAGTCTTGTGCCTACCCCTTTCTTGGTGGGGCGTTGCCCCCCCCCTTACATTACTGTAAGTGATTTCCCAGCATGGACTACTAAAAATAGTCTGTTGCTTTTATGTTCATATTACTATTGTATACGTATGTATGTTTCATGTACACTTCTATGTAATTTATGTATCCTTTGTGTATTCATGTGATGTTTATATAAAATGTTTTGTCCCTCATCCTGTGTCGGAGTTTGTTTGCGTTTCAACGAGTTATGACTTTGTCATAACCTTTGAATCTTACAGTGTCAATTATCCCGATCTAATATCAATAATCTATACATGGATATGGGATTTCAAGTAATCATTTCTGGTTATGTTATTAATAATCATTTGTTTGTATACATATATATGGTTTCAAGTAACTAATAAGCATCCTTACTAAACAATCAGAGCTTTAAGCAATATTCTTAATACAAATAATTTACTGTTTTATGATATAAAATATTCTTATCTAATACAAATAAAACCATTCCTATCTAATACAAATTATTTACTGTTTTATGATATAAAATATTCTTATCTAATACAAATAAAACCACTCATATCTAATACAAATAATTTGCTCATTGTTTCAAGTATTCTTAACAAATATTAATAATTATACGGTTTTAAGGAATTATTTCTATTTAATAATAGTTATTTGTTTGTACACCGTTATATGATTTTAAGTTATTAACAATGATAATTCTTAGTAAACAATGATAGATTCAAATAACTATTCTTAATAAAAATGATTTGCACACAGTTATACGGTATCAAGTATTCCAATTTAATACACTAATTGTCGCACTGTTTTATGGTTTCAATTATTAATTTCTTACACAAATTATTTCCGCACTGCTTTATGGCTTTAATTATTTCTTTCTTATACTTATGTATTCCTATCAAATACTAATAATTTATACAAGATTACACGGTTTGAAGTGATTATTTCTATTTGAGAATAATCAGTTGTTTTTACACAGTTATATGATTTTAAGTAAATAATAGTAATAATCATTTGTAAATGATTATAGTTTCTAGTAACTATTCATAATAAAAAAATTGCACACAGTTATATATATTTACCAACCCCTCTGCACGGGCAGGATGTGACACAAGGTCGATTTAATAAGCGGAGTTCAACAGGTTTGAATTCAGAGTTTTCCTTCTCCTAGACCAGTTGCCTAACCAAGGTTAAAGAGCCCAGTCTGCCCTACTATTTATCCACTGCTGGAGGGAGAGAAGGATTCATACCTTTCCCAAGGGTATTAGCGCTAAGGGAAATGCAATTACAACGTCCAGGATTTGAACTCGGGGCGACGAGTCCATTTCCCATAACACAGTTATATGGTATCATATATTCCTATCTAAAACAAATATTTAGCAAACAGATCTATTTGACCAATAGATCGAACTACCACTCTAGATCAACGGAGACCTGGGATTTTTGGTAATGAAGAGATATTCAACACTCCGTATAGTTCTGGAACTGGAACCTCACCACAAGATGCAGTCTAACAGCACACACATTTTAATTGGAGGTAGTCCTACCCATTTTGCAGGGGGATACATTCAGCATAGTCTAATCCCTGTCTACAAAGCGTTAATGGTTGAGTAGTTACAAACGAGTCAGTGAGAAATTTTAAAGAAATAAACTCGACCATCGATCGAGTTAGGAGGGAAAGTTTACTCACCCCAAAATAATTCGTCTCGGCTGAATTTTTTCCCAAATTTAATAATTCTCACATAAAAAATGGAAAGAAAAAACACTTTTTTTTTCACCCACTAAGCAGATAATTTCCTTATTCCCTTCATCGTTCTTTAACCACAATACTTCATTTTTTTCCTTTTCTTTGAAAAGGCCAGTTACCTCCCCTTTATATTCAGCCGATTTCTGTGTCTTCGATCGGCCTATTTCGTTTCGTATCGCCAGAGGCAGTTCCCTGAAATACCCATGTAAAGAAGAGTGATACAAGCCTAAATGAAAAGAATCCTATAAAATGAAATTAACTACAATGACTTTCGTTTCATCATCTTCGCTTTACTTGTTCCTCTGCAAAGAGTAAAGATCTTTCGTCAAATGATGACCTTTCACAGTGTGATGACCTTTCAAGGTCAGCTGAACAAATTTATAAAGAAAATATAATTATCATATAATAATTAATCATACGATAGAGAGTAAAATACAATTATTCTTGTTTATCAATTGTATTAACACAAATGCAGGGGATAAGCAAGTACGTCATTTTCTACATAGTCACCTTCTTTTTCGATGCACATGGTACAGCGGTCCACAAGCTTGTGATATTCCCTCCAAGAATAAAAAATAAATGGACTGTTATAATATTTTATTCATTTATTTATTTAATTTATTTATTTAATTTATTTGTTTTATTTTTATTTATGTTATAGGTGATATAACCTATTTGCACAATGGAATAATCCTACTACTACTATAAATAACAAAGACAATTGTAGCTTGAGGAACAAGCGATGCGATTCAGTTCTAGACTGTATTGTCGGACGTAACGTCACTTTCCTTCTGTAAATTCTACTTTCTTTGTTCAATACAATTGTATCAACTTTCACCAGTTGTTTTTATTTATTTGTGACCTTTAATAACCTCACAACAATTCTATTTTATTTTATTTCTATTTTTTCTATTTTTCTTATTCTTTGAAGGCTATCGCAATGCAAGAGACATTGTCCAAGGTCTTATTAATTTCGAAGTATTTTCATCTCCAAAGACGTTTTCAATATGAACGTGGAGTTGTGTGTTCATATTTCTGGACATTATAAACACGGCTTCTTTCACACCTTCACTCGCTTGTCGGGGCATCTTTTAAACTTCTCCATCCAAACATACACACCTCTATGCGATAATGAACTAAAAAGATCTGTTTAAAAAGTATTCGTATTCGATAGCACTGTCGCATTTGAAATTCTGAAGATGAGAAATCTATTGGGGTGTTTATGTTTGCATACTCCATACCCAAAGAGGAATCAGCTGAATATAATTGTAATTCTTTTATTGCTTACAGAGTTACAATGTTGTAGACAAGGCCAGAACAAACTACACCGAAATCCCCAGCTTGGCAATGAAAGGTATTACAACTGTAAAGTATTGTGCTAAAAAAATTGAATGGGCTAACGGTTTAGCTTCATCCAATCTACTGATGGCAATTGTATGGTGAACTATATTCGCCTGGATGACTCAAATATGAGGGGATGGTAGATTAAACCACAGTAACATCCATGTTTTTGTCATTTGACTTTTTACTATAAATATTAAGATCTAGTTTTGCTGCATTTAGCCAGTCTTTACATGCTAGTGTTAATGATTTCAAAAAAGCAATTCATTATTCTTTGACTAAAAATAGCAAATTAGGGTTCTCAATTAAAATTGAAAACTGGTTTGATTTTTCAAAAAGAATGCTTAAATGCAAAAATGTTTCGTGGATATATATATATATATATATATAATATATATTATATATATATATATATATATAATATTGCTCTGTATGTAATTAACTTATTAGTTAATATACATTGAGGTCTCATAGGGATCTGTAAAAATTCTTGTTTTAATCTATATGTTTGCAGCAACATCAGCATGCATTGTGGATGTATAGGAGACATTGATGATCCCAAATAGAATCATCCCCAACATATCAGTGAGTTGGATACTTTACCTTATATATATATATATATATATATATATATATATATATATATATATATATATTTTCTGGTTGGTTTTGAAGGCTATCACAATGCAAGTGTAAAGAAAAAAGAAGGTAACTGTGGTGGTGTTTGTTAACCTGGGATTTATTCTCAATATTTCGGGATAAAAATCCCATCTATACAGGAGATTACTAGAACTGAAGTTGTTGCTAGTGGCTGTTCATTTCTTCTGTCTCATGTCTTCTAAATTCTGTGTGCTTGTGTGGAGGGGGTGCTGGTTTATGTGTGTGTTTATGTATGTGTAAGTGTGTGTGTACACGTTTATGTTTCTGTTCATTTGCTTTTTTTTTTTTTTTTGCTTTTTTGTTAATTATTATTCCAATTATTGAGGCTCGCTCTCAAAGCATTTTTTTTGTTTACTAACAGGACCATCTGATTTCTTTTTTATTAATATGTGTCTGAGATTAACATTCCAAATATCGTTTGATTGTTTATGGGTGCGGGTGTATAAATTTACTGTCTATCAAAATCACCCGTTGTCCTGTTGCGTGTGTGCAGTGTATTTGTTATTAAGTCCCAACACGGTGAGTGTGTGTGTGTGTGTGTTATTTGTAGGGCGTGTGTGTTCTGTTTGCGTGCGTGTCTTGTTCATATACGTTACTATGTGTGTATGTGTGTGTTTGAATATATTAAAAAAAGGGAAATCACAGTATTAACCTACCTTTTACCTTAACCCCTTACAAACCAAATCAGTAGAATCTATAATTATAGTTCTTGACAGATATTAGTTTTATTCTAACCTTTTAAAATCCAACACACACACTGGAAATACATTGATATGAGCAAGGCAATAAATAAATAAATAAATAAATAAAATAAAATAAAATATTAAAAAGCAAAACAAAATAGAATCTAGCAGGCTCTATAATTACAATTTTTAATAAAATTAATTTCATTCTAAGCTTCTAAATCCAACACACACATACACACATATTAACGTATATGAACAAGGCAAACAGAACACACACAAGCTACAAACACACACACACACACACACACACACACACACACACACACACGGTGTTGGGACTTAATAACAAATGCACTGCACACACACACACAACAGGACAACAGGTGATTTTGATAGACAGTAAATTTATACACCTGCACCCATAAACAATCAAACGATATCTGGAATGTTAATCTCAGACACATATTAATAAAAAAGAGATCAGATGGTCCTGTTAGTAAACAAAAAAAAAACATGCTTTGAGGGCGAGCCAAATCTGGAATAATAATTAACAAAAAAAGCAAAAAAAAAGAAGGAAATGAACATAAACATAAACATGTACACACACACTTACACACACACAAACACACACATAAACCAGCACCCCCTCCACACAAGCACACAGAATTTGGAAGACATGAGACAGAAGAAATGAACAGCCACTAGCAACAACTTCAGTTCTTGTAATCTCCTGTATAGATCGGATTTTTATCCCGAAATATTGAGAATAAATCACAGGTTAACAAACAACACCATAGTTACCTTCTTTTTTCTTTACACTTGCATTGTGATAGCCTTCAAAACCAACCCCCAAACCAATATAAACACAATGCTTCACGCAAATTACAAAACCCTTATATATATATATATATATATATATATATATATATTATATATATATATATATATATCTGTGTGTGTGTGTGTGTGTGTGTGTGTGTGTGTGTGTGTGAATAAATAATATTATGGTGCAGATATAAATTTATTCCAGTATTTTCTTGCCTCCCCAGTCTGATTTTTACTAATACGGAGACATCACACCCGAATTTATTGGTATGATTTTCCCGTTTCAAAAACAAAAATCTGAGAAACGGGAAGATAATACCAATAAGACTGGGTGTAAGGTGTTAGAATTAGTAAAAGTCAAACTGGGGGAGGCAAATAAAGGCCGAAATAAATTTATATCTGTCCGAAGGTATCCATTTATTCATTTATTTATAATACTCCGTATACGTAAGAAATATATACGCAAATGTATGTGTGAGTTGGTTGAACCCTATCAAGGGAAGAAAATGTGATATCATATATATATATATATATATATTATATAAATATATATAATATATATATATTATATATATATATAAGTAGAATATGTGTATTTGTGCAGCATTTTTCATTTATGCATGTTGAATTAAGCAAAAGACACATCTCCTGTTTAACAATTTTATTTGTGATTTTTTCAAAATTTCTGGCCAACTTTTTAATATTTGGGTAGAATTCATGTATTAGTCCACCAACGTTCATTTTCCGAGTACATCACCCCTGATGATGACACTTCGAAGTGCCGAAGTACTCGAAGTACTCGACATCAACTTTGGGACTAATCCACAATTCCACCCAAATATTAAAAATTGTCCAAAAAAACTTGAAAAAATCACAAATAAAATTGTTAAACAGATGTGTCTTTTGTTTAATTTAACATGCATAAATATAAGTAGAATTTATATATATATATATATATATATATATATATATATATATATATATATATATATATATATAATTCTACTTATTTTAAGTGTTGTGATGTGTTTTGTATTAAAATATTTCATTACAAAACAATGTTTCTGACAATATATAATGAAATATTTACATCCTAACAGATTTCTTTCTATGATAATTTTTATGCAAAAATAAATGATGTTCTTTTAATTCAAAAACATATTTCTATCTTTGATAATAAGTTATTACATGTTCGTTATTTTTTTAATACAGGAATTCTATTTTTTACTTTTTTTTTACTAGTGCATTTTTCATTAATATCTTACTATGAGAAAAGAAAAAAAAAAGATGTCTTTCCATAATTGAAATGTCATATTTGAAGTGTTATTGTTTGTGAGATTAATTTTTGCTGAGATTTCATAAAATAAGGAAACGTTGAATGGAATAAAATTATTTTCGCCATATGTTCTTGCAAAATATCCTCTTCATAAATACATTCATCTACAGATGAATAAACTTTGAGAACATAATTGGAGTCACAAACATACGCAGATGTTTGGTATTTTTGGGTTCAGCCCTGTCGGTTGGGGCTTTAGAATACACCGACTGGACCTCTGCAAAGACCTCCCGAATGGTACCATCTGCTGGCCGTGGGTGGCAACACCCGTTAATTAAGGACATAATCCTGGTGGATGAACTGACCATGTCATCCAACACTCGACTTTGGCCCTAAGTAGGCGAGACAGGTAGTCGGAGAGGCCCCACCGGCTGGTCACGTCAGGCCCTAGCATCTATATGATTGTCTCAACCCTATTGCTCTTATGGCAAACCTCAACCATTAACCATATATATATTTACCAACCCCTCCGCACGAGCAGGATGTGACACAAGGTCAATTTCTTAAGCGGAGTTCAACAGGTTTGAATTCTGTTTTCTTTCTCCTAGACCGGTTGCCTCATTGTTTGAGGAAATAACATCAAATATCGTGTACTAAAATGTATAAAAACTCCTAGTTTTCGCAATATTTAGCCTACGAATTGGTTAGAAAATTTACCAATTTAATTTTTTTAAACAGAAAGGTTATCATTTTAAACGAAACGGATAAAATATACTAGAATTCAAATAAAAAAACAATATGCCGCTTATAACCACTGACGCCTCTGATATGTTGCTTTTTACCTAATAATTAAGCTGTAACAGTGATAACATTTTAAAAGATTGAAATCTATTTCCTCAAACGAAAGCAAAGTTTTGAAAAAAAATGTAGGTTAATTCTTTATGTTAATTTGCAACTTTTGGCACATGGGAGACGTTACAGTTCCAAAATCAACCTACCCTATTGGTCACTGTAGGTGTTTTAAGATATAAGTTTGTAATATCGTCTACTTACGTTTATTAAACCAAGAGGGGAAAGAGATTTACAAAACAGATGTTAAACTTCATCTGGTGAAGTTCCAATTTTGGAGCTCTGGGAAGAATAGAGTACTCTTTATCGCCATTACTTCCAGGCCCACTCTGACCAGAATGGTAGTATCTGTTAGGGTCCCAACTATTGGTTAAATAGAAAAATATGAGTTTAGAAAATACGTTTGAAAAATTGAGTTTAAAAAGAAAATGTTGAATATCCACCATGAATGAATAAAACGAAACGTCTTGGGTATTCAAATAACCCAACAAGGGTTGACATGCCGTAAAATCCAACCAACCAATCAACAAAACAGATGACTAGAAAATACAAAGAAAAGAAAAGTAGAGAGTGTATTCTTATAATTCTGCCACCACCTTCATCGCATTTTATTTTCGCAAATGTTTTTCTTTTTGTCTCTGTTATGACAAGTGGACTGATGAGGAAAGGACGCTGATACAACAAAATGAACAAGAAGAATACGTACGTTCTAATTAGCACAGCGACGATGCAGAACAGACGCACGTGTGGGTCATCATAGTAACGGCAAGTGTGTTTTTCTTTATTTTATTTTATTTTTCTGGGACTGGTCGCTGACTGGCTGGCTGGTTGGTTGGCAGTGCTGGTAGAAGAGGGGTAGATAATGGGATTGTGTAAGAAATAAAAAGAAGGCGGTAGCTTGATAAGGGCGGCGTAATTTGTTTCATCCAGATGATAATGCTATCCAAAAGAAAAAGTCTGGTGAAGGAATTTCGAAAACAAAGATGATTTAAGAGACAAAAACATTTAGAAAAAAGAAAAAAAGAAAAAAAACAGGGAAGAATAATAAAAAAGGGTGTGGGCAAAGGAATTACATGGGACAGATTGACGGGGGGTGGTAAAGGATCAGAGTGCGCGTTGAGTTGACACAGTGGCAACTCATCAGCATATGGTAGATGACGTTACGATTAAAAAATAAACCAAGAGATCTAGGCAACCATGTTTGACATAAACACGTTTTTACATTCACTAATGGTTTTTCCTGGAAGTCCTGCTTAATCTTTTTTTCTTTTTCTTTTTCTTTTTTGTATCTTTTATTTTTATCGCCCCACAACATTCAACTTTTTTTCTGTTCTTTCTTTCTTCTTTCTTTATCAAACCATTTATCGTACGGGGAGTCAAGCCGGGGGTACGAAAAAGAAATCAGTTATCCGAAAAGGAGAGTAGGTTTGAAACTAGCAAGATACGGAGAGAGTCTCCACCTAGAGGTGAGCCCTGACTTATCGCCCTCTTTCGTGGAGTTGATAATTAACCGATGCCCTCTTGGCAATAAACTCTGGGACGGGCAGAAAAGTTTCGACAGAGTCATGACCGAACTGGAACACAATTAACCGGACTGAGACAGGCGTAAAAAGTGCCATAAGTTTCGTCTTTCGAAACCATTTCTTTCTCGGAATGATTAACGCGCCAAACTTTGGCACCGATGGAAGGGAATATAGAATCCTTGCATTTAATGTGGAATAAAGATTCCTGAGAGTGAAATATCGGACCACATTCACTCAAAGACACTATAAGTAAAAAAGAAAGTCGTCGTCGGGCGCCTAAAGTATCAGCCATTGCAGCGAGGGAGTCTATCCTCTTTTCCAATAGCTCTAGACCAAAAGGAGATTGTTTTTTTTTAGCATCTGAGGTGATCGCCACACCTACCATCCTCCTCCACTTTACCGCACAGATCCCGGTGCTACTCATACGTTGAGTTGGGCAGGGGACCCGTATCAACTCTGGAACCTCATGGAGCGAACACTCTACCGACTGAGCTAACCAGCCGTACAAAATTACAGGGGAACACGCTTAACCTAACGGCTATCGTAATAGAAAGTGAAATTGGCGACACGTGTTCAAATCCTGGACAAAGCTGTTTGCCTTTCACTTCGTGCTAATGGACCTTGGGAAAGGCATGAATCTATCTGTTTTCCAGCTATCGGTAAAGTTTGGTTTCTTTAATTAAGGCATATTAACCTTGGTGGGTTATTTGGACCATATGACCTTTAGGCACCCCTTCCGCGATCTCGACTCGTGGGGACACTTTTCTCATTTACACCGTAAAAATCCGGTTGTTTGTTAGGGTTTAGGGTTAGGGGTTAGGGTTAGGGTTAGTGATTAGGGTTAGGGTTATTTTTATAATTAAAAAAAACCTTCTAAAAATCGTCTGTAAACAATTAACCGAATTTTGACGGTGTAAATGGAAAAAATGTCCCCACAACGCGAAATCGCAAAAGGGGTGCCTTAAGGTCATATGGTCCGGTTATCTAATGCCAAAGCCATCTTTGTAGAATGAAAGTGTAAAATGTTATTACATAATTCGTGGGTTGCCTACGAATTATGACTGTGAGTGTATTAAGATTTAAATAAATGGCAAATGAAAAATTACCATTAACCGTTGAAAAGGTTATTGACAGCAGTTCACCTTTTGCTGACCTAGCCGCTGATTACTGATTGGCTGAAGGCATGACGCATGAAGGAGACTACGCTAGAATAGTTAAATTTTGGTCGTTAGCCAAAGGGACTAGACGTGATATGGTCGCCAGTTCCTTAGATGCCATCTTCTCACCACGCGGTTAAAACTATTTTGGGCTTCGGGTTTTAATAAAGACGTCTTTGTAAAATAAATCAAATCTTGCTTCATTATTAAAAACAAAGAAATGAGCACAGCCAACCGTAGCCCAGCAAGAACAGGCCGTCTCTACAGAGGAAGATATCGCCCCAAAGGAAAAATGATCAGTCGACTAAATAGATTTACTTAAGAATCCCTCTCTTCTCCTCTCTCGCTATTTATATACCCGATGCAAAGGGGCATATAACATTGTAATCTGTTATAAACTGTTTTTGGGTTTACTGTTGCTGGGTGACATTGTAGAAATGGGAACTCTTTGGTCGAAATTCAAGTCGAGCGGGTCTACATACTTCTAAAAGCGACTCAGATATCAGCCGCTATGTTTCTAAGGGTTAAATCTCTTCATAATTAGATCAATAAAATAAAAAACTGCAGATTTGTTTAGTAATTTAAAAAAAAATAAAATGAATACATAGATAGACTATCCAGAAAATATTAAGCTCCTTTCAGATATTTATATTACCAAAGTTAAGCAATGATGAGCATGGTCAATTCTTAGATGGGTGTCTATTTGAGCCAGAAGAGGTACTGTAAGTAAACGGAATATCAACTTGATTCGTCATTAAATGACCGTGAAGGGTTGATATGCCGTAAAACAACCAACCAACAAGCCAGATATTCATATACCCATTTATAATGTCTCTTGTAGATTATTAAAACTTTTTTTTCAAAAATTACACCAGCTATATATGTATTTACCCAACCGGTCCGCAATGAGTTGAATTTGTCACAAGGTCAGTTTTTAAGAGGAGTACAGCTGGTTTCAATTCAGAGTTTTTTCCTTCCCAGAGACTAGATACCTAACCAAATCAAAAGAACCCAGTCTACCCTATTTACCGAGAGCAATTTTTCTGAATTATTAAATTATTAAACTTATTTTCAAAAATTACATCAGCTATATATGTATTTACCCAACCGGTTTGCAATGAGTTAAATTTGTCACAAGGTCAGTTTTAAGGGGAGTACAGCTGGTTTCAAATTCAGAGTTTTTCCTTCCCATGGACTAGATGCCTAACCAAGGCAAAAGAACCCAGTCTACCCTACTTGTTGGAGTTTTTGGGGATATAAGGCGTGTGCGGACGGTCACTATAGACTCGCCTACAAGCACGTGACCTGGGAAAGATTCCTATTGTCCAATCACTGGCAGTGCTGCTGCTGCTGTTGTTGTATTTATACTAGCCTGATTCTTAATCTTAGAACATTGCTACTAGGATCTTCTTGGACGTAGGACCTAAAGGAAACAAAACCACAGGACTATTGACTTACTTACTACTTATTTACTTTAAGTCCTCTTACATCTGGCCAAGGATGGCGGCCAGACACTCAACACTACTATTTACCGAGAGCAATTTTTCTGAATATCTCAGTTGAAAGATAAACTGGATCTTTTTCTGGGCAGACCTTGTATTTTGCGAAACTTTAAAACAAAAATAAAAAGGCAATTCTGCCTTGATGAATCGTTCCGTCTTCGACATTTTGAACTTTTCGCAGAACGTTTTTTTAACCATTCCATTTTATTTTTCAAAAATCTTGACATTTAATTATTAATTATGATTGGGATAACGTTGTTTTCTCATCTTATGGCCTTTTTTGCTTATGTTCAATCAAATATTCCATCAATTTTTTTTGTTTTCAAATTTTGAATATTTTCATTACAAATATAATGATATTTTTCCGTTTATTATTTTCAAAGCATATGTGCTGGAATTGTGTTTTCTGGGCGCAGAAAAATACATTTCATTTGTGTGGCAAAATGTAGGCGAAACGTTTTAATAAATTTGTTCGAACTAGCATCCCCATGCTTGTTGTTTAGGTCGATTACGCATTTTCAAAAATCTGACATTTAATTATAATTATGATTGGATAACGTTGTTTTTCTCATCTTATGGCCTTTTTTGCTTATGTTCAATCAAATATCCATCAATTTTTTTTGTTTCAAATTTTGAATATTTTCTTACAAATATTAATGATATTTTTCCGTTTATTATTTTCAAAGCATATGTGCTGGAATTGTGTTTCTGGGCGCAAAAAATACATTTCATTTGTGTGGCAAATGTAGGCGAAACGTTTAATGAAATTGTTCGAACTAGCATCCCCATCTTGTTGTTTAGGTCGATACGCATTTCAAAAATCTTGACAATTTAATTATTAATTATGATTGGGATAACGTTGTTTTCTCATCTTATGGCCTTTTTTGCTTATGTTCAATCAAATATTCCATCAATTTTTTTGTTTTCAAATTTTGAATATTTTCATTACAAATATAATGATATTTTTCCGTTTATTATTTTCAAAGCATATGTGCTGGAATTGTGTTTTCTGGGCGCAGAAAAATACATTTCATTTGTGTGGCAAAATGTAGGCGAAACGTTTAATGAAATTGTTCGAACTAGCATCCCCATGCTTGTTGTTTAGGTCGATACGCATAAGTCTGTGGGTTATTCGGCCGGTTGAGTATTATCTCAAGCGCAGTCGAAAACAGTGTTGGGATTACATTACGGTTATATGTGTCTTTAACTCTTTTGCATACTTTAAACCGCTCATAGTGGCTCTCAGACCAAACTACACAAACTGATGGTTAGTTCATTATAATTGGGTAGAGGGACCCGGAATACAATAATAATAGGATTTAATTTGAATAGGATGAGTTCTAGGGTTATTAGATAAAAACCTTAAAATATTCCATCATACCAAGAGAAATATCAAGTAAATTATACTGAGAGGGGATTTTCTAGACAAGAGTTGACTATCTATCTATCTATCTTCTCTCTCTCTCTCTCTCTCTCTCTCTCTCTCTCTCTATAATATATATATATATATATATATAAAGTAATCCACAGACACTGTTTCGAGGTATCACCTTTCATCAGTGTGGTTATACCGTTTAACAGCTACCTCTTGGCCGGGTTCGAGACCCGAATGAACTTTTCGTTCGCCAATCCTCTTACCCGTACGGCCATAGGCAGCTGTCAAATATAGGAGACTATTTAATCGCTACATTTCTAGGCGGGAAATGAATTCACTTAGAGGTCTCAACTTTATGTAACAAAGCGAGCGTTTAGCTGTACGCCAATACAGTGAATTTTGCAATTAAATCCCTTCTAATAAAGTGCTCAACCCAAATTGGGCATATAATAAAAGTAATTCACAGACACGTGTTTCGAGTATCACCTCTCATCATGTGTTTATACGTTTAAACAGCTACCTCTGGCCGGGTTCGAGATACGAATGAACTTTCCTCTTATATATATATATATATAGTATATATCCTCTAATATAGATATATTATATATGTGTGTGTGTGTGTGTGTGTAATATTCTGAAAATTGAAAAATCACATGTTTAAAACGAATAATGTTTATTTGCTACGCTGCAGTGTTTCGATCTGTTTCGATAGATCTTCATCAGGGCTTTCGTAGGCGAAATAAACATTATTCGTTTATAAACTTGTGATTTTTTTCAATTTTTCATATTACATACTGTCGGATTCACTTCCACTTTTTCCTTACCCACTCACACACACACACACACACACACACAACACACACGTATATATATATATATATATATATATATATATAGATGAAAAATAGATGGAAATTAATCAGCATGTTAATTTTATGTATATGTATGTATGTATGTGCGTGTACGTTCGTGTGAAACTATGGAAAGTATATATATATATATATATATATATATATATATATATATATATTATTCACTATCACCAAATCTTGCTTTGTGAGCAAAAATAATGAAGATTTGATTTATATTCTTGCAGATAAGTGATTTTTTTTTGCATTCAATATTTGAAATAAGAAACATCCATTTTTTCTTTTCAGAGTGTCTGGATCAACGCAAGGTCATTTTTTACGTGGGAATTTTAATGGGACATCCTGCGAGGATCTCACTTGTAATTCAGCAATAATGAACCGCGAGTCTATCTTTTACTCCGCCCCCCCCCCCCCATCTCTACACAAGGCGACACCGAGTAGCCACTCCTAGTACAATATATTGCCCCATTTCTTCGTTTATATTGTAACACCGTAGGGTGGAGTAGATAATGCACCCATTATTCTGATTTTTTCACCCGTTCTGCCAAATACATTTCCCCAAAATAAAACATATGAAATTTAAATTAATTTTATGATTACGATAGGGATCCCAAAATAAGGTCTCCAGAAACGCTAGGGACACGGAAACTGTCCGTGTGGCCAAGTGTGAAGTTCATGCTGGTATTCGGTTTTTGAACGCAAAAGGCATAAAACTCATTGAAATTCATCACCAATTGACAGAAGTGAGAGAGTTTGCAACGATGACGAGGTTCGACGCCTTCCTCAAAACGACATGGTAGCGAGCTGGTATGACATGGTCATAGAAAACTGCCACAGCGCCTACAAAAATCAATCGACCAGAAATGGTGATTATATAGAAAAATAGATACGTTCAAACTTTAATGTGATGTAAACATCATTGGCAATGAAGACTAAACGTTTCTGTGATTTCTAAATATTCTTACCTTTGGGATTACCCTCGTATTCTTACAATCATTATAAAATTAATTTAAGTAATCAGATTTTTTTTTACACTTAAATAATAAGATTTGGTTGAACTTGCATAAAGGTGTCAAAATTAGGGCGACCCAGAATTTTCATTGAATTCCCTTTTAGATTTTTTCCATTCTGTTAAAAAGTTGTTTTTCTGTTTTAAAAAAAGGCGTGTGGAGTGCCTTTTCATTAATATTACTCCTAAGTCTACAAAGATCCATTTGTGTAGTGGAAACTACGCCAGGAGGATGGACAAAGGCCGCATCCCCAAATACCTACTAAATGATGAATTAATAGAGGGCAACCGACCGGTAGGGAGACCACACCTGCGCCTTAAAGATGTCTGCAAGAGGGACATGAAGACATGCCACATCGACACCAGCACATGGGAGGCTCATGCAGAAGACCGAGCGACCTAGCGCCTCCTCGTCAAACAAAAGAAGTAAAAAATAGAGGAAAGAAGCCGCCGCAGAAAAGAAAGCCATAAGGAAGGAGGACAACAGCATCTTCTGTAAGCATCCACGTTTGTTTGCAATCACTGCAAAAAAAATTATCACAGAATAATGAGGAAGGCTGTGATAGTCATTGTTTAGAAAATCTGTTCAAAATTTAAGTTTCAAGAGAAACGTTGGAAGGTAGACGGTTTGAAATATGACGTCAAATATTCTTCTTTTATTGATTGTGAGTGAGTGTGAATATATATATATATATATATATATATATAATATTATATATATATATATATATATTCATGCTTTGAAAATTAAAACTCCACATGACTTTGTTCCAGCCATCCTCTCTCCGTTTCAAAATCCGTCGACATGACTTCATTATAACTGTCTTTCGCGACCGCGTTTGAACACTCTCTTCACGTGATTTTTCAAAAGTTATATTTTTTCGAACATTTCAAAAATTTTCCACGTTCCAACGAATCTTATTTTAAAAAAAAAAGCATTTACTCTGAGGAAGGTCGATACTTTCTTTGTGTGCGTAACATTTCAACATTTTTTCTATTATTATTATTTCATTTCATTTTGTTATTTAAAAATAATAATAGATTGAATAATGTACACATGGATAAACTCCTAACCGAAACACGTGTAAGTTAAATTAATTAAAATATCCTATGTATCCATTCAATACTTTTTCGTTCCTTTATTTCTCTTTTCAAATCTATATAATATATATATATATATATATATATGTGTTGTGTGTGTGTGTGTTTGTGTGAGTATATATTATATATATATTATATATATATATATATATATATATCGCATTAACATATACGTATATATTTTATATATATATTCGTAATATTTGAATTATATGTGGTGTTGTGTGTGTGTGTGTGTGTGTGTGTGTGTGTGTGTGTGTGCTCGCATGTGTAATATATTTACCCTTTATATGCCACATCGAGAATTCGAATGATTCCCTTTATCATATCTTTAAAAAAAATCTCAAGTTTTAAAAAGAAAAAAAGAGAGAGAGAGAGAGAGAGAGGGGGAGAGAAGAGAGAGAAGAGAGAGAGATAGTTAGAGGGCGAGTGGGAGAGAAATGAAGACCAGATAAAGAGTAAGAGAGATAATGAGAGATAAAGTCAGAGAAGAGAAAGAGAGAGAGAAGAGAAAGAGAGAGACAATAAGTGAGACAGATAGAATGGGAGGGGGAGAGAGAGGAAAAGCATCGTCTTTGACCGAACGTTTATTCTTTTTTTTTTTTTTTGGTCTCTTTCTTCGTAGTCTTGATAACGTCTATTTGCCTGATTTGACGTCTGTCCATATATTCTTATCTTTCTGATTTATGCGACGGCCTGTTTACACAAAACACTCCCTCCTTCATATTTACCCCCATCGCCCGCCCCCCATCGCCCCAACCCCTCCCACTTCTACTCCGCATCACACCAGCCTTCATCTTCCGTTTTCCTCGGATGATTCGGGCCGCCTGTGAAGAATCGAATTCATACAAGTTCATTTTCCCGTAGTTTTTTTTTTTTTTTTTTTTTTTTTTTTTAAATATATTTTTGTCTTTTGCTTTTTATATATTTTTAATTCTATTTATCTATTTATTTATTCATTTTTATCTAAACTCATTCGCTAATGGTTGTCATTCAGGTGTTTTATCAGGTTTTAATGTTTTCCCGCCTTTTCTATCAGTTTTGTTAATAGTGCAAATATTGCCACATTCACACGAATAATAGATTCTTGCTTCCGCCATAGTCGCACACAAGAAGGAGAAAAGATGTGCGCATGCGCAGACACACAGACATACATTTTTATGAACCTCTGTGTGTACATAATTACGTAAATATATGCAAATGTCAATATATAATATATATATATTATATATTGTAGATTCTATTATCATTCTATGTCTCGTTATGTACATTCACATCATTATTTTCTTATATATATATATATATATATATATATAATATATATATTATATATATATACTCACATATAATTATATGCATTTACAGACAGTCACATAGAGACACACATAGACACACAAGCACACACACAAAGATAAACACAGACACACATATATATATATATATATTATGCACACACACAACACACACACACACACACACACCACACACACACACATTATATATATATATATAAATATATAATATATGATAATAATCAATGGTAATATTATGGATTTAGACTCATAACTTAAAGTTTCATGGTTATGCAATCATCAGATGAGTCCAATCGTTGAGATCTTAAAAACCAGTCGGTTTTTAAGATCTCAACCATTTGACTCATCTGATGACTGCACAACCATGAAACTTTAAGTTATGAGTCCAAATCCATAATATTACAATTGATTATAAACCTGCTCTGCTTTATTAGCATTGAGCACCTTTCCATGCAAATATTTTTCTCATTTTTTCATTCTCTATTCATTATATATTATATATATATATGTATATATACTAGGGAGGGCAAAAATTATCCAATCTTTATTATTGTAACACTGCATTCTGCGCGTGCTTATAATTGGCACTTCACGTTATATAATAGTTAGCTAGCTAGATTTTCAGACCCTTGTTATTGAGTTCGATCTCAGTGGTGGCACCATAATTCTAATCTTGTGCCACATTTAATCTAAGCTTAGTAAATAACTATAATTGGCATTGTTGTGGTTACGTGATCAAAGTTTCAGTCTAAGCACTTCATTTTGCTTGCTGTCTTTTCAGTATAAACATGACCGCTTCACTTGCAGTGCGCACCAAGGAAGTCATTCAATTTTTCTTGTCGGAAGGAGTGTCAGGGGTTGAAATTCATCGGAAGCTTTTAGCCAATACGGGGGAGAGTGCACTCCCGCGTAGAAGTGTGTATGGGTCAATAGAGAAGTTTAAAAGTAACCACATACAAAAAAAATGACGCACGAAAAGGGAAGAGGACGTCCGTCAACCTATACCACTGATGAGAACATTCAGCAATCTCGAGGGATAGTAATGGCGAACCGGCTAGTTTTCATCGAAGAGGTAGCTTGTTCTTTGCAGATTCGTCATGGTTCTGCATATCAAATCATCCACGATGAGCTCGGCTTCCATAAAACAAGAGTAGAGTTATTTTTTTTAGTTTGGTTTGTTCTGTTTTACGGCATATCAACCCCAGTGGGTCATTTAATGCCGATAAAGTTTTGAAATAAATTCATTCTTAATGGATACTCAATTTTTTTTAAACTCATGTTTCTCTATTTAACCCATAGATGGGGCCCTAACAGGTACTACCACTCCGGGTCAGAGTGGACCAGGGAGCAATGGTGATGAAGGGGTGCTCCACATTCCCCAAACCTCCAAAACTGGAACCTCACCATCGGATAGAGTTTAACGTCATTCCCAGGACATGTAGACTCGCAGCCACCGCCTTCTAGCACCCATATGATAAAAAGGGTTGGGGCAATCATATAGGTGCTTGGGCTTGACGTGACCAGCCGATTGATTGGAGGGGGCCTCTCCAACTACCCCATCAAGCCTAAGTAAGGGTCTAAGTGGTGTTGTAGGTCATGGTTTGCTCATCCACCAAGACTCCTTAAGCATCACGGATCACAACCCACGGGTGACCCCATTTGGGGGAGTCTTACCCCTCTCATTCTAAAGCCTCAGCCGACAGGGCTGGTTAATTTTTTAATCTCCTTCGTAAATAGTTTACTGACTTCATCAGTATTTATATCTCCTATACATACTTGTTTGAGTTGCTGTTTTTGTCCACTTGTTCCTTCTATTCTTTACCACATTCTGACGGATTTACTCCAACCCTCCTATACTCATATATATATATATATATATATATATATATATATATATATATATTATATATATATATATATATGAAGAAATAATACGAAGTGTGTGAGACGAAGTAATTTGACGACATACTTATTCAATTATACAATAAAGTGTATAAACAAAGCACAATAGAAAAATGGACGAAATTTTATATACTCCCCTTCCCGAAAAAAGGCGAACTCTGAATCATTAAATGGTAGAGAGGCATAACTCTTACTGCCATAGATGCTAAGGTTTATAATGCCCTGATTCTCAATCTCATCCGTCGAGAAGTCGAGAAAATTCTTGGGAAAAATCAAAAAAACATTTTGTAGAAATCGGTCCACGACTTCTCAGATTTTGACTAAATATCGTATAGTGGAAGGAATATGTGCAAAGAATCTCGAAGCAACACTTGACTAAATATTGTATAGTGGGAGGAATATGTGCAAAGAATCTCGAAGCAACACTTTGTAGATTTCCTCTAGGTATGAGACTCTATCCACAGTGGAAATACTGTACATAATTATT
>CM042150.1:103674883-103697383 GCA_023376005.1 Doryteuthis pealeii
TTTTTTATTTATCTTCACGGATATAAATCAAACCTTCATTATTTTTGCTCAAAAAACAAGCCCTGGTGATATTTAATGTATATATATATTTACTTGTCGTTAAACAAAGAAGATCACTTTCCTTTCATTATGTCACGTAACAGGGTGACAGTTATGTCGGTGTCATTACGAGCAGACAACTGCCGGATGTGGTGACATGGATATTACACAACGTGGGCTAAAAAAAGTCACACATCTAGTCAATTTGTTTGTTTCTTTCTTTCTTTTACGACATATCAAAATCAGTGGGTTATTTAATGCCGACGAAGTTTTGAAATAAATTCATTCTTGATGATGGGAGCTCAATTTCTTTAAACACATTTTTAAAAACTCATTTTTCTTTATTTAACCTATAGATGGGACTCTAACAGGTACTACCACTCCGGGTCAGAGTGGACATGGAAGTAATGGTGATAAATGGGTACTCCACATCCCCCAAAGCTCCAGATTTTAAACTTACCATCAGATACCAAGTACAAGACCCTCAGCCACCGCCTTCTGGGATATAAATGATATATGATAAATAAGGTTGGTACAATCATATAGGTGCTAGGGCTTGACGTAACCAGCCGATTGATCGGTGGTGGCCTCTTCGACCAACCGTCTAGCATAAGTAAGGGCAAAGGTGGAGTGTTGCATGTCATGGACCACTCAGCTACCAGGACTCCGTCCTTATACCTGTCCAGGTGTAAACTCACTTAGTATAATATACTTGTAGAGTATAGCCATATCCTATATCACTGTATATTGTTGATTGTGGTGAATATACCCGTGGTTGTATACTCATCTTCTATCGTTTCGGAGTCGCTACTATCTGTTGATTCTCAGCCATCTTGGATCTTGGATCTTGGTTGGTTCTAAACTAGTTTCTTCTGGATCTGGGATTCTTCCTGGTCTGACACAAGGACATCCCGTGTTGTAATTTTGTTTTTGATTAACGACAAAGACTTTCTTTTTTTAGCTCATATCTGATTTTATAAGTGTCCCAGATCAAGTCGAACACGCGGAGAAATTGGCTATGGACGAAGCAAACATACGTCTTTCTCGTCTCAGTACTAAGCCAATTGTGACGTTCACGTGGTTTGCTCGGGCAAACCTGAAGAGAGGTCAATACCGGGTTAAAAAGTGTCAACCATTTCCCTGAGTTTTCCACTAAACCGTTATTTTGAATCTAAACTACACTTACCGTAAATAATTGATAGGCCACCAACAAGAAAACTCCATTGTATATATTAACCCGCTTCCAACTTTAAGAACATTTTGGACTACAATATAAGTTTTATGAAAAATATGTATCACCCAACCTCTTCACACAAACAGGGTGTCACACAATGTCAATTTTTAAGCGTTGCTTAACGGGTTTGAATTCAGAGTTTACCTTCTCCTAAGCCAGTTGTCGTACCACATTTTCAATTTATTACAATTTTACGTTGGGCATTTAAGCGACGCAAGACTATTTGAAATGTTTCATTCTTAAAATTTGCTGAAATAAAATGGGACAAATAAGAAATCTGCGACACCAGATAATCTGAATTTATATTTTTGAATCTTGAATAATTTGAACGGTTTCATTTTTAACCAGAGGGTGTTGTAGGATGATAATGGGCAGATGATTTAGGAACAAGCGTATTGATATATAGATTTAGAAGACTTATGGGAAGTAAAAAGAAAAGCATATTTCCCAGAAAAGAACAGAATCGTCAGATCCGGGTCAAGAATAGTCAGGTATTTTTATTAAAATTTATTAAAATCGTAGTCTTTCCTAATATTTGTTTATGGCTGGAAATATTTATGGCTGGAAATATTTGTTTATGGCAAGGATAGTAGCGCTATGCGAAATGTGAACAGACTCACCCAGGATTTGAACTTGTGTCACCGTGTCCATTTCCTGCGATGATAGTAATTATTCAACAAATGCCTCGGTCCGGGGAAGATGCATGGCTCCGTGGCACCGTGCTTATCATTTGATAATTTTATTTGCTTGGTTCTTTCTATCGAGGTTCAATCCCAGACAGGAGATATCATGGAATGGGATCTTAGTTCATTTGTAAACTTTAATCTTTTTACTGAACATATCAACTAAGTGTATCTGAAGCTCACTTGTAACTCAAGTTTTTGCTCTCGACAAAAAAAAAATCAATCGTAACTCGAAAAAATATAAGTTAGGAAACTGTTGTGGGTTGTTAAGGGTCACAAATAAAGACAAACGACTGGTGAAAGTTGATACAATTGTATTGAACAAAGAAAGTAGAATTTACAGAAGGAAAGTGAAGTTACGTCCGACAATACAGTCTAGAACTGAATCGCGTCGCTTGTTCTTCAAGCTACAATTGTCTTTGCTACTTATAGTAGTAGTAAGATTATTCCACTATGTAAATAGGTTATATCACCTATAACAGACACTCATAAGTCAAGGGTTGTTGTTTGTTTGTTTTTTTGTTTTGTTTTACGGCATATCAACCACGTTGGATCATTTAATGCTGATAAAGTTTTGAAATAAATTCATTTTTAATAGATACTCAATATTTAAAAAAATGATTTTTCTATTTAACCCATAGATGGTACCCTAACAGGTACTACCACTCCGGGCCAGAGTGGACCAAGGAGCAATGGTGATGAAGAGGCGCTCCACATTCCACATTCCCCAAACCTAAAAACTGGAACCTCACCATCAAATAGAGTTTAACTTCATTCCCAGGATTTTTTTTGTTTTGTTTTACGGCATATCAACCACGTTGGGTCATTTAATGCTGATAAAGTTTTGAAATAAATTCATTCTTAATAGATAATATTTTTTTTATAAAACATTTTTCTATTTAACCCATAGATGGGACCCTAAGAGGTACTACCACTCCGGGCCAGAGTGGACCAGGGAGCAATGGGGATGAAGGGGCGCTCCACATTCCCCAAACCTGCGAAACTGGAACCTCACCATCAGATAGAGTTTAACGTCCTTCCCAGGACATGAAGACCATAAACCACCACATTCTGGCACATATACGATAAAAAGGGTTGGGGGCTTACAATAGGGTTGGGACAATCATATATGTACTAAGGCTTGACGTGACCTGCTGATTGATCGGAGGGGTCCTCCTAACTGCATAAGTCAAGGTACTATATATATATATATATATATATATATATATATATTATATATATATATATACTAGTAAATATATGCACCCTCCGGGTGCAAGTATTTAAGTTTTAATATAATAAAATATCATATTAAATTAGAAAGGCCAATGAAAATGAATAAGAATGCAGATAAAAACATTTGGAACAGAGGGGGTATAATCGAAAAATAGAACAACTTTGAAACTAACTCTTCCATCATTTTCCATTACTCCCGTCTTTCATTGGTAAATGTTCCTAATTTAACTATTTAGTTAAAATAGGAAGTAAAGAATAAAATTACAGTTATTTCTTCTTGTTAATGAATTTCTTTTAAGATTTATCCCCGAGATTGTTGCTCATATTCAATAAGAAAAAAAAAACAATTTGAAATCAATAATGATAAGCATATATTTATTAAAATCAAATTTTTTAATATCAATATGCAAATTAGCCTTCCCGTTCACACTGTAAACCGCTATTTTGTTGTATATTTAAATACAATTGCATGTTATTAGTATGTAGATATGGTCAACAGTCTTAATGATGTAAAACAATTTTATTAATAATCGAGGTTGAAATAAAATAAAATCATGGAGAATGTGATATAAATAACAAAAGGAATTGTGATTTGTGTAGTAATATAGTTTCGGTTACAGACAGAAAAACACACAATCTCCATTATAATAAGATATATATATATATATTTTCAAATTGGGGCCACGATCCATAAACCGACTTATTTATTACAATACAAATTATATTTTGAACATAAAGTAACGTAGACAGCCGGATACTTGGGAGTCAAACCCATGACCCCCGCTGTACTGATGTGATTCGGATGTGCAGGTGCTTTTCTGGATGTGCAGGTGTTTTCTGGATGTGCAGGTGTTATCGGGATGTGCAGGTGTTATCTGGATGTGCAGGTGTTATGCATATATCGGTTTGACCGTGAGAAGTAAGAGGTCGGTGACGTCACTAACGACCACGTGTGATGAGGGCGTAAGGTCTTTTTTGGTAGATTTAGTCAGGCAGCGAAACAAATGAACTCATGTTTTGCTCCCGCCCAGAAGAGCTGGAACTAAGATCCCATTCCATGATAATTTTCCAAATAAAATTACACAAATTGTAGATGTAATCATTCTCGCTACTTGCAGATGATTCACTCTGCTCTAGATATACACCTTCCATATCTATGTGTTTATATATATATATATATATATATATATATATGTAAACAAGGTTTGTTTAGAATGGCTTTTTGCCGATAATTTTTGGGAGAATAAGTGCTTAATTGGAGTCGGACCTAATTTTGAAAATTAATTAATTAATAATGAATTAGGCGGGAATACCTATTAAATGTATGGCTAACAAATCGAAAAAATCAATCTCTGTATGTACATTTCGGCCTATTAGCCTCATCAGCAAGCTATAGATAGGAAGACCGCCCTGTGCGTGATTTGAAACCGGACTGCCAAGCTGACAGGCCGATCCCATAACCGATTTTTCTCGATTTGTTTAGCCATACATTTAATAGGTATTCCCGCCTAATTCATTATTAATTAATTAATTTTCAAAATTAGGTCCGACTCCAATTAAGCACTTATATATATATATATATATATATATATATATATATAATCCGTTATTTTGGTTTAGAAGAAATTAATATTTTATCTAATAGGATTAGAGTATACTTGTTTAGGAGATATACTATATATATATATATATATATATATATATATATATTATATATATATATATATTCATATATATATGACTATATTAACATTTCTACATACCCACAAACACATGCAGTCACACACTTACACACACACACACACACACCACACTGATGAAAGGTGAAACCTTGAAACACGTGTCTGTGGATTACTTATTCATTATATATATACTCCCAGTAATGGTTGAGTTCTCTGAACAGGGACTTAATTGCAGATTCACCGTTATGGCGTCTAGCTAACCCTCGCGTTTGTTTACAAACGTTTGAGGACTGTAGTGAATTTCATTTCCGCTTAGAAATGTAGCGATTAATTATTCTCCTATATGTGACAGCTGCCTCTGGCTGTACGGGTTAAAGGTTTGGCGAACGAAAGTTCATTCGGGTCTCGAACCCGGTCAGAGGTAGCTGTTACGGTATAGCCACACTGATGAAAGGTGAAACCTTGAAACACGTGTCTGTGGATTACTTATTTATTATATATATATATATATATATATATATATATATATATTATCTCTCGTACAGGATTTTATTACCTCTAGCGGATAATTATACAATAAAAACTAATATCATTAGATATTAATTATTACTAAAATCTACATTTTAACTTTGAATCTAAAATACTATACAATAATATGATACTATCTAAGAGTTTTACTCATCTTCAGTGATATAAAAATGAACAGTTTCATTCACAACATTAATTAAATATTTCAACATAAATATATCAAATAAATAGAAATTTTTTTTTAGAAAAAGTTGTATACAAACCAATCTTCTCTAAACTCTTCAAACTATGACCAACGACTTTGAGCCTCTTGTCTAAGAAAAAAATAACAAAAAGAAATAACAGGAAAAAAAAAAAAAAAATATTGCTTACGGGAATTAGTACCTATACTTGATATGACCGTATATTTATCTGTTTACGGAGCGCACTGTCTTGTGAGAAAGAGTAAAATATAGGCTATTATCTTGTAAGTGATTGAAGACTCGGCTAAATCAAATGACAAAGACTCTATTCAAACACTACAATACGCTCAAGGTAATCAGAGGTAAAAAAAATATATAAATAAAAAGAACAATAAAAAACGCCATTTTATCCTTGTTACATCTTTTTGTTTATACATTGTGTACTAAAATTAAATCGGAGGAGTGGGTTGACTAATGGTTATTAGTACGGATGATGGAATCGGTGAACAGCGTTCAACCACTCAGGCGCAGATGGTAGGTGTGACGCTCCACCTTAGAGTCTAAAACAATCTCCCTGGTCTAGCGCTAGTAAATACGGAATTGAATACCTCACTGTCCTGCTGATAAAGACAATAGGCAACTTCGTCCATTTTACTATATATATAACTTATTTCTTTATATATATATATATATATATATATATATATATATATATATATATATATATATATCAGCATCTTACATACGAATATATGGTCGAGTTAATAATCCTCTCATTTTAATGATAAACCATACTACTAAGTATATATATGTATATGTACCAATTAAAACATACACTCATTTATATATATATATATATATATATATATATATATATATATATATATGTTTTGTTAAACTCTACTGACGATTCTTGCCGGACGAGTTTTTGTTCAATCCTTAATATATATATATGTATATATATATATATATATATATATAATATATATATGTGTGTGTGTGTGTGTGTGTGTTTGTGTGTGTGTGAAAATGGAAAAGGAATTGAATCCGACAATATGAGGAAAAATGAGGAAAGAAAAGAAATGTAGATGGATAAAATGAATTTAATCGATATAACATTAATCGATATAACTTACACATGTGTTTCGGTCAGTTTATGTGTGTGAAAATATTTCGCACACAGAGAAGATTCGACCTTCATCAGAGTGAACATTTATTTTGAATGAACGAATTTTTCATTCAAAATAAATGTTCACTCTGATGAAGGTTAAATCTTCTATGTGTGCGAAATATTTTCACACACATAAACTGACCGAAACACATGTGTAAGTGATATCGATTAAATTCATTTTATCCATCTACATTTCTTTTCTTTGCTCATTTTTCCTCATATATATATATATATATATATATATAATGGAGATTGTGTGTTTTTCTGTCTGTAACCGAAACTATATTCCTACTCGAGCCACAATTCTCTTAGTTATTGACATCACATTCTCCATGATTTTATTTTTATTTAACCTCAATTATTAATAAAATTGTCTTACATTATTAATACTGTTAACTATGTCTACATACTAACAACATGCAATTATATTTATATATACAACAAAATAGCGGTTTACAGTGTAAACGGGAATGCTAATTTGCATATTAATATTAAAAAATCGAATTTAATAAATATGTGCTTAGTATTATTGATTTCTAACTGTTTGGTTTTATTTTAATGAATATAAGCAAAAATCTCTTCAATGAATCTTAAATGAAATCCATTAACAAGATAAAATAACTGTCATTTTATTCTTTACTTCCTCTTATAACTAAATACTTAAATTAGAAAAATAACAATGAAAGACGAGAGTGATGGAAGAGTAAGTTTCAGTTGTTCCATTTTTTATTATACTCCCTCTGTTTCAAATCTTTTATTATACTCCTCTGTTTCAAATCTTTTTATCTGTATTCTTATTTAGTTTCATTAGCCTTTCTAATTTAATACAATATTTTATTACATTAAAACTTAAATACTTGCACCCGGAGGGTGCATATATTTGCTATATATATATATATATATATATATATATATATATATATATATATCCGTTCACAAATTGACCTCGTGAGATTGTGGTTCTCATAAGAATAATCCACAGAATTGTTGCTGTATTTGCAATTTAGTCTTTTCTTCAAAATCTTGCACCTGTGAATGAAGCAATTGGATTAAGTTAGAATGTCGCTGTGGTATACCAAATTCAATATCCTGTGCGTGCGGCGCCCAATGTACGAAAATTGAGGAACAATGGAAAACGAAACGATGAAAATTTGCCTTTTTGTGAGTTTTATTCGAAAAGAAAACCGCTTTTTTTATTTCTTTCATTTTTTTTCTGTTTTCCTTTTCGTATGCAAGACCAATTGCAAAATGCCGAACAGTCTTTTGAGGTGAGTTAGTACTCGATGCAAGGCAAAAATTGAACACAAAGGACCGGCCCTTTTAATAGCCAATGTGTCGAAGGGATAAGACCGCTTCAATTTTTCGTAAAAAAAAAAAAACTGCATTAATCCCTGGCCTAGTAGTTCTCGTGTGTAAGTTCCTGTTACATAGGGAAAGAGAAAAACCGCGGAGAGAAAGAAAAAACCCTGGAGAGGAAGAAAGAGATCAAGCAAGAGAAGAAGAAAAAATAAAGAAAGAAATCCATAAGTGTTTACTTAAAAAAACCCAAAAAAAACAATAATAAATGAAACCACAAAAGAAAGATTGACAGCCTCCTATTGCACGAGCCCCTCAACGCCCCCCCCCCGCCTTTTAGCCCGGTAATTCTGAAGCTGCAAATTCAGGGAAGGAGATTAGGAGATATTTATTCAACTGAAGGCGTCTCAAGTCTGACTTTTTCATTTCACGTGCTGATGTTTCAGCAATATCAGAAAATGTGTCGAGAAAAAAAAAGCAGCTGATTTTGCATTACCAAAACTTGAGAAATATTCTGCCGAGTTAGAAATGAAAACTAAATTATATAAAATAAAAAGAAATAAAAATAAAACAAAAGAAATAAGAATGATATTGCTTTTTAAACATAGATGCATGTGCTAAACTTCTTTGGGTCGTCGCTCTTAAACAGCTACAGACTGAATACGTAGAAGAGATATTGTTTTTATACATACATTTATTTATTCTTAAATGAAAACTTTTGGATACGCAATAACGTATTTGGGTGAGGCTTAGAGGTTTTGCACGGCACTTTTTGTACGCATATATATATATATATATATATATATATATATATATATATATTATATATATATGGGTACTATATCTGTTAGCAAACAGTGCTAAATGTCGTGGATAGAGCATGAATAGCGTAGACATGGAGTCAATGGGGCTGGGTTACTAACAGTAACTTAGCGCCGTTATCACGCTATCCTAACACACACACACACACACACACACACACACACACACACACATATATATATATATATATATATATATATATATATATATATATATATATGACAAATCCGAAAATTGATACAATACCACGCAGTTTCAACTAAAACACTCTTCCCAGAATGCCCCGCAAACTGAACCATCGTTCCCAACCATGCCCCTCGGTAGAGCTAGACCAGGGGGATTGTTCGTTTTGCTGAGGTGAAGCGCCACACCCAGCATTAGCTCTCCACTTTATCCCACATATATATATTTACAAACACGAGCAGGTGCGACATAAGGTCAATTTCTTAAGCTGTTTTTAACAGGTTTGAATTCAGAGTTTTCCTTCTCCTAGACTGGTTGCCTAACCATGGTTAAAGAGCCCGTCTGTTCTACTATTTATCCATAGCTGGAGGGAGAGTAGGATTCATACCTTTCCCAAGGGTATTAGCACTAAGTGAAATGCAATTACCACGTCTAAGATTTGAACTCGAGGCGACGAATCCATTTCCCAAGACTTCAACCATTACACCACGCGCTTCCTTTATCCCACATATAATATTAAACAAGCTGTGCTACTCATGTGCTGAGTTGGCCCCGACCGGTATCGAACGAGGAACCTTGCCATTTCTATGCTGGAGCTTTACCGCCTCCAAAATTCATACTCACGTATACTACTAGCTTCTAGATGGTAAGAAATTTTTTAGAGGTTTATGTTTGGATTTTTAAGAAAAATTTAATTGTTGATAAAGTTTATCAAGCGATAAAAGAGGGTAATTTTAAATTGTTTTTATAATAATAAAAACGAGCTCTTTTGGATTTGTTGGATTTTTGGGGTTTTTTTTCAGTTCAGTGAATTAAATTACATTTTTCCATAAACAGTCGGCCAATTACATTATTTTCGCTAGACTTCTAACAACAACAGAATTTAACATTTAAAGAAAAATAAAATAAAATAAAATAAACACTACCAGTTTAAAACTTTAAATATTTGACAGGCGAAAATGTACTTCATTAATATATATCTATTATAATACTAATGCTGCGCGAAGGCATTTTTACTGTTTAGTTTAAAGACCCAAAAGTTATACTAAATTATTCCTTAGTTTTAGGATTTAGTTATGTTTGAAAAAATTCTATTTTAATTGGTTCTAATTAGTTTCTGGTATTAAATAACCCACAGAGTTATTAAACCATCAAACACACCAAACCGAACCAAACCAAACCAAATGAAGTTAATGAAAATTATTTATACCAATTTGATGATACTAAGAATGTAAAACATAGAAACTTTTATCAAAATGACTTATTTCGGCATTAAATGACCCGAACAAGGTTGATATGCAGTAAAAAAAAACAAAAAAAAAAAAACAAACCTTTGTTGTATACCCTTTCTTTACTTCTATTCTTCTTCTGCTCATCTTTGGTATCTTACGTTCTTTTTCCAGCATCTGAACTTCGTCTCTGTTCTTGCTGGTTGGTCGTCCTTGATTCATTTCTTCTTCTAGGTCAGTCTTGTTGCCAAACATTCGTCAACCACAAAACCATATTATTTATGTAAACTTTTATTTACTTAACTAAACATATTTCTCTAACTAAACACAGCGCGCGTGTGCAGTGAGCTCCAGCTAAGGCAGAAACATCTTCTCTGCCTGACGTCCAAGCTGAAACTGAGAGCCAACCAGGTGCCACGTGACTTCACGTATTTCGCGGGCTTTCTGTAATATTCCATGGAAAGTCCCGTCCGTGATATGAAAAGGGGCCATCCCTTCAGAATTACAGGGGATTGACAATAATCTTATGCGTCCGCATAAATTATGTAACACCTTCTCCTAGACTGGTTGCCGTACAAAATAGTCTAGATATAATTAAATGTTGAGAATACAAATTCATTTATATCATTGAATAATTATTTCACCTCAGAGAAATTAACAAAGTAAAAAAAAAATACTGTTATCGATCAAGGATGGTCAGAGTCATATAGTATCTAAATAAGGAGCATGGAATTTTTTTCTATAAATAATGTCTGACTAAACCTCGGGAGTGAGAAACAAGGAGATCTTGCGCGACTTGTTAACTCTACCTAGCATTTGCTAATTACTCTGTTCAACTGGTATCTTTGCTTAGTAAACCTTTTCGTCCATCCTTAATCACGAGTTTCTTTCTATTATTTCTCTGTTAACTCTGATATTCGAGTCATAACAGTCTGCCGGATATGAAAACCGTTATCTTGTAAGAGATCTAATCAAACGTTTCGCTTTTCCATGTTAAATTTCAACCAAACTATATACCATACGCATCTAAGACAATTGTTTTAAAGATGTACATACATACAATCTTTAGAATCACCATAAATCTTTCTAATATTTCAAATAATAATTACACTTGAAAGAAATTAACAAATCTTTGAAAAAAAATGCCGCTTCCTGTTATCAAACAAAGATGGTCTACAGGAAATGAAACCCATTATCTAATAAAAACTCAAATCAAAAAATTATCTTTACTGTGATAAATTTCAACGAAACTATATACTATACGCATCTAAGACAATGATTTTAATGATTGGCATTTCATATACATACAACCATCAGATTCACCATATACCTTTCAATAATTTAAAACTAACAGACCGCCCTGTCGGCTGGGGCGTTAGAATACACCGACTGCACCTCTGCAGAGGGATAAGACTCCCCCAATGGGCAACCTGTTGGCCGTAGGTGGCGACCCGTGATGCTTAAGGATAGAGCCCAGGTGGATGAGCAGTTCATGATATGCAATACTCCACTTTGGCCCTATCTTGGGCTAGACGGGCGGTCCGAGAGGCCCCCTCCGATCAATCGGCTGGTCACGTCAAGCCCTAGCGCCTATATGATTTTCCCAACCCTATTGCCCTTATGGCAAGCCCCAACCCTTTTTTATCATATGGGCGCTAGAAGGCAGTGGCTGTGGGTCTACATGTCCTGGGAATGACGTTAAACTCTATCTGATGGTGAGGTTCCAGTTTTGGAGGTTTGGGGAATGTGGAGCACCCCTTCATCACCATTGCTCCCTGGTCCACTCTGACCCGGAGTGGTAGTACCTGTTAGGGTCTCATCTATGGGTTAAATAGAAAAATGTATTTATAAAAAAATTGTATTATCCATTAAGAATTGATTTATTTCAAAACTTTATCGGCATTAAATGACCCACTGAGGTTGATATGCCGTAAAACAAAACAAACCAAACCAAAACTAACATGATCTATGGATATATCATAGTATGATGATTTAATTATTGCAACATTTGATGTGTTTACTTAAGAGCTATTGCCAGATAGTTCAATATCGAAAAAATATAATAACCTTGATTTAACTCTCTCGCATTCTTTTTTTTCTTTCTTTCCTTCATTTCATCTTTTCATTATGTTCGATAGAAACAGATTAGCGTTATCGCTTCTGTGATCTCATCCCCCAGCTTATCTTTTCCTTACTTTCTTTCTTTCTTTCTTTCTTTCGTTCTTTCTTCTTATTTTTCTGTGTAGCATGTTCTTTTTCTTCTCTTTCTTTTTTATAGTAAAAACGGAAGGGTCTATTATTTAGCTGAGGTAACGACACCCATACGAAATAAGAATACGACGAATAAGCAACACCAAATTATCAGGATTCACATGTTTGCATTTAATCTTGGACGATTTGGAAGGTCTCATTTTTAACCAGAGGGGTTGAAAAATGATAACGGTCGTACAACTAAAGAACACGAGTATTAATATATAGATATGATGATGGAAGACCACACTTTCACATGTACCTCTCTGTAAGTACAACATATTATAACGGATTATTGATAAATACTAGCAGGACCTGTGTAAATACCACACTATGATAATTTAATTATCACAACATTTGATATGTTTACTTAAGAGCTATGGCCAAATAGTTCAATATGTAAAAGGTAGAATAATCTTGATTAGCAGGACCTGTGGAAATACCACACTATGATAATTTAATTATTACAACATTTGATATGTTTACTTAAGAGCTATGGCCAAATAGTTCAATATGTAAAAGGTAGAATAATCTTGATTAGCAGGACCTGTGGAAATACCACACTATGATAATATAATTATTACATTTGATATGTTTACTTAAGAACTATTTCTTAATAGTTCAATATGTAAAAAGTATAATAATCTTTATTTAACTCTCTCACATTTTTCTTTCTTTCCTTATTTTCATCTTTTCCTTATGTACGATTAAAAGAGATTAGCGTTATCACTTCACCGCGCTCACCTCTCTCTCTCTCTCTCTCTGTCTCTCTCTGTCTCTCTCTCTGTCTCTCTGTCTCTCTATCTTTCGACTACTCTCTTTCTTTCTTTCTTGTATTTTTCTGTGTATCATGTCCTTTTTCTTACCTTTCTTTCTTTATGATAAAAACGGAAAGGCCTATTATTTAGCTGAGGTGACGACACTCATATGAAATAAGAACTCGGCGGATGAGCAACACCGTATAATCAGGATTTACATTTTTTATTTAATCTTGGACGATTTGAATGGTCTCATTCGTAACCAGAGGGTGTTGCAAAATGATAACGGTCATACAATTAAGGAACTCGTGTATTAATATATAGATCATCTTAGACGATTTGGACGGCCTCATTTTTAACCAGAGGATGTTCAAGATGATAACGGTCGTACAATTTAAGAACACGGGTATTGATATATAGATAATAATTCAACGTCAGAAAAATTAGCGAATTTTTAAAAGAAATGGCGCTTCCTGTTATCGAACAATGCTGGTCTGCCAGATATGAAAGCCGTTATCTTGTAAAAGCTCAAATCCTGAAAGTAATAATATTCTTTGGCTAAAGCCATTCTATTTCTATAAATAAGGACCGATCACTCGTGAAATGGCCATTTCGGTGCTGACCTCCGAGTCGAAGTGCTACTTTTTCTTTGTGCTCGGGATATCACGTGATCCGAGGCCATTATCCTCTGGGCAAAGACTTTGAACAATTCGATATATTTTAACACTTAGCAAACCGGTAATATTTGCCAGGAACGTCGCTTTGCATTATGCAAAAACCAGAAAGTAACTTCAATAACAAATGTAGGATGACATGTATCTACACACACACACACACACACACACACACACACACACACACACATATATATATATATATATATATATATATATATATATATATATATTATATATAGGACCGATGACAAAAACGGTAAACAACAGATAATACGTCATTTGATTATTTATGGAATACACAAGACAATGCTTTTATGAAGTTATGAACGGTATACACAAACACACACACACACACATACATACACACACACCACATATATATATATATATACATACATATATATATATATATATATATTATGTATATATATATATATATATATATATATATATATATATGATGGTTAGGGTCGTAGGAAATGGACGCGTCGACCCGAGTTCAACCTTGGATGAGGTTGTTTACATTTTACATCGCGCTAATACCCTTGGGAAAAGTATGAACCCAACTATTCTCCCTCCAGTAAATAGTAGGACAGATTAGGCTCTTTAAGTTTAGTTAGTAACCAGTGTAGGAGAAGGAAAACTCAGAATTAAAAAATTGCATCAGATCTTGGTATATATATATATATATATATATATATATATATATATTTATTTAGGGACTCCAGCTCCTGATTTGTTTCGGGTTTAAACCAGTTATTTTATGAACATAACGAATAGCACTTGTTCTGTCTTTTCTCAAACGCTTGTACTAATTAAATCAAACAAGTAATATTCTACAAACACACAATCTCTATTATAATAAGATATCGATATAATAAATTAAAATAATTTATAATAAATCTTTTAAATTTTTAAATGTATTTCATCGTGTCATTTTTTCTATTAGATAATTCATTTATATATCCAGATGATAAATTAAAATAATTCTTAATAAATTATTTCAATTTTTAAATGCATCTCATCGTGTCATTTTTTCCGTTAATTTTACCTTTTAACTTAACTAATCAAATCATTTTAGAATCTAATAAAGATATACAGCTCATTACTGTGGCATATGGAAATCTAATTGATTGCAATGGAATTATCAGAATAATAATTCATCAAAATAATTTTATCTATTTTTTGTTATATATATTTACCAACCCCTCCACACGAGCAGGATGCGACACAAGGTCAATTTCTTAAGCGGAGTTTAACAGGTTTGAATTCAGAGTTTTCCTTCTCCTAGACTGGTTACCTAGCCATGGTTAAAGAGTCCCGTCTGCCCTGCTATTTACCCATAGCTGGAGAGAGAATTGGATTCATACCTTTCCCAAGGGTATTAGCGCTATGTGAAATGCCAACATCTTCGTCCAGGAATTGAACTCGCGTTGACGAGTCCATTTCCTACGACTCTGACTATTAGACCACGCGCCTCCTATTTTTTGTTATAGTCTAAAAGAAATACAATGGTTAAATTGCAAAAATACTAACTGTACTGGGTACTTGCTTGGTTAATGAACCCCCTCCCCTTTAATGGTACCAAGTACTTTTTACGATATCACAATGTTTCCTTAAGGGGATATTCTGCTGATCCTACATGTCTAGTACCTAAACTTTGACATATCACACCCCTGTTGTAATGTGTCTTTTCTCTTAAACGTCAGCAAAATAATTGCTAATTTGTTAAGTCAGGTGATATGTTCTCGAAATTCTATTGGTTATTGATTAAGGTTATTATTATTTGATTTCACGCCCAATGACATATCCCCAAACATCTTGCCATTTCTTACGGCTTAAATAGCCAATCATAAAAGCCGAAAGAACACACGTCATCTTCGCTGCCCACTCCACTACATATGCCACAAACATTTCCAGGTTTCGCTGCTTCTCTATGATACTACAGCAATTGATTTACTCAAGAGTCAAAATTAGGTTTTAAGTCTCATTTTTCTCTTCTATGTTTATAAGTAAGCATGTATAAATGAATGACTGCATAGGTCAGCATGTGTTTTTGTATATTTATATTATGCACAAGTATTTCAATGAATTGATACTAATATATGAAGGGGACCCAAGAGAAATTTTAGCTTTTCAAAATCATAATGAGATACTACAGTGTAAAAATGTATTAATTAATGGTTTGGTTTGGTTTGTTTTGTTTTACGGCATATCAACCTCAGTGGGTCATTTAATGCCGATAAAGTTTTGAAATAAATCAATTCTTAATGGATAATACAATTTTTTTATAAATACATTTTTCTATTTAACTCATAGATGAGACCCTAACAGGTACTACCACTCCGGGTCAGAGTGGACCAGGGAGCAATGGTGATAAAGGGGTGCTCCACATTCCCCAAACCTCCAAAACTGGAACCTCGCCATCAGAGTTTAACGTCATTCCCAGGACATGTAGACCCTCAGCCACCGCCTTCTAGCACCCATGTGTTAAAAAGGGGTTGGGGCTTGCCATAAAGGCAATAGGATTGGGAAAATCATATAGGTGCTAGGGCTTGACGTGACCAGCCGATTGATCGGAGGGGGCCTCTCCGACCGCCTGTCTAGCCCAAGATAGGGCCAAAGTGGAGTATTGCATGTCATGAACTGCTCATCCACCTGGGTTCTATCCTTAAGCATCATGGGTCCGATTGATCGGAGGGGCCTCTCCGACCGCCCGTCGAGCCCAAGATAGGGCCAAAGTAGAGTATTGCATGTCGTGAACTGCTCATCCACCTGGGTTCTATCCTTAAGCATCATGGGTCCGATTGATCGGAGGGGGCCTCTCGACCGCCTTCGAGCCCAAGATAGGGCCAAAGTAGAGTATTGCATGTTATGAACTGCTCATCCACCTGGGTTCTATCCTTAAGCATCATGGGTCCGATTGATCGGAGGGGGCCTCTCCGACCGCCCGTCGAGCCCAAGATAGGGCCAAAGTGGAGTATTGCATGTCATGAACTGCTCATCCACCTGGGTTCTATCCTTAAGCATCATGGGTCCGATTGATCGGAGGGGGCCTCTCCGACCGCCCATCGAGCCCAAGATAGGGCCAAAGTGGAGTTTTGCATGTCATGAACTGCTCATCCACCTGGGTTCTATCCTTAAGCATCATGGGTCCGATTGATCGGAGGGGGCCTCTCCGACCGCCATCGAGCCCAAGATAGGGCCAAAGTGGAGTTTTGCATGTCATGAACTGCTCATCCACCTGGGTTCTATCCTTAAGCATCATGGGTCCGATTGATCGGAGGGGGCCTCTCCGACCGCCCATCGAGCCAAGATAGGGCCAAAGTGGAGTTTTGCATGTCATGAACTGCTCATCCACCTGGGTTCTATCCTTAAGCATCATGGGTCCGATTGATCGGAGGGGGCCTCTCCGACCGCCCGTCTAGCCCAAGATAGGGCCAAAGTGGAGTATTGCATGTCATGAACTGCTCATCCACCTGGGTTCTATCCTTAAGCATCATGGGTCCGATTGATCGGAGGGGGCCTCTCCGACCGCCCATCGAGCCAAGATAGGACCAAAGTGGAGTATTGCATGTCATGAACTGCTCATCCACCTGGGTTCTATCCTTAAGCATCATGGGTCCGATTGATCGGAGGGGGCCTCTCCGACCGCCCATCAAGCCAAGATAGGACCAAAGTGGAGTATTGCATGTCATGAACTGCTCATCCACCTGGGTTCTATCCTTAAGCATCATGGGTCCGATTGATCGGAGGGGGCCTCTCCGACCGCCCATCGAGCCCAAGATAGGGCCAAAGTAGAGTATTGCATGTCATGAACTGCTCATCCACCTGGGTTCTATCCTTAAGCATCATGGGTCCGATTGATCGGAGGGGGCCTCTCCGACCGCCCATCGAGCCCAAGATAGGGCCAAAGTAGAGTATTGCATGTCATGAACTGCTCATCCACCTGGGTTCTATCCTTAAGCATCATGGGTCCGATTGATCGGAGGGGGCCTCTCCGACCGCCCATCGAGCCCAAGATAGGGCCAAAGTAGAGTATTGCATGTCATGAACTGCTCATCCACCTGGGCTCTATCCTTAAGCATCATGGGTCCGATTGATCGGAGGGGGCCTCTCCGACCGCCCGTCGAGCCCAAGATAGGGCCAAAGTGGAGTATTGCATGTCATGAACTGCTCATCCACCTGGGTTCTATCCTTAAGCATCATGGGTCCGATTGATCGGAGGGGGCCTCTCCGACCGCCCATCGAGCCCAAGATAGGGCCAAAGTAGAGTATTGCATGTCATGAACTGCTCATCCACCTGGGTTCTATCCTTAAGCATCATGGGTCCGATTGATCGGAGGGGGCCTCTCCGACCGCCCATCGAGCCCAAGATAGGGCCAAAGTAGAGTATTGCATGTCATGAACTGCTCATCCACCTGGGCTCTATCCTTAAGCATCATGGGTCCGATTGATCGGAGGGGGCCTCTCCGACCGCCCGTCGAGCCCAAGATAGGGCCAAAGTGGAGTATTGCATGTCATGAACTGCTCATCCACCTGGGTTCTATCCTTAAGCATCATGGGTCCGATTGATCGGAGGGGCCTCTCCGACCGCCCGTCGAGCCAAGATAGGGCCAAAGTAGAGTATTGCATGTCATGAACTGCTCATCCACCTGGGCTCTATCCTTAAGCATCATGGGTCCGATTGATCGGAGGGGCCTCTCCGACCGCCCATCGAGCCCAAGATAGGGCCAAAGTGGAGTATTGCATGTCATGAACTGCTCATCCACCTGGGTTCTATCCTTAAGCATCATGGGTCCGATTGATCGGAGGGGGCCTCTCCGACCGCCTGTCTAGCCCAAGATAGGCCAAAGTGGAGTATTGCATGTCATGAACTGCTCATCCACCTGGGTTCTATCCTTAAGCATCATGGGTCCGATTGATCGGAGGGGGCCTCTCCGACCGCCTGTCTAGCCCAAGATAGGGCCAAAGTGAAGTATTGCATGTCATGAACTGCTCATCCACTGTATGAATTAAGTAGTTGGAAATAAAGTAAGGATCAAAAGAAAAAAGTCTTGTGAAAGAAAAAAAAGAAAATCTTGAAAAATAAGGAATGAAATAAAATTCTAGAAACAAGCCTGGCATTTGCACTATTGGCTTTAATGCTAGAGATTTAAAAGTGCGGAGTCATCCTCCGTAATATTACATCCATATCTACTCTGACCAGGAGTGGTCGTATCTGTTTGGATCCCATTTGTGGTTCAAATAGATATGTTTGAGGAAATTAAGTGTTAAATTTCTCATATTGCATCGTCTTGTCGGTCCCTTGGCGAGTAATTATGACCGGCGGCTTCTCTCTTGTTTATATCAGTTTGTTCTATCGGCTGTATATCAAGTGTCGGTTATTTAACTGCTATCAGCTTTTCAACCGGTCACCAAAATCGCTACGTATTCCAGATAAATACGTTAGAAACAACTCAACCTTTGTCGACAAGAAGAACAAGAAGAAGCGAGTATTATCGTTTGCATACTGATTTCCCCAATATTATAATGTCATTTCTCAAACTCGTTACATATTCTATACTTTTATTATTTAGAAAAACGTATTCTCAATCATTATTATCTATTATTATCTATTATTATCTATATATAAATACTCGTGTTCTTTAATCTTCCGATCGTTATCCTCTTTCTAAATCATTATTATTAATAATTCGCAGAGCAACCGGGCGTTGCTCGGAATTTTAAAAGTTAAAAATAAATTTCTTACTTATATTTATGTACAGATTAATAAAAATTCCTTTTCTATATATTTGTTTTATCTTTTGTTCTCTATATATTCTTTTTTTCTTATTCGTACGTAGCCTGAGCGGTTTGGTATGGAGGATGAGCTGTTGCCCAGACAGTAAATCGTTACATATTCTATACTTTTATTATTTAGAAAAAGTATTCTCAATCATTATTATCTATTATTATCTATATATTAATACTCGTGTTCTTTATTCTTCCGACCGTTATCCTCTTTCTAAATCATTATCTATACATATATAAAAGAACAGTTGTGTGTATATGTATGTTCGGAGGAAACTTCATAAATAAAACAATTAACACAAAAGTAAATATATATACACATTAAATATCGCCTGGGCTTGATTTTTTGAGCAAAAATAATAGAGATTTGATTTATATTCGTGAAGAATAAAGAATAAAATTTAAATGATAACAGCATAGATTTTTTTTCATTTAATATTTTAGATAGTAGATATTAACATTTCTTTTCAGAGTAGCTGGATCAATGCAAGGTCTATTTACATAGGGATTTAAACGGGGAATCCCACGAGGATTCAACTCACGATTCAGTAATAATGGATCTGCGGGACTAATTTAAAAAATCCTCCTCTACCATGGCGATGCCGGATAGCCGCTGCTAGTATATCATATGAATTTAAACAGCATGGTCCATTATTTATCTGAGCTGACGACAATGCGTGACACACGTAGGTATGTTGTTGGCATCCTTCCGTCTACGAGAGACGATGGTGTAGTGTCCATTTTTTAACTATGTAGCCTGAGCGGTTTGGTATGGATGATAAGCTGTTGCCCAGACAGCAAATCTCCCCTCTCCACACTGCCACTGTGATCCAAAGGAAAGGTACGAAGCCAATGCAAGTTTTGCAGTGGTAGTGTCGCAGGAGTTGCTGGGTTGCACCGGATTTCAGCGTCACATCACCTTAGGGACTCCGGCTCCGGGTTTGTTTTTCGGGGTTTACTCTCATAATCCAAGTCTGTAGTGAGTTGGTAATCCTAGTCAGATAGGTTTTCTTTGGTGTTAATCCAAAAGATGGCAGAAATATTAACAAGCAACAGATTTAAGAACAGTGGTAAACAATCTTAAATGCTTCCTGCTCTCGTCTCTCCAAAAGAAAAAACAACAATTCTTAGCCTCACGTAATAATATATGGATTGATGACCAGAATTGTTTAACTGACTTCAGCGTAAAATAACCGTACAAGTGTTACATACTCACACACATATATCCATGTTGGGTATATACACAAGTGTTCTTTTACTGTAGAGAGGGGAGCGAGATAGACAGGTACACAGAGATGAGATGCATAACTTGTATTACTTAATTCTTTGACCATTCGTGATTTCTGTTAACTCTAATACTCGAGTCATAACAGTCAGCCGGATATGAAAACCGTTATCTTGTAAAAAGATCAAATCAAACATTTCGCTTTTCATGTTGAATTTCAACCAAACTATATACCATACGCATCTAAGACAATTGTTTTAAAGATGTACATACATACAATCTTTAGAATCACCATAAATCTTTTAATATTTCAAATAATAATTACACTTGAAAGAAATTAACAAATCTTTGAAAAAAAATGCCGCTTCCTGTTATCAAACAAAGATGGTCTACAGGAAACGAAACCCATTATCTAATAAAAACTCAAATCAAAAAAATATCTTTACTGTGATAAATTTCAACGAAACTATATACTATACGCATCTAAGAAAAAATTATAACCGTACAAGTGTTACATACTCACACACATATACCCATGATGGGCATATACACAAGTGTTCTTTTACTGCAGAGAGGGGAGAGAGATAGACAGGTAGACAGAGATGAGATGCATAACTTGCATTACTTACTTCTTTGGCCATTGGTGATCTCTAGTAGTTTCTATTCTTTCTCCCTATATTGACTTCTATTTCTAGGTTCCTGTTGTTTGTTCATCTTTGGTTCATTCCTTCTTCTTGGTCAGTCTCTTTGCCAAGACATTCATCAACCAACAAATCCATATTATTTCTTAAAACTTTTTTTTTACTTAACTAAACTTCTAGTAGTTTCTATTCTTTCTCCCTATATTGACTTCTCTTTCTAGGTTCATGTTGGTTGTTCATCTTTGGTTCATTCCTTCTTCTTGGTCAGTCTTTTTTGCCAAGACATTCATCAACCAACAAAACCATATTATTTCTTTAAACTTTTTTTACTTAACTAAACTTCTAGTAGTTTCTATTCTTTCTTCCTATATTGACTTCTCTTTCTAGGTTCATGATGGTTGTTCATCTTTGGTTCATTCCTTCTTCTTGGTCAGTCTTTCTGCCAAGACATTCATCAACCAACAAAACCATATTATTTCTTTAAACTTTTTTTACTTAACTAAACGTGTGGAAGTGAGTCCCAGCTAAGGCAAGACATGCCTTCTGCCTGCCGTCCGAGCTGTTAATACAGGGGGTTGCCAATAATCTATGCAAACACATAGATTATGCAACAGAAGGTTTCCCATGACGAGAAACCAACCAACAGGCCAACCAACCATATATAATCATGAATGCCGTTATTTACTCGTCGTAGATCCAAGTGGAAGATCTTTATAAGTGGGAGCATATCTTATCGAGTGTTTGTACGTATGTTCTCAAAGAAAGGCTGCTTACGCCTGGGCAACTAAATACGTGCCAGGGATTTATTTTAACTCAGCAATAATCTGGCACAAAGTGGGAGTGTGCTTTTCCGAGAAGATTACGCCAATGC
>CM042150.1:103699883-103704883 GCA_023376005.1 Doryteuthis pealeii
TCGACTGGTAGAGGGGAGGGGTAGAAAAAAGTTAGTCTTGCAGATCCATTATTACTGAATCACTGAGTTGGAGTCTCGTGGTATACCCCATTTAAATCGCTATATATAAAAAAAGACCTTGCATTAATCCAACTACTCTGAAAAAAATGTTAATGTCTACTATCTAAAATATTAAATGAAAAAAAAATCATGTTTTTCTATTTAACCCATAGATGGGAACCTAACAGGTACTACCACTCCGGGTTAGATGGACTGGAAGCAATGGTGATAAAGGGGTGCTCCACATTTCCCTGTTTTTATTATCAATTTGTTATTTACACATCTCGGGATATAACAGATAGATAGATAAATAAATTGATATATATATATATATATATATATATATATATATATATATATATATATATTGCTGATGACATTAATGTACATAGATAATTAGGAAAATAATTTTGTTTGTCCTTGATAAAGGGACAAAAGTTTTACCGTTGAGCAACCACATCTATTCTAATTATTGGGAATAATTTTTTGTCGATAAACACCCAATCGGTTTTGTGTATGGTGCAAGGCAGTACTGGATTTAGGCCTTAAGAGACCTCTGCACTAATAGAATCTGACCAACTTCATTATGTATGCCCCCAATAAAAGAAGGACCTCGTCGAATTTAAAAGACACACTCCAACTAAAGGGTCTCAAATACTTAAAATTGTTTCAATTTTTCGAATGAACCCCGTTAAATCTGATGATTTTCTCTGTTCTTATATCTTTCTCTTCCATTGTGTTCAGTGTCAGTATAGCATGGATATATTAAGGCTAATATTGGTCCTTTGTGAGTGGGGATTCAAATGAATATCTTCATTAGCATAAAGCATATCAATATTGGTATACACTTGAAGTGTATAGGTAATTCTTACCTCTGGAGGCTCATAGGATTCCAATAGTTTGTCAATAAATATCTCTTTCCGGAATTGTACACTCTGAAAAATAAGATTTCATTCAGTTATAACAATAATAAGTTTTTATAAAAGACATACAATCAAAATGAAAATAAGTAAAGAGTTTCATAGAAATTCTAGACTAAATTTGTTATTTAATTTTTTTGTTTTTTAATTAGAGATAGACTAGATGGTTTCACCCTCCCCCATTTATAGAAAGTAGTAATTGATTCAACCAGATGATATAGGTAAAACAGCAGCAGCAGCAGCAGCAGCAGCAGCAGCCATGGGACACAGACAGAATTTATACAGTTTATAAGGGAACAAGAGTTGGCGGTCTCCTTTGTGCCTCCTATGACATCATCTAACAACCTGTATGCAAATTTGGAGATTCTCAAATTTTTTGATATGGTCCATTGTGAAAATATTTTGTTCTTACATAAACTATTCCACAATAAAATGCCTGTTTCTGTTCAGAATGCTTTTGCAGTTGACTTCACCCATGCTCATGTCACTCGTGCTGACCAATCTGGTTTGCTTAATTTCCCTATCATTAACACTGTTAGTTTTGGGCATAATTCGATTCGTTTTAATGCAATTAATTCTTGGAATACTGTTCAGTCGTTATTTTTTGATAAAGAAAAGATGAAGCTTGTTTCAGTAAATTATTTTGTCCTTAAAACGCTTTTGAAAAATCATTTTATTGCCTCTTATAAACAACAGATTTGCATTTAGATTCTCACACGGCTAATTTGTCTCATGATATATATGAATATGTTTACGTTGTGTGTTTCATGTATCGTTTCCTGTGAGCGTCCAAGGGTGTTCATGTCCATGGGATTAGCTTCACGCTATTAGGCATGGCCTCCCTTCAATAGTAGTTTAAACCAATAAAGTTTTTCTTTTACTTATATTTTTTTAAAAATAATTTGTACTACTATTGATTAATAAATTTCTTATTTCTTATTTATATTTATATTATATGCAAATAATCCCATTTTATTGAAAGTGTTTCTTGGTCTTAAGTGTCCTGTATTATTTTTGTGTCTTGTATTATCCTTTTTGGGGGAGTATTACACCTCTGTAGATTATACAGTCGGCATCGTCTAAGTCCTGTCAAGAAACCTTAGGATGTGTTCATAGCACGGGTTCCCTTGATTTCTATCGAACATTATTCCTGGCATCTCCGTACAGAGCAGATGATTATAAGTCTTTGCTTGACGGTATGTCAACCCTTGTTTGGTTATTTTATGCCGAAGACGTTTTGTTTTATTCATTCTTGATGAATACTCAATTTTTTGAACTCATTTTTAACACATTTTTTAAACTCACTTTTTCTATTTAAACCATGGAAATAGATAATTATTTTCCTTATTATCTATGTACATTAATGTCATAAGCAATATCTAACTATCTATCAATTTATTTATCTATCTATCAGTTATATACCCAAGATGTATGAATAACAAATTGATAATAAAAACAAGGAAATATGTTTAACATATAACAATATTTGTTTCATTTATTCTCAACGTATTAGACCTGGTAATAAAGGGGTAGACCGTTCGGCTAGAAACCACAAGGTTCCTGGTTCGATACCGACCCTCGCCAACTCAGCGTATGAGTAGTACAGGGATCTGTGTGGTAAAGTAAGGAGCTGATGGTAGGTGTGGCGCTCCACCTCAGATGCTAAAACAATCTCCTTGGTCGAGCGCTTGTGAAAAGAGGATAGACTCCCTTGCTGATTGGCCGATACCGAATTTAGGCCACCCCGACGACCACATTCCCCAAAGCTCCAGAATTGACACCTCAGCATTAGATAGAGTTTAATGTCATAGCTAGGACATTAAGGCCCTCAGCTACTGCCTTCTAGCAAATATATGATAAACAGGGTTGAGGTTTGCTATAAGGGCAATAGAGTCGGGACAATTATATAAGTGCTTGGGCTTGACGTGGTCAGCCTATTGATCGGATGTTGCCTCTCTGACCGCTCGTCTAGCCTAATTAAGTTCCAAGGTGTAGTGTTGCATTATTTCTCTGAATGTTTGAGATGAGGCTTGAAGATTAGTATTATCTGCGTTATTCGGACTGTAGCGTTAGTTTTGTATTTGCCTGGGGAGTTGTCTGCCCGTCTAGTTTCGCTGGTTCCCGCTAGGGGCCTTTGATATTTAAGCGGCTGGTTTGAACGTCTCTTTCTTTTTTTGCCGGCCGACCTACGAGACACATGGGTTAGACACGGTCTACCCCTTCTCGTTGGGGCTTCGCCCCCCTTACGTTACTGTAAGTGATTTATACAGCATGGTCTATTCCTAGTCTCCTGCCTGTTGCTTTTATGTTCATCCTTTTACATGTAACTTTGTATTACTCATGTATGTATGTTTATGTACACCTCTATGTATTATGTACCCTGTTAATTCTTGTGCTGTATATAAAATGTTTTGTCTATCAACCCTTGTCGGAGTTATATCTGCAAGGTACTATCACTTTGAATCTTACAGTGACTATTGTCCCCATCTTCATTGTTAATTGTACACGTTTCGGTTGATATGCCCTCCGGCTTTCTTCGGGTATTTCTTGTCGGACTTGTAGTGTTGCATGTTATGGACTACCCAAGCCACCAGGGATCCATCCTTAAGCATGCCGTAAAATCCAACCAACCAACCAACCAACTGGACAGAAGAGACAATCAAATTAGCCAGACTGAATAAACATCGCACCATCGATCAATGTCAGAGAATTGGTTCAACCTGATATTCATTTCTTTTTACATTTTGGTTTTCTTTTATATTTCCCTTTTTCATTCAGTCTAATGGCGTGTTGACAAGTTTTCTTGTTGTTGCTTTTTTTTCTTCCTTTTATTTATTTATTTATTTATTTATTTGAATAATGGAAACAGACTATTTGATGTACCATATATTGACCTAAATAACACGTTAATTTGTCAATGGCTTCTCGTGTAAGCGAAGAGTCTCCGTGGTGTAGCGGCTAACGAGCTTGACTGCGACTTTGTAGTAAGTGGGTTCGAACTTCGATCGCGAAGTTACATACTCCATCGATGATTTGACGAATAGACAACATCTGTCACGCATTGAAAGAAAGAAAGAAAGAAAGAAAGAAGAAGGAAGGAAAGAAAGAAAATGAAAAAAGAAAGAAAGAATGAATGAAAGAAAGAAAGAATGAAAGAAAAAGAAGGAAGGAAAGAAGAATGAATGAAAGAAAGAAAGAAAGAAGGAAGGAAAGAAAGATGAAATGAAAGAAAAAGAAGAAAAAAGAAAGAATGAATGAAAGAAATAAAGAAAGAAGAATGAAAGAAATAAAGAAGAATGAATGAAGAAATAAAGAAATAAAGAAAGAAATGAATGAAAGAAAAAAGAAAGAAAGGATGAAAAATAATAAAGAATGAATGAAAGAAAGAAAGAAGAAAGAAAGAAGGAAGGAAAGAAAGAATGAATGAAAGAAAGAAGAAAGAATGAATGAATGAAATGAAATAAGAAATAAGAGAAGAAGAAGAAAAAGAAGAAAAGAAAGAAAGGATGAAAGAAAGAAAAGAAGAAAGAAGAAAGAAAGAAAGAATGAAAGAAAGAAGAAAGAAAGAAATGATGAAAGAAAGAAGAAAGAATGAAAGAAAGAAAGAAAGAAGAATGAAAGAAAGAAAGAAAAAAGAAAGGATGAAAGAAAGAAAGAAAGAATGAAAGAAAGAAAGAAAGAATGAATGAATGAAATAAAGAAATAAAGAAATAAAGAAAGAATGAATGAAAGAAAGAAAGAAAGAAAGGAGAAAGAAAAGAGAAAGAAGAAAGAAAGAAAGAAGAAAGAATGAAGAAAGAAAAAGAAGAAAGATGAAAGAAAGAAAGAAAGAGAAAAGAAAGAAAGAAAGAAAGAAATGAAAGAAAGAAAGAAGAAAAAGAAAGGAAAAGAAAGAATGAATGAATGAATGAAACAAAGATGAATGAATGAATGAAAAGATTGAAGATAAACGATTGCAAAAGAGAAAGCTTGAAAAAAGAGATTGCGAAAAAAGAAAGAAAAAAGAAAAAGAATGAAAGAAAGAAAGAAAAGAAAGAAAGA
>CM042150.1:103709883-103749883 GCA_023376005.1 Doryteuthis pealeii
GATTCATTGAAGAGATTGTTGCTTATATTCATTAAAATAAAACCAAACAGTTAGAAATCAATAATACTAAGCACATATTTATTAAATTCAATTTTTTTATATCACTATGCAAATTAGCCTTCCCGTTCACACTGTAAACCACCATTTTGTTGTATATATAAACATAATTGTATGTTGTTAGTATGTAGATATGGTTAACAGTATTAATAATGTAAAACAATTTTATTAATAATAGAGGTTAAAATAAAAATAAAATCATTGAGTATGTGATGTCAATAACTAAGGGAATTGTAACTTGAGTAGTGATATAGTTTCGGTTACAGACAAAAAAGCACACAATCTCCATTATAATAAGATGTTTGACCAATAAACTACCTATGATTTTTCATGCCAGTACTGTAATTCTTCGTGTATATGAGAGTAACGTAAAATTAATACATAGTAGTGCTGTAAACGTCTAGTACATTTATGTTTATGTATGTTAGTACAGTAATCTGAACAAATAAGTGCTTATCTTGGGCTAGACGGGCGGTCGGAGAGGCCCCCTCCGATGAATCGGTTGGTCACGTCAAGCCCAAGCAACTATATGATTTCCCCAACCCTATTGCCCCAACCCCTTTTTATCATATGGGTGCTAGAAGGCGGTGCCTGCGAGTCTACATGTCCTGGGAATGACGTTAAACTCTATCTGATGGTGAGGTTCCAGTTTTGGAGGTTTGGGGAATGTGGAGCACCCCTTCATCACCATTGCTCCCTGGTCCACTCTGACCCGGAGTGGTAGTACCTGTTAGGGTCCCATCTATGGGTTAAATAGAAAAATGTATTTATAAAAAAATTGTATTATCCATTAAGATTTATTTCAAAACTTTATCGGGATTAAATGACCCACTGAGGTTGATGTGCCGTAAAACAAAACAAACCAAACCAAATAAGTGCTATAAACTACCAGCATACTTTTGTATATGCATGTTAGTACAATAATTTGATTAGATATTATCTACTATTAATAATGGAGATTCGGTCTCTATTTGTCTGTAACCGAAACTATGTCACTGCTTACATCACCGTAATTTCAGGAATAAATTAAGTTATTGAGTTTTTTTAATTTATAGTCAAAATCATTCATTCATAGAATAAATCTTTAAATTTAAGTTTATATTTGCCTTAAAACATCCCATGTTATTAGTACGTTTAAAATCCTGCAATGTGTTTTATATATCACAAACAAATAAAGGCTTCCAAAATATATGGTGTGGTTAATTTGCTTACAGGTTTCAACAGAACCGGGTTTAATACATAATTATTGATCAAAATCAATCATATGAAGGCTATTATATAGAAACCAATTAAAATATAATTAGAATAAGTGCAATCTTTTTATATGCGTTCTTATCTAATTTCATTAGTCTTTCTAATTTGATATATTTCCTTGAATTAAAACTCAAATACTTACGCCCGGAGGGCGCATATTCCTGCTAGTACCTATGAACTACCAGAATACGAAACAACTAAAACAAATAAAACTTATCATCTACTATACTAAATTCACATAATGATACGGTGGTCTTCTAATTACTGTTGCTTATCTGTACTGTTGCAGTATAAAAGTTCCGTCGTCTGGACACACTTGTATCATCTGACTGGTTGAGAGAGAGAGAAGATATTTTAGAATAAGAACGCAAAGATATTTCGAGCAATATCACTTGAGCTATTTGTAGATTTGGCGCATGCGTACAAAATAGCACTGGCTGATGCGCATCAACTCATCACCTGGTCTTTTCAGCAACACAATTACGACGTCGTTACTTCAAAAATCCTTATTGGACGTTGGAGAAAGAAAAGAGAAAAAAAGAAATAGAAAGACAACAAAAAAAGGCAATTTTAATCATGTCCATTATGGTAATTGTTATATGTGGGCCACACATAGAAGAACACAAAAGAAGCTTGTTAGTGAATATGCTCTTTTTTGTTTGTTTTTTCCTTTTTCTTTTTCTTTTTAATCTTTTCTTATTGTAGATGTTCAGAAGTGGACCCAACGATCGCTGCCGTCGGAGATCAAACAGTAATCGTACTTACAATATTTATTAATACTAGCAAAATAAAATTAAAAAACGCCCCCCACCCCGGGCGATGTAGAATTAATTTTTTTTGAAAGATGTTGCTTGAGGAGGTGGAAGTTAAAAATTAAATGTCGGATAGTTTGAACCATAAATCATGAAATTATTAAATTTATTAAAGGAGTAAAAAACAAAAAAAAAAAAACAATTTGAAATCGAAACCTCCGGGCGATGTAAAAATAAATTTTTGAAAGATTGAGGAGGTGGAAGTTAAAAATTAAATGTCGGATAGTTTGAACCATAAATCATGAAATCATCAAATTTATTAAAGGAGTAAAAAAAAACAAAAAAAACAATTTGAAATCGAAACTAAGTTCTATTAACTTTGCATATCTATCAAAATAAAACTAACTATATATAAATATATATAACGCACTCCGGGCGATGTAAAAATACATTTTTGAAACATATTGCTTGAGGAGGTGGAAGTTAAAAATTAAATGTCGGATACTATTATCTGCGCTATTCGGACTATTATCCCCATCTTCATTGTTATTTGTACAACGTTTCGGTCGATATGCCCTCCGGCCTTCTTCAGGTATTTCTTGTCGGACTCGGGAACCTTCTCGGACTCGGGAACCTTCTTTTCGAACTCGGGAACATTCTTGTCGTAATCGGGAGCCATCATGGAACTTTGAACCTAACCCTTTGTTCAGTTCACGGGGGTTATCCTGTTCTCATTCCGCTAACCATAGCTGGGGTAGGAGTTGTGTTAATTATTTTCTAACTGCCTTCACCCAGGATTGAACTCGGGTTCCTGACAGTTCTAAGTGACAGTTATCCCAGATAATACTAATCTTCAAGCCTCATCTCAAACATTCAGATAAATATCGGATAGTTTGAACCATAAATCATGAAATCATCAAATTTATTAAAGGAGTAAAAAAAAATAAAACAATTTGAAATCGAAACTAAGTTATATTAACTTTGCATATCTATTAAAATGTTGCATGCTCAAATTTTGAGTGTGTTTTTTCTATGTTATGACGATTTATGACGGGTATAGTGACGTAAACAGTGACGTAGTTTTTGTTACAGACAAAAACCGGAAGCGAATCTCCATTATTAATAGATATCCTCTAAGTGCATTTTGTAACAACGATATAGTAGGTTGGCTGTTTGGTTGGGTTTTACGGTATGTTAACCCTTGGGTTATTTCATGCCGAAGATGTTTTTGTTTTATTCATTCTTTGTTGGATATTCTTTCTTTTTTTCATTTTTTAAAACTCATTTTACTTGCTTCTCTGAATATTTGAGATGGGGCTTGATGATTAGTATTATCTGCGTTATTCGGACTATTGTCCTCAACTTCATTGTTATCTGTACAACGTTTCGGCCGATGTGCCCTCCGGCACCGAGTCCGACAAAAAATACCTGAAAAAAATACCCCCAAAAATGATCAAAATCGTAATCAGCAGCAAAATTGGCCATAGAAAACACTCTTCCCATAAATTCGACCAGTTGCCAACTTTAGTTTCTCGGATCATATAATGTTGAATCAAATAATTTTGATAAACAGAGGACAACTTACACTACCTGCTGTTGCTTAAATATTCACCCATCTTAGTATCGAATAGGCTCATTGCTATCTTAACTTCGGTGCTTTCAACCGTAAATCCAAACCTCGCACAGTGATATGGTCAATGAGTTATTAAGAACATATTGTTGGTACTATTTCTCTGAATGTTTGAGATGAGGCTTGAAGATTAGTATTATCTGCGTTATTCGGACTATTGTTCCCATCTTCATTGTTATTAAGAAATACCTGAAGAAGGCCAGAGGGCACATCGGCCGAAACGTTGTACAGATAACAATGAAGATGAGGACAATAGTCCGAATAACGCAGATAATACAAATCAATTTACTTGATTTATATTATTGAGTAATTACCGTATATACTTGAGTAAGTGGGGGCCGTTCATTATGCGACATCGTTCATTACTCGATATGTAAAAGTCGTTTGGAAAGATTTAAGTGTGCTTGTAGACTTGTTGTATACCCTTTCTTTACTTCGATTATTCTTCTGCTCATCTTTGGTATCTTACGTTCTTCTTCTAGCGTCTCGTCTAACGTCTCTGTTCTTGCTGGTTGGGCGTCCTTGATTCATTTCTTCTTTTAGGCCAGTCTTGTTGCCAAGACATTCATCAACCACAAAACCATATTCTATATTTAAACCTTTATTTACTAAACTAAACATATTTCTCTAACTAACACAACGCGCGTGTGCAGTGAGCTCCAGCTAAGGCCTTATCTGCCTGACATCCAAGCTGAAACTAAAGACCCAACCAGGTCCCACGTGACTTCACGTATTTCGCGGGCTTTCTGTAATATTCCATGGAAAGTCCCGCCCGTGATATGAAAAGGGGCCATCCCTTCAGAAATTCAGGGGGTTGACAATAATCTATGCATAGATTATGTAACAGACTTAGGAACATCAAATTCTACAAGTTTCACTAAGTTCAGTCTAAAATTGGAACTTTTTAATGTTGGTTGGTTGGTTGGTTGGTTGAATTCTAGAGCACGTTAACCCTTGGGTTATTTTCTGTCCAAGATACTATTGTTTTATTCATTCTTTGGTGGGCATTCAACTAAAAAAATCAGCTAAACATCCCTTTAAGCACCACTTGGCCCATAGATGGGTTTCTTTTGTGTTTTGTTTAACGGCAAAGCAACCCCTCTGGTTTATCTAAAGCCACATCTTTTTTTTGTTGTATATATACTTTGTAAGGGAATAGAAGCATTCCGTGTACCTGTTATATAAGCACTTTTTCACTCTCCGGATGCACTGGGATCATTTTAAGCTACAGTACAGAGGAGTTCGCTTCCAACAGGCATCCCATTTTCCATATATCCGTATAATATCCAACATCTACCATATATACATTGGTCCAGTAAATCTCCAAAAATATGTATAATCATCATTAACATTAATTTAATTTAAAACACTTTCAAATAGTAGAGCTGGAAGAATATTAATGGTTAGATAAGAAATTTAAGAATCACTATAAGACATTTTACATATAGGTAAATTACCAATTAAATCAATATCATTCTACTACCATGGTCAATAAATATTAATAATTAAATTAATTATATATCACTTTAATATCACTATTCATGGATATAACTTAAGGGCACACAGTTAATTAAATTCAGTATTAAGTTATTATAAATATAATTAAGAAACAAGTCCCCATCCTACCCTAATTTTAGTTCTAACTTCCGATCTCATAAAATGACACTAATTTAAATTTATTTCTATGCTTACATTTGAAGATCAATTCATTTCTTTTATTAGTATATATGTGTATAGTGTATATATATGTGTGTGTATGTATGTGTATATGTATATGTGTGTGTATATATCTATGTATATATATATATATATATTATATATATATATATATATATATATTTATACATACATATATATATGTATGTATATGTATGTGTTTATATATTTATTATGTAGGATATGTGTATATTTTTATTAATATAATATTTATACAATATTATATTATCTATTATATTTTAAGGTTTTACTATGTTTATTTGATTAATAATAATGATAATAATTTTTTATATATCATAATATTTAATAATTTATTTATATATATATATATATATATATATATATATATATATATATATATATATATATATATATATATATTAATTTTTGTTTTATCTTTGCTTCATACTTATTCAGACTTATATAATTTTCAAAATTGTTAATTTGACTGACTACTATCCCCTAAAAAATCTTGGCCCTGAAAAATATTATTTTTTCTCCTTTAACTTCTTGTCACCATAGTGACAGTCTTTTAATATATACATTTTGTAAAAAAAAAATTAAGATCATCATTAGTTTTTCAGAGCAGCGTTAGCCAGCGTGACTTGACTTTGAACTCTATTACTACGATGTCGCAGTCTAGCTCGTTAGCCACTATGCCACGGAGACTCTCGGTGGAATCGCTGGGTAAATACAAACATATAAACATACAAACATATATTTATGCATATATATATATAATATATTAATATATATATATATATATATATATATATATATATATATATTATATATATTGTGAGATTGTCACTGTTTCAGCTTTTGCTGGAATGGCGTACCAAAGGCAGTATTATTGGTAGAGTGCTCAATATAAAATAGACCTGTTATATAATATAAGAAAATAAATATATAAAGGTTTTACATATCTATTTATTAGGTGACAAAGGAACATTCACGGCCATATTGGTTTCATGCGAGGCAATCATCAGATGAAGATGTTTCAAATGCAAAGAAAATCGAAAAAAGTTCAAAAAAATTCAGAAAATTCAATAGACATAGGATGTGTATGATTGGATAAAATGATGTGCGTATGTATCTGGTGGTAAATTTTTTTGAAATTATTTCGATTTTCCTTGCATTTGAAACATGTTCACCTAATGATTGCCTCGCATGAAACCAATATGGTCGTGAATGTTCCTTTGTCACCTAATGAATAGATATATAAAACCTTTATATATTTATTTTATTATATTATATATATATATATATATATATATATATATATATAACATATATATATATAATATACCAAACTTGTTGGTAAATCCTCGCGGTGAGAAAAAAACCCAGCAAATAGTTTGATTGTAAAAATATACTACCAAACATCAACCGGGAAGAAAAAAAATTTTATAATAAAGAAAAGACCAAGATAATCGTTACCAACAAAAAAATAATCTATTAGTACAATAGTTTGGCCAAAAGAAAAAACAATTTATATGCATATATATATATATAAGATATATATATTCATACAAACCCGCCAGGAGACTATAGCTAATAAGAGTCAGATCTTAGCCCTGAAGAGTATTAAGCAAAACTTTTAGTAGGTTCGACTGTCTCATTAGATTTATCTTTACATTTTTATATATTATATATATATATATATATATATATATATATATATATATATATATATATAATGTGTAGCTTTGATAGTTCATTGGATGCATTTTATTTCAACTACTTATCTTTTTCCCATTTAATTCCCGTCTTGATGATCAAATTTTTTGTTCTTGCGTAAGAGCAGTTCTCATTTACTTTTTCGGCGAACGCCGACATTTTTCTAAAAATTATCTTGCGGAAAATTTAAATTCTATTATTTATCATTGCGATTATCGCCCGGCAGCGTTTATTTTCGTTTTTGCAATTTTCATATCGTTAAAACTAATTTCTGCCTCTCTAATTAAAGCAAACTAGTCGTTTTTATCTCGACACTAGCACTGTACATCTTACGACTCGCTTCTATAAATTGATAAGAAACGCTGCATTTAGAAATTAATTAACAAATTACTCAATCAGTCCAGGTATCTAAAGATAATACTGACGTTTTATAAACAAGATCGTGTTAGTATATATAAATATGCAATCATGTAGCCAAGAAACCGGTAGCTAATTATGCAACTTAAACTTGTCCACCAGCTAAATATGCAAGCATATAACGAAAAGTAGGCAAATAGATAGACAGCAATGTGCATTCCCGCCCTATCGGTGGGGCGTTAGAATGCACCGACTGCACCTCTGCCGAGGGGTAATACTCCCCCAATGAGGCCACCTGTTAAGGATAGAACCCAGGTGGTTGAGCAGTCCATAACATGCAATATTCAACCTTGGCCCTTTCTTGGGCTAGACGGGCGGTCGGAGAGCCCCCTCCAATCAATCGGCTGGTCACCTCAAGCCCTAGCACCTATATGATTGCCCCAGCTCTATTGCCCTTATGGCAAACCCCAACGTTTTTATCATATGGGTGCTAGAAGGCGGTGGCTGAGGGTCTACATGTCCTGGGAATTACGTTAAACTCTATCTGATGGTGAGGTTCCAGTTTGGGAGGTTTGGGGAATGTGGAGCACCCCTTCATCACCATTGCTCCCTGGTCCACTCTGACCCGGATTGGTAGTACCTGTTAGGGTCCCATCTATGGGTTAAGTAAAAAATTATAAGAAATAAAGAAACAAAGTGTTTAGGGGAATTATACCCAGAGGAGTGAGATCCCGGTAGCGATAACGCTATTTGGCAATAGCTCTTAAGTAAATATATCAAAAGCTGTAATAATTAAATTATCATAGTGTAGTATATCCACAAGTCCTGCTAGTCAAGATTATTCTACCTTTTACATATTGAACTATTTGGCAATAGCTCTTAAGTAAACATATCAAAAGCTGTAATAATTAAATTATCATACTGTGGTAAATCCACAGGTCCTTCTAGTCAAGATTATTCTACCTTTTACATATTGAACTATTTGGCAATAGCTCTTAAGTAAACATATCAAAAGCTGTAATAATTAAATTATCATAATGTAGTATATCCACAGGTCCTTCTAGTCAAGATTATTCTACCTTTTACATATTGAACTATTCGGCAATAGCTCTTAAGTAAACATATCAAATGTTGTAATAATTAAATTATCATACTGTGGTAAATCCACAGGTCCTTCTAGTATTTATTAATAATCTGAAAACAGTGAATTTATAGTTACATTTATGCGTTTCGAATTCTAAGAAGTATGATGCGCTCTCGCGAAGCTCTGAAAAAGAAAACCTTTATCTGTCTTAACGAACTCTAACCCAACCAGTTTCACATTTCAAACACAATATAATTATGAATAATAGAATGAAAAATAAAATACGATTTATATCTACTGAATTATTTACTTAATAAAACTATTTTAATGATAACTTTATTTGTTTTATTTCCAATTCAAAACGAACAGCTATAACTTTAAACTTAACAGATTTCCCGTGGGAATTTCAATCAATAATAAAATTACACAAGTAAAATTTACACAAGTAAAACCAGCAAATAAAAATATAATTAATAAATTTATATTGCTAAAAATTTGTAAAAATACGTATGCGTATGAATTAAATTTGAATGATTTATTAGAAGTAAAAACAAAAATTTATACAATAAATATCAACATTTTACATTAAAAATATAAATGTTACAATATATCAAATTACAACAAATTTATACAACATTCATAAACTAATATATTAAGATTGTAATGTAATTCTCTACATCAATTTGCTAATCTATGGAGGACAGATAATCTCTTTCCAATTAGCAATATAGATTGAAACTGCTTTTTGATTAGGATTAATATACGAGGTTAATCACAAAGATAAGGTCTCCAAAAATTTTAGAAATCACAGAAACGTTTATTGCCTATCAAAATGTTTACATCCTTTTAAAGTTTCGACGTATTTCTGCGCACGCACACACAAATACATATTGATTAGTAGCTTATACATGGGGATCACTCGTGGTGCAGTGGCTAACGTGTTGGACTGCGGCATCGTATTCAGCGAGTTCGAACTCCAGTCACGCTAATAAGTTCACTTTTGGACTAATACTCTTCGATGAAGTACGAACCCTCCCATACTTCCATCTAGGGGTTAAATAGCTTATCGAGAATGCTTTTGCATTAAATAACCCATGAATGTTTATATGCCATTAAACAAAGAAACCAAACTCAACAACGTACCCAAAATTGGTAACAACTAACTTGTTTTGTCAATAAGTATTATTTGGTTTATTTCGACTATTGTCCTCATCTTCATTGTTAACGGTACAACGTTTCGGCTGATGTGCCCTCCGGCCTTCTTCAGGTATTTCTTGTCGGGTTCGGCCGAAATGTTGAACAGATAACAATAAAGATGAAAATAATAGTCCGAATAATCCCAATAATACTAATTATCAAGCCTCATCTCAAAGATTCCGAGAAATTATTTTGGTAATCTTTAAAAAAAAATAGCAAAAATATGTGCCCTTTGAATTTTAATATACTTGAATATTATATTGAATTAGAACGATTAATGAAATTAAATAAAAACACAAAAAAGATTACATTTATTGTTATTTCTCTAATTGATTTTAATATACAATTATACACAGGATTGCTTTTAATACGTTTAAGAATATAACAATAATATTAGAAGTCAATTACACCAAGTAATTATTTATTAAACACGTTTTTGTTAAAACCGGTATGCAAATTATTCACACCATATTATATGTAAACATTTATTTCTTAATAGTATATAACACACATTGCGGGAATTTATAATCTTATTAATAATATGCACTGTTTTGAGACAAATCTATCTCAGCTAGACCTTAATAGAGACATTGTTAATAAATAAGAGGCTAATTAAGATTAATTTATGATTATTTAATACCAATTTAGAATAAAACGGGAATATCTAAAGGAATTGGGATGTTGGAAGTGACGTAGTTTTAGTTGCAGACAAACAGACACATAATCTCTATTATGATAAGATATGAATTAGATAAATAAGCAGTTGAAATGGAAAAGAGGAAAACCCCCCTCCCCCGAAAAAAAGGTCCTCAAACGTCACGAGACTTTCGGAAGATAAAGGGCATCAAATAGAGAAACAAGATAAAATAAAAGAGACAAAAATGAGATAATTTGAAAGTCTCCGGGAGATTACGCACAAATCAAGAAATTTGTTTCAAATTTATTATCTTTCGTTGTTCAATGAAATTAAGTAACAGTCAGTTGTATTTCTAGATAATATAGATCAAGTCATATTGAAATATTTTGTAACAGGGTGGGGTGGGGGGTTATTCTATGTTGAAATGAGTTTATCATTATTGAGCATTGTATTATGTATGTGTATCAGAGAAAAAAATACATTCATATATAATCAGATGAATATATGCAAATCAATTATTAAACCCCACATAAGTAATTTAGAATATATCAACACACAGAGACACACACACACACACACACACACACACATATATATATATATATATATATATATATATATATATATATATCATACATGTAGAATTAAACAAAAGACACATCTCCTGTTTAACAATTTTATTCTTGATCTTTTCAAGTTTTCTGGCCAACTATACATTCCTAGTACGATAACAATGGTACTATCTATTTCAATCTCACTCGCCCTCTCTCTCTCTCTCACACACACACACACTCTCTCTCTCTCTCTCTCTCTCTCTCTATATATATATATATATATATATATATATATATATCTATACGATATATACTATATAGATATACAATACTAGATATATAGATATCTATACTCTATTAATGATATTGAATACACACACACACATGCATATGTGTATGTTTATTTGTGTGTATGAATGAATATATATATATATTTATATATATATATGGGAGTAAAATACATATATAATATATATATATATATATATATATATATGTATGTATATCTGTATCTTTACATCTAAAAACGGACCTAATTATCATTATGCTCTGATGATGATTTTTTATAAATCAAAATATTGTCAATATTAGCAATGAAAAGGATATAAAAATATATTCATTTTAACAACATTGTGTATTTTTCATACCATTTTATCTCTCTCTCCCTCTGTCTCTGTCTGTCTATCTGTCTCTCTCTCTCTGTCTCTCTGTCTGTCTGTCTGTCTGTCTGTCTGTCTCTCTCTCTCTCTATATATATATATATATATATAATATATATATATATATATCAGCGATCGTTGTTTTTCAAGCGTCGTTGTAATAAATAATTTTAGTTGTGTGTAAACGAAGAATAACCAGGTGCTTTGATACACACCATTAATTTATTTTGTAATTTAAATTTTCACCAGCGTTCTGCTTTTCTGTCCTTGTGCCAGACTAAGACAGGACATACAAAGTGAATATCTTTAAGATACAGAGTTTCTTTAACACTTATACATAAATACCGCATATCATTTTGAATTATATTTTCAATTCAGTCTCGTGCGTTACTAAATTGAAATCGGCGCAGTGTGATGAACACGTCACTATTTCGAAGCTGTTAACAATATTAGCGCAGTCTGACGACAACGGGATACCCACGTTGAAAAGAAATTATCGTTGTGTTAGATTAATTAAATGAATAATTCATTAAATCAATGTCATTGAGGTTTCACGGGGAAAGTATTGAAAACACCACCTCTTTTATACTTATTGCCTAAATCGTTAAGGGAGGGGTCCGCATGGTGCACGGAGAGGTAAGACCCCCAATGAGGCCACCTGTTAGCTATGGGTGGTGACCCGTGATGCTTAAGGATGAAACCCTGGTGGTTGAGCAGTTCAGTTAGACGGACGGTCGGAGAGGTCCCTTCCGATCAATCGGCTGGTCACGTCAAGCTAGCACTTATATAATTGCCACAACCCTTTTGTCCTTGTGTCAAGACCCAACACTTTTTATCATATATATGCTAGTTGGAAGCGCGTGCTGTAATGGTTAAGGTAATGGAAAATGGAATCGTCGCCCCGAGTTCAAATCCTGGATGTGGTAATTGCATTTCACTTAGCGCTAATACCCTTGGGAAAGATATGAGTCCTACTCTCCCTCCATGGATAAATAGTAGGGCAGACTGGACTCTTTAACCTTGGTTAGGCAACCGGTCTAGGAGAAGGAAACATCTGAATTTAAACCTGTTGAACTCCGCTTAAGAAATTGACCTTGTGTCATATCCTGCTTGTGCGGAGGGGTTGGTAAATATATGTATGTGCTAGAAGGTAGAGGCTGAGGGTCTTACTTTCCTCGGTATGACACAATTCTGAAGCTCTGAGGAATGTGTAGTACCCATTCATCACAAATACTTCACTCTGACCCGGAGTGGTTGTACCTGATTGGGTCCCATCAATGGATTAAATAGAAAAAAATAGTTTAATGTTGTGTTTAAAAAATTGAGTTTAAAACATGAGTACCCATCAAGAATGGCTTAAGAATGAATAAATCAAAACATCTTCGGCATAAAATAACCCAACAGGTGGTGACATGCCGTAAAATTAAACCACCAACCAACCAACCAACCCCGTGGTACAGTGCTGGGTTGCGACGTTGTAGAAAGCGAGTTCGAACGCCAATCTCTTTATTACATTCACTTTCGGACAATACCATTAAGAAACTTATTAACCCCCTTATCTCCCCAGCTATCGGTGGAATACTACCACTACTGGTGGTATATGCTCGAGGAAGCGCGTGTTGTAATGGTTAAAGTCATGGGAAATGGACTCGTCGCCCCGAGTTCAAATCCTGGACGTTGCATTTCACTTAACGCTAATACCCTTGGGAAAGGTATGAATCCTACTCTCCCTCCAGCTATGGGTAAATATTAGGGCAGACTGGGCTCTTTAACTTTGGTTAGGCAACCGGTCTAGGAGAAGGAAAACTCTGAATTCAAACCTGCTGAAGTCCGCTTAAGAAATTGACCTTGTGTCATATCCAGCTCGTGCGGAGGGGTTGGTAAATATATATATGCTCGTAGTCCGTTGGTTAGAGGCTCTACCTGTTAAAAAAATCAGTCGACTTTCGATCCCGACTGGAGGCATTACCCAGAGCTTCAGAATTGGAATTTCACAACTAGATTTTATATGTAAGCATTTATCTAATTAGATACAAGAGAATTAACTAAACGGGAGTTGAACAAGAATTCTGCGTGTGATCTTGAACAAATCGTGGAAACAACACACTACAAAAAAAGCAGCTGTACCATCCGTGTAAGATGAACAAGATATTCTGGACACGGCTAAAAAAGCAAGTACGTACTCATAAGAGACGTTCTTCTATTGAGACTTGTACATGTGCACGCCAGCGTGAGCCACCCAGAAAGGATCTACATCGATCAGCTCTGTGCGGATTCTGATGCTACGCACCTCTACAGAGAGTTACAACCACACAGTCGGTAAGGACTATAGAATACGGCGACTGCACCTCTACAGAGAGTTACAACCACGCAGTCGGTAAGGACTATAGAATACGGCGACTGCACCTCTACAGAGAGTTACAACCACGCAGTCGGTAGGACTATAGAATACGGCGACTGCACCTCTACAGAGAGTTACGACCACGCAGTCGGTAAGGAATGTAGAATACGGCGACTGCACCTCTACAGAGAGTTACGACCACGCAGTCGGTAAGGACTGTAGAATACGGCGACTGCACCTCTACAGAGAGTTACGAGCACCCTGTTGTCTGGGGCAGTAGTATACGCTGACTGCAAACTCCCAATGGAGCCAGCTGTTGGCCATGGGTACCAACGCATGATGCTTATGGACGGTATCCTGGAGGCTGATCTGTCCGTGGCCGATAGGGATGATTGGCGAGAGGTTTTCATAGAGAACCGTGTTGCTGGCACGATATGATGATGATGATGATGATGATGATGATGATCTCATTGATTTTTGTATTTTTGCGAATTATTTTTAGATAAACCTTTTACCTCTTTTAAGAAAGCTTTTGGCGATAGACTGATTTTCAACGTAATTAATGGAGCGAACTCTTTTTTTGTTTGTTTGTTTGTTTTTTTGGGGTTTTTTTGTCTTTCTTTTTTTCATTTTATTTTTTCTCTGTCTGTCAAGGTTTACACGTCAACTAAGAACACAGAAATTAACAAAGATAAAATTGAAAAAAAAAAAAAAGGCATAATTTAAAAATGAACGGCTTTAATGTTTATCACTGTCCGTCTGAACTGCTTTTTATATCTTATTTGAAATATAGCCATTGTAATTTGCTTCTTGAGTTTTAAGAAACCGGAAATAATAGTTCCGCCATTGTGCAACGAAAACGGATGTACCTGTTCCACCATTGTTGTTTGTCAATAAAAAGGTTGTAGGACTTTATATCGGGAGCAAACCTCTGAGTGAAGTCTTGTTGATTGATTGATTTTATTTTAATGATACTAGCAAATATATGCACCCTCCGGGTGCAAGTATTTAAGTTTTAATGTAATAAAATATTGTGTTAAATTAGAAAGGCTAATGAAACTAAATAAGAATACAGATAAAAAGATTTGAAACAGAGGGAGTATAATAAAAGATTTGAAACAGAGGGAGTATAATAAAAAATGGAACAACTGAAACTTACTCTTCCATCACTCTCGTCTTTCATTGTTATTTTTTCTAATTTAAGTATTTAGTTATAAGAGGAAGTAAAGAATAAAATGACAGTTATTTTATCTTGTTAATGGATTTCATTTAAGATTCATTGAAGAGATATTTGCTTATATTCATTAAAATAAAACCAAACAGTTAAAAATCAATAATACTAAGCACATATTTATTAAATTCGATTTTTTAATATTAATATGCAAATTAGCCTTCCCGTTCACACTGTAAACCGCTATTCTGTTGTATATATAAATACAATTGCATGTTGTCAGTATGTAGACATAGTTAACAGTATTAATAATGTATGACAATTTTATTAATAATTGAGGTTTAGATAAAAAAAATAAAATCATGGAGAATGTAAATAACTAAGAGAATTGTGACTTGAGTAGGAATATAGTTTCGGTTACAGACAGAAAAACACACAATCTCCATTATAATAAGAAGGTGTCACCTCATCTAGGGTTATTTTATGCCTAGAGGTTAGAGAATCACGTTCTCTAATGTACGTTCATATTTGAATCTTTTGGGTTGCTTCTTGTTTTTTTTTAGCACGTGTTCCTATCGAATACATATAGGTTGGTTGGTTGGATTTTAGGGCATATAAACGCTTTTTGGGTTATTTTATGCCGAAGATGTTTTATTGTATTCATTCTTGATGAATGTTCAACATTTTTTAAACCCAATTTTTTTAAACAGATTTTTAACACATTTTATCTATTCAATCTATTGATGGTACCCTAAAAAGTACAACCACTTCGGAGCAGAGTGTACCTGGGAGTAATGGTGATGAAGGGGTACTCCACACTACCCGGAGCTCTAAAATTAAAACTTCAAGATTAGATGCAGTGTAACGTCATACCCAGAACCCTAAGGCCCTCAGCCACCGCTTTCTAGCACATATATGGTAAAAAGCGTTGGGGTTTGCCACAAGTGTGATAGGATTCGGAAAATTATATATATTAAGGCCCAAGGTGGAGTGTTGCATGTCATGGACAGCTCAGCCTCCAGGATACAGTCCATAAGCATCATGCGTTGGTACCCATGACCAACAGCTGGCTCCATTGGGAGTTTACCCCTCTGCAGAGGTGCAGTTGTTGTATTCTACTGAGCCAGCGGACGCGTCGTTCATACCCCTCAGCATTGGTGCAGTCAGCGTATACTACTGCCCCAGACAACAGGGTGCTCGTAACTCTCTGTAGAGGTGCAGTCAGGGAATTCTACAGTCCTAGCTGACTGCACAGTTGTAACTCTCTGTAGAGGTGCAGTCGCCGTATTCTATTGTCCTTACCGACTGCGTTGTCGTAACTCTCTGTAGAGGTGCAGTCACAGTATTCTATAGTCCATACCGACTGGGTGGTCGTAACTCTCTGTAGAGGTGCAGTCGCCGTATTCTATAGTTCTTACCGACTGGGTGCGTAACTCTCTGTAGAGGTGCAGTCGCCGTATTCTATAGTCCTTACCGACTGGGTGGTGATATATGTGGTCGTAACTCTCTGTAGAGGTGCAGTCGCCGTATTCTATAGTTCTTACCGATTGGGTGGTGATATATGTGGTCGTAACTCTCTGTAGAGGTGCAGTCGCCGTATTCTATAGTCCTTACCGACTGGGTGGTGATATATGTGGTCGTAACTCTCTGTAGAGGTGCAGTCGCCGTATTCTATAGTTCTTACCGACTGGGTGGTGATATATGTGGTCGTAACTCTCTGTAGAGGTGCAGTCGCCGTATTCTATAGTCCTTACCGACTGGGTGGTGATATATGTGGTCGTAACTCTCTGTAGAGGTGCAGTCGCCGTATTCTATAGTCCTTACCGACTGGGTGGTGATATATGTGGTCGTAACTCTCTGTAGAGGTGCAGTCGCCGTATTCTATAGTCCTTACCGACTGGGTGCTGATATATGTGGTCGTAACTCTCTGTAGAGGTGCAGTCGCCGTATTCTATAGTCCTTACCGACTGGGTGGTGATATATGTGGTCGTAACTCTCTGTAGAGGTGCAGTCGCTGTATTCTATAGTCCTTACCGACTGGGATATATGTGGTCGTAACTCTCTGTAGAGGTGCAGTCGCTGTATTCTATAGTCCTTACCGACTGGTTGGTGATATATGTGGTCGTAACTCTCTGTAGAGGTGCAGTCACCGTATTCTATAGTCCTTACCGACTGGGCGGTGATATATGTGGTCGTAGCTCTCTGCAGATGTGCAGTCGCCGTATTCTATAGTCCTTACCGACTGGGCGGTGATATATGTGGTCGTAGCTCTCTGCAGAGGTGCAGTCGCCGTATTCTATAGTCCTTACCGACTGGGCGGTGATATATGTGGTCGTAGCTCTCTGCAGAGGTGCAGTCGCCGTATTCTATAGTCCTTACCGACTGGGCGGTGATATATGTGGTCGTAGCTCTCTGCAGAGGTGCAGTCGCCGTATTCTATAGTCCTTACCGACTGGGTGGTGATATATGTGGTCGTAACTGTCTGTAGAGGTGCAGTCGCCGTATTCTATAGTCCTTACCGACTGGGCGGTGATATATTAGACTCTATATCTTTATGCACTTTTAAGTTCTTTCATATGTTCAACTATTAATGGTTTTATTTAATGTTCTTTTCTTTATCCTATTTATTTTAAAGTTCACTTTCTTTGCTAATTGCTAATTCATATTGCAGTTTTTGTTTCAACGAAGACAGGATTTTCCTACAACGTCTTGAATTTTAATTTATTTATATCTTTTATGTTTTATACTTTCATTTCAATCGTTATTACTTTTCTTTTGTTCTTGTTTACTTTTTTTTTCTTATATATATATTCTTTTTATGAAGGAGAGAAAATATGCAAGGCACGTAAAGGAGATTCAAACGATGACATATTGTACTCAAGAGATTAACCAACTCGCAAGAAAGGAAAATAAATTTGAAAAAAAAAATACTCTTCAGATCGTAAGTAGATATTTTATAGAATTTTGGATTCGGAAAAATTGCCAACAATAAAACACGATGAATGTTCTTAGCTACAAAAATATCATTTTTTTTAAAAGCATGTATATATTTCTTAACCTCTCCACACGAGTAGGATACGACACAAGGTCACATTCTTAAGCGGAGTTTAACAGATTTGGTTTGGTTTGTTTTGTTTTACGGCATATCAACCTCAGTGGGTCATTTAATGCCGATAAAGTTTTGAAATAAATTCATTCTTAATGGATAATACATTTTTTTTAATAAATACATTTTTTTCTATTTAACACATAGATGGGACCCTAACAGGTACTACCGCTCCCGGTCAGAGTGGACCAGGGAGCAATGGTGATGAAGGGGCGCTCCACATTCCCCAAACCTCCAAAACTGGAACCTCACCATTAGATAGAGTTTAACGTCATTCCCAGGACATGTAGACCCACAGCCACCGCCTTCTAGCACCCATATGATAAAAAGGGGTTGGGGTTTGCCATAAGGGCAATAGGGTAACAGATTTGAATACAAAGTGTTCCTTCTCCTAGAGTTGTTGCTTAACCAAACTTAAAGAGCCCAGTCTGCCCTACTATTTACTATAGTAAGAGTATTTGTCCGAAAGTGAACGTAATAAAGCAATTGGAGTTAGAACTCACATAGTAAAATATCGCAGTCCAGCACGTTAGCCACTATGCCACGGCGGTTTCAAAATATTATTGTTGGGTAAATAGAAATGTACATATTGTAACGTTGTCCCTTTTTCCGGGCACTAAAACGATATCTGTAACGTTGTCGTATATCTGGTCACAGTACCCAAACGTATATATGCAACGTTGTCGTATACGTTCACAGTACCCAAAGCTGATATATTCACGTTACTAAAAATGTCTTCTGCACGTGGTGGTCATCTTGTTGATAAAAATTACAACGCGAGAAATATGTAGTCACAACTGCTAGCCTTTATTATCGTGCTCACCTCGTGTGCTGTATCGGAGAGGGGGAAAGGCAGAGAGAAAGAGAGAGAGAGAACACTACTTGATTACTGTGACCCCATACTAGGCACCAAAGGCCCGTCCGATCCCCTACGCCCCCGAAAGCGAAAAGAGACCGGTCCCTTTCCTCGTTGTTCCACGTCACCACGTGACTTCCGGTCAACACCCGAAACTTCCGGTTGACACTCAATTCTCCATTCGGGGTCACGCTACGGTCAAACCATCGTTCATCCTGTTTTGCTCATCACTATTTTTTAAACGTTTACTCTCTCACTTATTTCCTTCTTCCTTCTTTTCTAATATAGTAGTTCTAGCTCACAAAAGTCAGGATAATATCCCCATCTTGCTACACATACAGACCAAATATATTTAAATATATACATATATCTCTTTGCTCAACCTCTCCGCACGAGCCGGGTATGACACAAGGTCAATTTCTTAAATGGAGTTTAACAGGTTTGATTTCAGTGTTTTCCTTCTCCTGAACTGGTTGCCTAACCAAGATTAAAGAGTCCGGTCTGTCCTTCTCTTTATCTATAACCAGCGGGTGAATGATTGTGAATATCTTTTCCCAATGTTATAAATATATATATATATATATATATATATATATATATATATATTATATATAAGTGTATTTTGGCAGCATTTTTCTTTTAAACATGTTTTGTTAAACTCTACTGACAATTCTTGTCGGACGAGTTTTTGTTCAATCCTTTTTAACTGTCTGGTCATCTTTTTAATGTCAGGGTGGAACTGGTGTAGCAATCCAACAAAAGTTTATTCACGAGCGCTTTCGGCATGTCTTTCTGCCATCTTCAGGTGTTAAACTGGTGGAATGTTTCGGTTGTCTCGCTTTTAGAACGAGCAGCAGCGTAGGAATTAGTAGTGGGAGGTATTAAGAATTGGTAGTGTGTTTACAAGTTCGTTTAAACGAACAGTATCAGTAGAGATTTTTGTAGGAGAGGGGTCACAATATATATATATATATATATATATATATATATATATATATATATTCAGTTCTGTTTTATGTATCATGTCTTTTCAGGAATGGTCGTACATATTAGGGATCCATCTCTGGGTTAAATAGACCAAAAATGAGTATTAAAAATTTGTTTAAGAAATTGAGTTTGGAAACAATTGAACTGAAGGAATTAAACAAAATGTCTTCGGCGTAAAATAACCCAACAAGAGTTGACATGCCGTAAAGCCTAACAAACCAAACCAACTTACGCATAAAAATATCAAGTGCACACAGAAAGTAGTGAAATACTAATTTTAATAAATTAACACGCAAAATGCTGAATAACTGAGATTTAAAAAAATTAGAAAATTAGAAAAAAGATTGAAATAAAAAAGATAAAAGTAGTAACCCCATACAAACCCCTTTTTGCTCGACTAGCTTCTGCTAGGCAGATTTTCGTCGGGGCGGCCTAAAGTCGGTATAAGCCAGTCAGCGAGGGAGTCTATCCCCTTTTCACTAGCACTAGATCAAGGAGATTATTTTAACATCTGAGGTAGAGCGCCATAACTACCATCAGCTCCTTACTTTACCGCACATATCCCTGTGCTACTCATACGCTGAGTTGGCGAGGACCGGTATCGAACTAGGAACCTTGTGGTTTCTAGCCGAACGCTCTACCGACTGAGCTAACCCGGCTCTATAGGTAGATAGTATAAGTTTAATCTCATAAAAGCACGTGAAAAACGTTCAATATTTTTTTTCACTATTTTGGAGTCTCGTGACGTAATGGTTAGGAAAGGAAAACTCTGATTTCAAACCTGTTTAACTCCGCTTAAGAAAGTGACGAGTTACATCCTGCTCGTGCGGTAAATATATATCATCTCACTATTTTACCAACTCTTTTCTTTATACCAGTTACTGTTGGTAGTTATTGCTTTTAACCTCTGTTACATAATTCGTAGGTAGCCCACAAATTATGTCTGTAAGTGTAGTTAGATTTTTAATTAAAATTCGTTGAAATTCAAAATCGGAGGGGGTTATATTATTGATACTTAATGATCTTTAGTTGATCCCCAGGTTTCCGCTAATGTGAGCGCGAGAGAGGAAGCTATGTTTGGTTAGTTAGATGTTGGCCGTTAGTCAACGGGGTAATTTATGAGGAAGTGCGTCCCGGTCTCCTGCCTCAGAAATTGCTACCCGGCGACTATTAAAATAACGTCCCCAGCTATGTTGTCTCGGCGGTTTTACTTGAAAGAAAACAACCAGCTTAGGGCGTTAAGTGTATTTTAGAGGGGGGGGGGGCTTCTCTTTTTTTATATGAACAAATGGAGATGGGTGGATAGATATATATAAACAAAGTAAAAAAATGAACAAATTGAGATAGATAGATAGATAGATACCCATCTTCATATCTAAACAAGAATTACGACAAATTTCTATAAATAAACAAGAATTACGACAAATTTCTATAAATAAATTTCTAAACAAATTACGATAAATAAATAAGAATTACGACAAAAAATACATCTAACGCCCTAAGTTGGTTGTTTTCTTTCAAGTAACACCACCGAGATGACATAGCTGTGGACGTTATTTCAATAGTCACTGGGTAGCAATTTCTGAGGCAGGAGACCGGGACGAACTTCCTCATAAATTACCGTCAACGGGACCAGACATAACGTTCGTCTAAGATGCCAACCTCTTACCGCGCGGTTAGAAACTCTTTTGGGCTTTGGGGCTTTTAATAGAGAATAAAGAAAAACAATAGAGTTTTGATTAATCATTACAACCAAGAAATAAACACAGTCAACTAACCCAGAAGAAGGAAGGAAGCCCAGCAGAAGAAGAGGATGGTAGTGACGAAGCAGAAGAAGTAAGAACCAGTAAGATCTATTCTCTTCTTTTTTCTCTCCGCCCAATATGAAGTGATTACATAACAACTAGACCCGAAATTGGTTGAATAGAAACTAAGTAAACTTAGCGTAGCTGTCTATTGTCGGTATCACAGTGAGGGAGTATATCCCCTTTTCGCTAGCAGTAGACCAGGGATATTGTTTTAACTGAGGTGGGGCGCCACACCTATCGCCAGCTCGTACTTTACCGCACATACAGTTTACTCAATCTGTGATACTCATGCGCTCAGTTGTCTGGGATCGGTATCGAACCAGGTACCTTGCGATTTCTAGGTGGGTGCTGTGCTGACTGAGTTAAACTGGTTAAACCGTATTATTGCTTTACGAGAATGGCTTTGGAATTGAATTATCCATGAAGGTTGATAAGCCATTAAATTAAATAAACCAAAAGAAATTGGACCATATGGCATTTGGGCACCCCTTTTTGATCTCGATTAAGTGGATGTTTTTTTTATTTACACCGTCAATATCCGGTTGTTTTAACAGACGATTTTAAGATTTCTTTTAAATTATAAAACTAACCCCTTACCCCTAACTCTAACCCTAACCCTAACTCTAACCCTAACCCTAACCTCTGTCCCTAACCCCTAACAAACAAACTGATATTGACGGTGTAAATGAAAAACATGTCCTTTCTTAATCGAGATCAAAAAGGGGTGCCTAAAGGTCATATGATCCAAGAAATTAACCAATTCTGTTGCTGCTAGACCTCTCAGGTGTTTTTTATTCTTAGGGTTTGACTGTGCCGGATAACAACACGAACAAGACATGCTGGACACTGCTGGAGAAGTAAGGACGAACTCCTAAGTAACATTCTCCCGTGAACACCTTCACGTGGAAACACCAGTGTCGACCGAACAGGAAAATACCCTCATCAATCAGTTCTGTGCATATTCTGGATGCTGTGGAGAAGACCTTCAGAGAGGTAAGACCAGCACCTCTGTAGTTGGTGCACTTGGAACAGTTCCGAAAGGTTTTGAAAAGAACTTGGGAGCATTGGATATCAGGGAAAAAATCGAGACCATCCAGACAACAGCATGGTTAAGATCAGCGTGAATACTCAGATGAGTCCCTGAGACATGAGGAGACGAGCTGGCAAGAGAGAGAGAGAGAGAGAGAGAGAGAGAGAGAGAGAGAGAGAGAGAGAGAGAGAGAGAGAGAGAGAGAGAGAGAAATATTCCAGTGCTTCCATCACAACCTGATGATGATTACGATGTGCAGGTCAAGATAGTGCTCAAGAGGATATGTGCAGTATTATAATGTTTTTTACTCTCTTTTATTGTGCATGTTTCTCTATTTCCATTGAGAAAATGGGGGCGTCCCCGATAGAATCAATGCCCTAGGCTCCGTTTTTCCTACTGCAGTGTTTATTGGCAGGTTTTGGATCACAGGTTCTAATAAAAAGAACAAATGAACGATAGACTTGGGTACTGTCCGAAGAATTAACCGACTAAGAAACATTTAGGAAAAGAAGAAAAAAAAACCCAACTTGTTTTGTAACTTAAAATCAGTCTAATGTCCATGAAATCTCCGATGATAAAACGTCTAGCAATAAAAAGTAGAAGCGATCAGCCAGTCTGACCCGACACAAGAGATTTGAACAACGGCGTTATAGGATAACTATCCAGACTCTCCGATTAAAAAAAAAAGAAAAGAAAACGGAGAAGAGAGAGAGAGAGAGAGAGAGAGAGAGAGAGAGAGAGAGAGAGAAGAAACTGTGTCCGTATAAAAAGCGAGAATAGACATTTAATCAAAATATAGATTCCACTCGTTGTAACCAGAGACCATAGATATTAGTTTATAGGGTATCACATGGCAGCATTTAATCAATGTCTGCTATTCGAAGCTCCCTGGCACTGGTCAATGAGTTATAAGTTGAATCAACTGTGAACAGCGTGAGACTTTCTGCCTTGAGTAGGGAACAAGAAAAGAAGCGGGAAAAACGAAAATAAAAGGAAATAATAAAGTTCTTATCTTGGCTTTGAAAATCGACGAAATTATTTATCGAGGACAGAGAGCTAGTCAGCTAATCTCTTGCCTGATGTGTTTCACTTGATCAAAGTTGAAGAAAAACGAGCGAACTTGAGAGTCCAACCGGCCACGACCGACGAACAGACAGACAGACCAACAGATGGACGGACGTTCTTCTTAGGCGTCTCAGAGCAAGCACACAATGTTCGCCTGATGAAAAGACTGATACATTATTGATCTGGTGGTAACACACAGATAGAAGTATGAACGGATGGAGACTGAAATTAAGGTCAGCTGGACACACAGACAAGAAGAAAGAAGAAAGAAAGAAAGGAAAAAAAATGATAGAAAGCTGTGCAAGTCTCGCGGAGTAACGGTAATCACGGAGCGTCAATTTGTTTTGCTATTTTTCTTTCCTCATTGTCAGCTTTACATTAATTCATTTCTTTTTCTTTTTTAATCTTTTCTTTTTTTCTTCTTTTATCTTAATCAAAATTCTTGACTAGTTGTCTCCCTTGATTTTTTTTTTTGAACTCGACTTATGAGATTGTTAAGCAAAAATCTCCCGCTGAATTTAAAGCAAAGAAATTACTCTGAATTAAATTCTCAATTATTGGCAAGAAAAAAAAAAGGTCATTTGACTGATAGAGGAGTTTGTTTAGGAATACATTGGAATTCTTCATTGATAATCAAATACCATTTAGTATACGAAATGTATTTAGCATCTAATATCGTATACTTAAGAGACCTGTCGGGACTTGCTGTCACTCAGACTCCAGGGAAATATTATCAATTAGAGCTGGTAGGAAAAACTATCAAGGAGTAAAATAATAATAATAATAATAAAATAATAATAATAATAATAATAATGATAATAATACAAATGAGTTGGGAAAGTGATCCACTGGGAATAATGCAAAAAATTAAATTTTGACCATACAACAAAATGGTATATGCATAAACCAGAATCTGTTCTTGGGAATGAAAAATCTCTGGGATTTTGAGATAAAGTCGTATCACCCTATCCCAGCCAGGAGACCAGACCTATTGTTGATTAACAAAAAAAGAAAAAGAAAAAAAGAGAACGTGTCAACTGGTGGACTTTGCGGCTCCAGCAGATCACACAGTGAAGCTGAAGGAAAACGAAGGAAAAGATGGATAAATACCTGGACCTTGCCAGAGAATTGAAAAAGCTGTGGAACATTAGAGTGAAAGTGATACCAATTGTATTTGGTGCACTTGGAACGATCCCAATAAACTTGGAAAAAAGACTGGAAGACCTGGAAATCAAAGGAAGAATTGAGAAATACCATCAGCTAACGATGGTTTGAAAAACTCACATAATAATAATAATAATAATAATAATAATAATAATAATAATAATAATGAGTTGTCAACTAGAGGATTTTGCAATCCCGGTGGATCGTAGGGTAAAAATAAAATAAATAAAATACTTGGACCTTGCCAGACAACTAAACAACTGTGTAACATGAGGGTAAAAGTGATACCAATTGTAGTTGGTACACTTGGAACAGTTCCGAAGTGTTTTGAAAAGAACCTGGGAGCGTTGGATATCGGAAAAAAATAAAGACCATCCAGACAACAGCATGGTTAAGATCAGCGTGAATACTCAGCTGAGTCTTTGAGACATGAGGAGATGAGTTGTTAGTTAAACTCTAGTGAAAGACCAACCTGCGTAAGTTGGTGTAAAAAGTTACTAATTGCAGTGGACAGAAAAAAAAAACACTTACAACATATAGACGAGCACAACTACAACAAAAACAAGAAAACAGAATTGGAAGAAAAACAACTATATGTATATCTCAAGCGACAAACTGAAGAGATCGCATACGAGAAGACACGAACATGGTTAAGAAAGGGAATCCTCAAAAGAGAAACTGAATCTCTTATAATCGCAACACACAACAAAGTTATAAGAAAAAAGTAGATAAAAGCAAAAATAGATAAGACACAACAGAACAGAAAATGGAGAAATGTGGGGATAAAGAGGAAACTGTGAATCATATAATAAGCGAACGCAGCAAACTAGCACAAAGAGAGTACAAGGCAGAGCTGGGTGGGAAAAATGATTCACACGGAATTGTGCACTCTTCCCTTACAAATAATTGCATACTGTTTTTAGCTCAGTCGGTAGAGCGTTCGGCTAGGAATCATGCATTTCTGGTTCGATACCGGCCATCGCCAACTCAGCGTATGAATAGCACAGGGATCTTTGCGGTAAGTGAAGAGCTGATGGTAGATGTGGCGTTCCACCTCAGACGCTAAAAAATAATCTCCTTGGTCTGGTGCTAGTGAAAAAGGGATAGACTCCCTCGCTGTCTGGCTGATACCGACATTAAGCCGCCCCGATGACTTTACTTACTTACTTTATATATATATATATATATATATATATATATATATATAATATGAAAGAATGCTGCCCAAATACACACACACACACACACACACACATATATATATAAATATATGATGAAAAGATAAAAGGAAAAACAATAGTATAGATTGTGCTAGCATGCGCATGTTTCGACATTATGATATGTATACAATAAATGAAATTATTTTAAAAATAAAATAAAAACCCTAGTATGATGTCTTTTACAATTTTTCTATAAAAACGTATTTTGGTTAAAAGTAATGTAAATTTTATTTCTCAAAATTTCAAGTCTAATTTTTGAAAGACATTCCAGTACAGAATTTGAGCGTTTGTGTCAGCCATTATTTTCCCCTTTCATCTTTCATTTAACTGCTCTGAAGAAGACAAAGGATTAACACAATGCCTTCTACTATTGTTTTTTTAATTTTATTTATAATATAATTTCATTTAGATTACATTGTATAAACATCATAATGTCGAAACTTGCACATGTTAGCACAATCTATACTATTGTTTTCATTTTATCTTTAATATATATATATATATATATATATATATATATATATATATATATGTGTGTGTGTGTGTCTGTGTGTGTGTGTGAAGAAAAGGAAGTGAATCCGACGGTATGTAGTATATTAAGAAAGAATGAAAAAACACAAGTTTAGATGAGTTAAGTGGTGAGTTTATTGGACGACGATGCAGTGTTTTGATCTATTATTTAGATCATCTTCAGGGCATTTGTTGATATATGGAAGGTAATAAGAAATTTTTTTAACACAGAATAACGAGAAAAGCGAGTGGTAGTCCTTGTTATTCAGTCTGTTTAAAATTTGAGGTTTGAAAAAAGGAGACGGTTTGAAATATGACGTGAAATATTCTCTTTTACGGTGTGAGTATGGGACTGTGTAAGTGTGTGTATCGAAAAGAAAGCATTGTGCATTTTTTAGGTGTGTGGTTGCGCGTGTGAGTATAATTTTTTTGCGATAAACGACAGTGACACAAAGCTCAAGGTTGTGTGTGTGTGTGTGTGTGTGTGAGCATGGTTACCATTGAGAAACGATGTATGTTTCAGGAAGTCTAAGTCAGCCTTTTTCTATTGCATCAGGGTGTATTAAGGGTCGACTCTTCTTGCATCCAGATGGAGTGCCCCTGTGGCTCAGTGGCTAACGTGATGGATTGTCACATCGTAGTTAGGAAGTTAGAACTCCAGTCCCGCTATTACGTTCACTTTCGGATTAATTCTCCAACTATGAGTTAAATCGTACCACTACCGTTTTTCTACACGGATGACTAGCATTAAATAACCCAGTAAGGTTGATATGCCATTAAACAAAGAAAAACTAACCTTGAATCCAGTCTAGCATAGCTAATTCACAAGAGGAGCGGCCAGTGGTTGGGAACTATAACTTTTGGTTTAAATTCGTCTATCAGAGTCATCTTTCTCCTAGACTGGTTGTCAATTCAGTGTTGATAGAGCCAGATCTCATTCATTTGGCCTTATAGGTATTGTTTGACAGTTTTGCAATGCCGGACATTTTTCACCAGTGTCCGTCTGATAGCAAATTCAATAATTGGTGTCCCAAAGGTCAGACACTATTGCCTAACCATGAAGTATGGCCAGTTATCTTTGTGATTTGATTAGTAATCAATAAATTATATATATTATATATATATATTGGAAACATTTTATGTCTTACAATTCAGAACTTTCCTTTAATGGGAACAGAAACATCAAATGCTACTGGTGCAGAAATAATTCCATAAACTTTTACGGATTCATATATATATATATATATATATATATATATATATGTATAAATCCATAAAAGTTTATGGAATTATTATATATATATATATATATAATATATATATATATATATATATATATATATATAATGGTTTTCACTCAACAAATAGATATGGCACTTCGCCATTTTCCGTTCCTTCTTTTAATATCTTGAAAACTTTTTAATGGCTCTTTAAAAAACTTCTCTTTTTTTCCTCACAAAAATCTTTTTCTCCTGATGATGGCTTAAGGTCGAATCTTGTTGAGAACAATAAAAAAAAAACAAATAGTATAAAGAAATATTCCTCTCATCTCATCACCTTGGTTTATCTCCCAACCTTCCTTTCTATCTATCTATCTATGTATTTATATAATGGATAAAAGTAACCTATCGAGTTTCATCGTCTGATTCGTCAGGGTTAAATCCGTTGAATTAATCGAGTTTTCGAAACTCGATTAATTGAACGGATGTAACCCTGACGAATCAGACGATGAAACTCGAGTAGGTTACTTTTATCCATTATATAAATAAATTTTGCTCTATATTGTATTGAGCACTTTGTATTTGTTTTTTCTCAGTCTTAACCCCTGGATACTGTGCGCTTCCAACGATCGTACTCGTACCCACCGGTAAGCTACTACTCATACATTAACACATATCTATCTCTCTCTCTCTCTCTCTCTATATATATATATATATATATATATATATATGTGTGTGTGTGTGTATATATGTATATATATATATTAATATAATGGTACACAGTAATAACCTACTCGAGTTTCACCATAAGAAGATCCTTATGGTGAAACTTGAGTAGGTTATTACTGTGTACCATTATATTAGTAAATTTGCTTTACTAACGTAACTTTATATTTGTTATATCGCTGTTTTATCAATGTAACACTTGCATCAACTAACCATTGCGACCAATTTCACCGGTAAGTCACCTTTTTTCATATAAATCATATATATAGTAGGGCAGACTGGGCCCTTCAGCCTTGGGTAGGTAACCAGTCTAGGAGAGGGATAACTCTGAATTCAAAATTCCTGAGGTCGGTGGTTGATTGGGTTTGTGGCAACCCTTGATGCACCAATTCTTTCCTATCGACTGTGCCAAAAAGTGTGGATGGTCCAACACAAGCCTTCACCACTATAAACAAATGATTGTGCGGGTGTTCATTGTGTGTATGAACCCTCATACGTCGAAAATGACGGGAGAGTCCATAATATATATATATATAAATATATATATATATATATATATATATTAAATTTTTACTTGAAGGCACTTACAACGCATGTATCGCATAAAATTCGATACTTTTTCTTATAGAAAATGAACTTGACAAGTGTAATCCCAGTAAAGGATGGCTCGATGAGTAGAATACCGTACAGACTGTTTCGACTTTATTAAGTCTCATCAGCGGTATATACTAACGATTTCCCTCCGACAGAAATCGAAACCGGGACTTCAGCAGACACAGTGAAACACTAGTGAAACACTTTTATCGCCTCGGCCACAGTACACAGCTGACCATCCTAGCGAAATTAAGCTTGTCAAGCGATACTAGACGCCTCTACCATAATAGGTAAGGGGGCGTTATTGAGAGAATAATAACAACAAACAGACCGAGTGCCCTTCGGCGAAGTGAATAAGATTTTTGATGTTTGTTTATTTAGAAACGTTGCTGGATAAAGTATATATTAAATTTTTACTTGAAGGCACTTACAACGCATGTATCGCATAAAATTCGATACTTTTTCTTATAGAAAATGAACTTGACAAGTGTAATCCCAGTAAAGGATGGCTCGATGAGTAGAATACCGTACAGACTGTTTCGACTTTATTAAGTCTCATCAGCGGTATATACTAACGATTTCCCTCCGACAGAAATCGAAACCGGGACTTCAGCAGACACAGTGAAACACTAGTGAAACACTTTTATCGCCTCGGCCACAGTACACAGCTGACCATCCTAGCGAAATTAAGCTTGTCAAGCGATACTAGACGCCTCTACCATAATAGGTAAGGGGGCGTTATTGAGAGAATAATAACAACAAACAGACCGAGTGCCCTTCGGCGAAGTGAATAAGATTTTTGGATGTTTGTTTATTTAGAAACGTTGCTGGATAAAGTATATATTAAATTTTTACTTGAAGGCACTTACAACGCATGTATCGCATAAAATTCGATACTTTTTCTTATAGAAAATGAACTTGACAAGTGTAATCCCAGTAAAGGATGGCTCGATGAGTAGAATACCGTACAGACTGTTTCGACTTTTTAAGTCTCATCAGCGGTATATACTAACGATTTCCCTCCGACAGAAATCGAAACCGGGACTTCAGCAGACACAGTGAAACACTAGTGAAACACTTTTATCGCCTCGGCCACAGTACACAGCTGACCATCCTAGCGAAATTAAGCTTGTCAAGCGATACTAGACGCCTCTACCATAATAGGTAAGGGGGCGTTATTGAGAGAATAATAACAACAAACAGACCGAATGCCCTTCGGCGAAGTGAATAAGATTTTTGGATGTTTGTTTATTTAGAAACGTTGCTGGATAAAGTATATATTAAATTTTTACTTGAAGGCACTTACAACGCATGTATCGCATAAAATTCGATACTTTTTCTTATAGAAAATGAACTTGACAAGTGTAATCCCAGTAAAGGATGGCTCGATGAGTAGAATACCGTACAGACTGTTTCGACTTTATTAAGTCTCATCAGCGGTATATACTAACGATTTCCCTCCGACAGAAATCGAAACCGGGACTTCAGCAGACACAGTGAAACACTAGTGAAACACTTTTATCGCCTCGGCCACAGTACACAGCTGACCATCCTAGCGAAATTAAGCTTGTCAAGCGATACTAGACGCCTCTACCATAATAGGTAAGGGGGCGTTATTGAGAGAATAATAACAACAAACAGACCGAATGCCCTTCGGCGAAGTGAATAAGATTTTTGGATGTTTGTTTATTTAGAAACGTTGCTGGATAAAGTATATATCGTGTAGTATCGCTTGACAAGCTTAATTTCGCTAGGATGGTCAGCTGTGTACTGTGGCCGAGGCGATAAAAGTGTTTCACTAGTGTTTCACTGTGTCTGCTGAAGTCCCGGTTTCGATTTCTGTCGGAGGGAAATCGTTAGTATATACCGCTGATGAGACTTAATAAAGTCGAAACAGTCTGTACGGTATTCTACTCATCGAGCCATCCTTTACTGGGATTACACTTGTCAAGTTCATTTTCTATAAGAAAAAGTATCGAATTTTATGCGATACATGCGTTGTAAGTGCCTTCAAGTAAAAATTTAATATATACTTTATCCAGCAACGTTTCTAAATAAACAAACATCCAAAAATCTTATTCACTTCGCCGAAGGGCACTCGGTCTGTTTGTTGTTATTATTCTCTCAATAACGCCCCCTTACCTATTATGGTAGAGGCGTCTAGTATCGCTTGACAAGCTTAATTTCGCTAGGATGGTCAGCTGTGTACTGTGGCCGAGGCGATAAAAGTGTTTCACTAGTGTTTCACTGTGTCTGCTGAAGTCCCGGTTTCGATTTCTGTCGGAGGGAAATCGTTAGTATATACCGCTGATGAGACTTAATAAAGTCGAAACAGTCTGTACGGTATTCTACTCATCGAGCCATCCTTTACTGGGATTACACTTGTCAAGTTCATTTTCTATAAGAAAAAGTATCGAATTTTATGCGATACATGCGTTGTAAGTGCCTTCAAGTAAAAATTTAATATATACTTTATCCAGCAACGTTTCTAAATAAACAAACATCCAAAAATCTTATTCACTTCGCCGAAGGGCACTCGGTCTGTTTGTTGTTATTATTCTCTCAATAACGCCCCCTTACCTATTATGGTAGAGGCGTCTAGTATCGCTTGACAAGCTTAATTTCGCTAGGATGGTCAGCTGTGTACTGTGGCCGAGGCGATAAAAGTGTTTCACTAGTGTTTCACTGTGTCTGCTGAAGTCCCGGTTTCGATTTCTGTCGGAGGGAAATCGTTAGTATATACCGCTGATGAGACTTAATAAAGTCGAAACAGTCTGTACGGTATTCTACACATCGAGCCATCCTTTACTGGGATTACACTTGTCAAGTTCATTTTCTATAAGAAAAAGTATCGAATTTTATGCGATACATGCGTTGTAAGTGCCTTCAAGTAAAAATTTAATATATACTTTATTCAGCAACGTTTCTAAATAAACAAACATCCAAAAATCTTATATATATATATATTAATATAATGGTACACAGTAATAACCTACTCGAGTTTCACCATGAGAAAATCCTAATGGTGAAACTTGAGTAGGTTATTACTGTGTACCATTATATTAATAAATTTGCTCTACTAACGTATTGAGCACTTTATATTTGTTATATCGATGTCTTATCATTGTGAAACTTGCATCAACTAACCATTGCGACCAATTTCACCGGTAAGTCACCTTTTTCATATATATATATATATATATATATATATATATATGTGTATAACACTCTAAGTTTGATTACTACTGCTTCTTCAAGTGCAATAGTGCCAACCATACACACATACATATATGATAGAGGTACCGGTAGTGTAATGGTCATAGTCGACAAAAATGGACACTACGTCACCAGTTCAAATCCTGGACAAAATTTGTAAATTTTCACATAATACCAAAACTCTTAGGGAGGGTCTAAATCCAACTATTCTCTCTCCAACTAAAAGTAAATAGTAGGATAGACTGAGCTCTTTAACCTTGGTATGGAAAAGAATAAACAGAAGAAAAGAATAAACAGAATGAAAGAATAAACAGAAGGAAAGAATAAACAGAATGAAGGAATAAACAGAAGGAAAGAATAAACAGAATAAAGGAATAAACAGAATGAAAGAATAAACAGAAGAAAAGAATAAACAGAATGAAGGAATAAACAGAATGATTTGTTTTAAAATATGTTTGGTATATCCACAGGTCCAACTATTTATTAATGTTTTTAGAATATCCTTGAATATTTGAAGGAAAACTCCGAATTCAAACCTGATTAAACATTGACCTTGTTTCTTTGCTCGTGCGAAGGGATTGGTATATACAATACGGGCGACCACTGGGATTTGAGTATGGCCATCGTATGACATAATTATGCGTGATATCATGCAACACCTGGGGATGGAGCTTTTTATCATAAAGAAAGACGGCTCTCTAAGTCAATCCAACTCAAGGTCTTAACAGTCCAGCACTCTCATTCGTTGAATGACCAGATTAAGATTCAACACTAGCGAAACCTTTCTTTCGGCTAGAAACCACAAGGTTCCTAATTCGCTATCTGTTGAGATTTTTCTAGATATAAGGTGTGTGCTAGATCCTCGCCCATACTTATAGACTAGGCCGGAATCATGGGATCTAACTCTTGGCCAATCACTTGCAGTACTCTGAGGTTGATACAATACTTAAACCAACCCTACTGGTCATAATTACGTTGACATTTTTTGACGACGGACATAGGATTAAATCATTGCACCTTTACCAATACGCAGGATAGGACTTATAAGCTTGCCAAATGATCACCAAAGGATTCCATACCATAGGACTTTCTTTAAGACCTTTTCAACTGGTCGAGGATGGCACTTAAAAACTTTACAATACCGACCCTCGGCAACTAAGCGTATGAGAAGCACAGGGATCAGTGCGGTAAAATAAGGAGCTGGTGGTAGGTGTGGCGCTTCACCTCAGAACCAAAAAACAATCTCCTTGGTCTAGCGCTATTGAAAAGGAGATATACTCTCTCGTTGATTGGCTGATACCGACTTTAGGCCACCCCGACGACTTTACTTTTACTTATAAGTTTAATAGATGATCGTTGACCCCTAAAAAAGGTTCATCTTCTCCTTAATAGATCATCCAGCTGGATGTCTAGACGATCGTCGTCTCAAGCATATGCGTCTGGCACGATAAACTGTTTAATCACCGGTTACTAACATTCATCAAAAGCAATAAATAATCGCGGACGTTTATAAAATTCGAATATCACACACCTAATATTCTACCCAGCTTGTGCTCTCTACTGAGACAGAGTCGTATCCGCTGACTGGGCTATGTCCGCTGGATAGATGATGGACGAATACCAAATGACATACTCTATGCATAACTTTCATCTTCGGTGGAGCACCATACCTATCATCAGCTCTCCACTTTGCCGAACAGATCCAAGCTATAATACTCATGCGCTGAGTCGGCGAAGGCCGATATCAATGCCGGAACCTTGCTGTTCCTAGGTGGATGCCGTATAGAAGAAGATTGTGTGATTATTTCTTGCTTGTTAACAATTTTCTCGTAAAATTCTATACGTTAGATAACGTCAAATATATATCAGAATAAAAACAAACTATACATAAATCAATAATTGCAGGCATGGATTACTTGTTTTAACAAATAATGTTGGCTGTTTAATGTTGTATACTTAATTTCTGAATTTATATAAAACAGGGTTGTTCTTTATAGCATATATTAATGATTATGACTATAAATTAAATGCTCATTGATAAACTTACGCAATTGCAGAGGGCATAAGCCGTTACGTAATTTCGGTTACAGACAGACAGACAGACAGACAGACAGACACACACACACACACACACACACACACACCGAATCTCTATAATATATAGATTTCAAAAGGCTTTGTTCAGAACACGACTCGAAAAAATTCTAAGTTAAGCTAGAAATTCACTTGACGCTGGCTCGCTAAAAAAAGCAGGTGCGATATAAGATCATTCGGATCTTATATCGCACCTGCTTTTTTTAGCGAGCCAGCTACCAAAAATATATTCCGTAATTCAGAATTTCAATATTACACATAAAACAAACATTTAACTTCTTCTTTTTTTTCAATTAATTTTAATTTTATGTTGGAAATTTAAGCGACGCAAGACAATTTGGAATGTTTCATTTTTAAAATTGAATAAAATAGAATGCGACAAATAAGAAATCTGTGATTAAGCGACACCAGATAATCTGGATTTACATTTTTAGCATTGCATCTTGAACAATTTGGACGGTCTCATTTTTAACCAGAAGGATGATTGATAACGGACGGAAGATTTAGGAACACGCATATTAATATATAGATGTTTTTAGTAATATATGGATTCCATAGACACCATCCTTTACAATGGGTTCATCGATCTATATATCCTTTTCACTAAAAACAAACGAATAGAACCAACGTATGAGAGTGTCAGTTCAAATCCAAATGTAGTATTGTCTGTTTCTGTTGTCAGGTGAAAAGCTACCAATTCAATAGGAAATCTTTTAAACGAACAAGTGCTAAAAAATAAAATAGAATAAATAGATAAATAAAAAAAAACAGAAACAAAAACAAAAAGAATCTATATTGTAGACGGATAAGTAATTGAATAGAAACAAATTGAACAAATTTTAGATGTTTCTTTTTGTGTGAGTTCTAAAATGAAAATAAATGTCTTTTTTTTATGATGGACATTTTTTAAAGTTTCTAATTTCCGAGTTGGAGCCATTTGCAAAATGTGTCAAAATAGAATTAAAAAATAACAATTAAGTATAAGATAATGGCGGGAAAAAGGAGAATTATATATTAACATCGATTCAAAAAAAAGTGAAGACGTTTTTTAAGCAGTTTAACATTTCATAGAGAAAAGTGTGGAAGGTTTAAATAGAATGTAACCCTTTGATGGTATATATTTTAAATCTACGCCAGGGAATTTCGAAGAGTAAATCCGATTTTTCTTCTTTTATTTATTTTTTTTTTTTTGGGGGGGGGTGATACTTCTTTAATATATGTATATCCCCGACAAGCTAAAGAGACGATTCTTCCAGGCAGTGGTTGTATCGGTGCTGCTATATGGCTGTACCACCTGAACCCTAACAAAGCGCCTTGGGAATAAGCTAGATGGGAGCTGCACCAGAATGCTGCGAGCGGTCCTGAATAAGTCGTGGAAGCAGCACCCCACAAAAAAGCAACTGTATGGCCACCTACCCCCCATCTCACAAACCATACGAGTAAGACGGGCTAGGCATGCAGGACACTGCTGGAGAAACAAGGACGAGATCGTAAGCGACGCACTATTATGGAAGCCAGCACATGAACACGCTAATGTGGGCCGCCCAGTTAGGACCTACATTGACCAACTATGTATGGATGCTGGCTGCTGCGCGGAGGAACTCCCAGAGTCGATGAATGATAGGAGAGGTTGGCGAGAGATTGTCATAGATATCCGTGCAAACTGCGTGACATGATGATGATGATGATGATATATATATATATATATATATATAATCGTATCATCACAGCCTTCACGCATTTCCACGTGCACGCGCATGACATCATACACATACGCTCAAACAAAAATACGCACACGTACAAACAAAAGAACATTCCACATCACGTAAACACGCAACACGAGAATACAGTTAAAAAAACGCACACATTCGACCATTTACACCATTTCTGTCATTTTAAAAAACAAACATTTCGTTTACCTGATGAATACTTTTAGCAGGAAACCATTGGTAGTAATATTGTTCCCAAATAAATGAATAAAAGCTAAAACTGTTATTTGTCCCTTCATTCAACTATATATATATATATATATATATATATATATATATATGTGTGTGTGTGTGTGTGTGTGTGTGAGATAGATAGATAGATAGATAGATAGATGGTTTTCACTGAAAAGATGGACTCGCCACATCTAATCCATTTTTCGCTCGAAATTGTGTGGCTTGTTAGCTATCTAAATACTTATTTAAACTTTCTAAAAATAATTTATTATACAAGTCTCCTGACGATGAACTTAGGTCGAAACTAGTTCAGAACAATTAGAAAATAAATAATATAAAAGAAATATTCCTGTTAATCTTATACTTTTTGTCATCTTATATAAGTACGAATATATATATATATATATATATATATATAATATATATATATATATATATATATATAGAAGTAAATACACAAGCGATGTGTTTTGATATGGCTTTTTTTTTTTGGAGAATATGTGCTTAATTAAAGTCGTACCTAGGTATGCCCGCCTAATTAATTAATTATTAATTAATTAACTTTCAAAATTAGGTACGACTTCAATTAAGCACATATCCCCCCCATATATATATATATATATATATTATATATATATATAATTATAATTATTAATGATTTGAAGGCAGTTACAATGCATATAAAAAATAACATCTTTTTGTTTTTATTTTTATACACATTGTAATCATTAATATATTATAACATACTTAACAATGCTTCAAGCAAATTACCAATTACTTAAATATATATATATATATATAAATGGCTATCAATATCGCTTCTTAGAAGAAAACTAATATATTAAACAAACATACAAACACACACATTACTACTACCACAAATAAGTACAAACTACGAACATAATGAACTGACATTGGCAGCTGTGAGCATCCTTTTTTAGGACTCCGTAATTTTAGAAGTCTTCTAATGAAGGAATATTTCATACCGAAATATTAAGAAAACAATGCATTGCAGGTAAATAAACAACATCCTCGTTATCTCATCTTTCTTTTCACTAGCATTATGATAAGCTTCAAAAGTAACCCCCAAACCAAATATACACACAATGCCTCAAGCAAATTATAAAACTCTCATATATATATATATATATATATATATATATATATATATATAGTTGATTGAAATAAATTTATAATAAGCCAACATATATATACATATATATATATTTAAATATGTTAGAGAACATAAATCAATTTGTTATTTCATATTAATAGGAAGAGAGTAAGGAGATAAATTTATGAGTTATTTTTTTAATAATGGGAAAGTAATTAGGAAATTTTAGTGTAAATATTATGAAATTTCGTGGTGTATATTAAAGTTTTTTAATATAATTCTAGCAAGGAATGCTGATATTTTTTAAAAACCAGGTCTCTGTGGTAAAGTATTAAGAATCGAAATGGCCGTGGATTCTACGATACGACGTACATTTCGATTGTGGATAAAAGCGATCATTGAAGATTTTTGTAAAATAAAATTGTGATTTGTTAATAAATTGTGTGTTACTAACGAATTGGATGTATTTCCAAATTGTAGGTCTTTAGAGTGTTCATATATATATATATGTTGACTTATAATAAATTTATTCCAATCAACTCATTTTTACGAGAAGTACACACAATCAGATGACCAAATACAGAATGAAAAAAAATAAGTCCACAGCAAAAGATGCTTATTATTTTTTGAAAATTACCATTGACTAGATGATTAGGTCATTTCCGTTTGTGGCATGACCCAGGTGTAGACTTTCCGATCTCCGCTCTGTGGTCGCTAGTTCGATATCTATTGTCGGAGATGGTGGTATTCACTACTGAGGAAACCTAATAAGGTCGAAACAGCTGTCTAGTGCTCTTGATTTTGCCCACAGTTTACCACCTCTGGCCATGATGAATTAATCCAATTATTGATTTTTATTCATTCTGTATTTGACTATCTGATGATAACGCAATAGCTCTTAAGTAAACATATCAAACGTTGTATTAATTAAATTATTATACTGTGATATATCCACGGGCCCTGCTAGTATACATAATTATTGTTACATTAGTTTTATAATTGTTCTCTCTCATATTGTACATAATATAACTATCGGACGAAACGAACGTGGAAGATATTAACATTTGCACTGAATGATCTTAGGGTTTGTCTAACAAATGTAATTCATCCTTCAAGTGAAGATTGACTACATAACATGTTCGGTGAACTTGTAAAAATGTATTAACCTTTCAATTTAAGGTGATTGAACATACGTTGAAATTTAATATCCCCATAATTAAACATGCTGCGTTTTCGACGAATTTATCTGTGCTCGTATTTTTGGCTGACATTTATATCATAAATATACTGACAGAAAAATAAAGTTGCCACACCCTGAGTACGTGTTTCAATTTTACTCAAGATTGGATATATAGTTAATATAAGCTGTGTTACAGTAAAATAAAGGCATTTAGTGAAATGGTTATGGTGGTATGATAATGGACTCGGCGACCCGAGTTCAAATACTTGACGAGGCTGCTTCAATTTCACGTAGTGTTTATACTCCTGAGAAAGGTATTAATCTAACTGTAGTTATTTATCCTTAGTATGGCAATCAGTGTAGGAGAATGGAGACTCTGAATTCAAACTCTCTCGAAAAATTGACCTTGTGTCGCATCTTGCTCGTGATGGGAGGGTTGTGTGAATACATCTCTTATTATAATGGAGATTGTGTGTTTTTTCTGTCTGTAACCGAAACTATATTCCTACTCAAGTCACAATTCTCTTAGTTATTGACATCACATTCTCCATGATTTTATTTTTTATCTAAACCTCAATTATTAATAAAATTGTCTTACATTATTAATACTGTTAACTATGTCTACATACTGACAACATGCAATTATATTTATATTTACAACAGAATAGCGGTTTACAGTGTGAACGGGAAGGCTAATTTGCATATTAATATTAAAAAATCGAATTTAATAAATATGTGCTTAGTATTATTGATTTCTAACTGTTTGGTTTTATTTTAATGAATATAAGCAAAAATCTCTTCAATGAATCTTAAATGAAATCCATTAACAAGATAAAATAACTGTCATTTTATTCTTTACCTCCTCTTATAACTAAATACTTAAATTAGAAAAAATAACAATGAAAGACGAGAGTGATGGAAGAGTAAGTTTCAGTTGTTCCATTTTTTATTATACTCCCTCTGTTTCAAATCTTTTATTATACTCTCTGTTTCAAATCTTTTTATCTGTATTCTTATTTAGTTTCATTAGCCTTTCTAATTTAATACAATATTTTATTACATTACGGAGGGTGCATAT
>CM042150.1:103754883-103766594 GCA_023376005.1 Doryteuthis pealeii
GAATAGCTAATAAGTAAAAAGTGCTCAATACCTAAGTAGAGCAAATAATAAAGATAAATCTAATGAGTCAGACGAACCTACTATTAGTTTCGCTTAATGCTCTTCAGGGCTAAGATCTGATTCTTTATGTATATATATATATATATATATATATATATATATTATAATGTATTAATTTGAAAGCAATTACAATGCAAGTAAAAAATAAAAACAAAAAGATGTTATTTTTTGTGTCCTATCGATTTCAAAGTAAAACTTTATCTTCAGAGACGATTTTCCGAAAATCGTCTCTGAAGATAAAGTTTTACTTTGAAATCGATAGGACACAAAAAAAAATTTTTTTTTATTTTTTTATTTTTTACTTGCATTGTAATTGCTTTCAAATTAATACATTATAACATACTTAACAATGCTTCAAGCAAATTACCAATTACTTTTATATATATATATATATATATATATATATATGTGTGTGTGTGTGTGTGTGTGTGTGTGTGTGTGTGTTTATGTTGAAGTTGGGCGTTATTATGAAGCATTTAAAAATAAATGAACGAACTCGATGTTATGGAATACTGGATTCACTTATTTTTTATTATTTGTTATCATAAATTTTCGGGAACGTTAGATTCCCTTCTAACATTTATTATAACAAATAATAAAAAAATAAGTGAATCCAATACTCCATAACATCGAGTTCGTTCATTTATTTTTAAATGCTTCATAATAACGCCCAACTTCAACATGAAAAAAAACATAAAAATATATACCGAGAAAAGCATACGGAGACCCCGAAAATACAATATATATGTATATATGCATAATTTGCTATATAATATATTCATAATATATCATGCTATATTTATATGTAGATAGTGCTCAACACGTATAGATCATATATATAGATATAGATCATGTATATGTATAGATCATATATGTATAGATCATGTATATCTGAGGAGCGGTAGCATGCACATGAAGTCAATGGTGTTTAATAACAGTTATTTTCTCGCCTATGCGATTTTCAAACACAGTCGGTTGGAAAATCGCAGAGGCGAGAAACTCTCCGTTACTAAGCGCCATTGACTTCATGTCCATGCTAACTCATACAGAAAACACACACACACATATACAACGTGTGTCAAAAAGTGTCGAGATTTTTTGTACTTTTTGACGCACCTTGTATTCTGAAATTAATAACTTTCCATTAATTGTTCATTTCTATCTTGGTAAATACAGCTTCAAACTCGGCAAACTCGTATATATATATATATATATATATATATATATATATATATATATGTGTGTGTGTGTGTGTGTGAAATAAAAGGAAATTAATCCGACAGTGTGAATTTGATATATTTAAAAAACAAATGATGTTTACAAATGCATGGGATCATCAGGAGAGAATGTGCACCGTTTCGGGGCCTTTCTCTCAATGGTTTTGACTGCACATCGCCCCCCCCCCTCACTGATGTGAGGTCCCTCGGAATATCTGTATCGACCGTATGTAATAGATCGGTCTTCAACAAAAGTAAAACGGGATGAAATGACCGTTAGAAGAAGAATGCGCAAACAGAACGCTGTTAGTCAAAGTTGAAATTTAAAAAAAAATGCGTTGTCTGTATTAAAAATAAAATGAATTTTATTTAAAAATAACATGAATTTTATTTTTAATTTTCCAACTTTGACTAACAGCGTTCTGTTTGCGCATTCATCTTCTAACGGTCATTTCATCCCGTTTTACTTTTGTTGAAGACCGATCTATTACATACGGTCGATACTGATATTCCGAGGGACCTCACATCAGTAGGGGGGGGGGGCGATATGCTTTTTTAAAACCGTTGAGAGGTAGGCCCCGAAACGGTGCACATTCTCTCCTGATGATCCCATGCTTTTGTAAACATCATTTGTTTTTTCAATATATCATATATATATATATATATATATATATATATATATATATATATATATATGAGAGTGAGTAAATAAACAATGTGTTTATTTGATATGGCTTTTAGCCGACAATTTTTGGAGGATATGTGCTTAATTGAAGTCATACCTAATTTTGAAAATTAATTAGTTAATAATTAATGAATTTAGGCGGGCATATATGTTCAAATGTAATGCTAAACAAATCGAGAAAATGTCAATCCCTGAATGTACATTTCGACCTATTAGGTCTTATCAGCAATATATATATATATATATATATATATATATATATATACCAGAAGTACTCGATCCATGAGCGGACAAAAAGTACTAAAGGAACAACGTAGAGTGGGAGAGAAGGGAAGGAAGGGACGACTAAAAGAAATTCAATTTAACGATAAAAGAAGTTCACGTATCATGATATTTGTTTATTTTATGAATATGTTTTTGTTTACATTTAAAATATCCTTTTTTTAAAATATAACCCTCAACATATGAGTAGAATGAAACAGCTTTATTTTGCTTGTAATTTGAAAAGACCAACAAATTGGTTGATTTTTTAAATATTGAACTGTTTCTTTTAATCTGTAAGAATCGAAAACTAAATGTTGAATTTTTTCCTTACTAAAAACATTAAAGTGTATGCGTGATTTTAATGCTCAATGACATCTCTTTTCTGAGTTATAAGTGGACGCGTACATACCAAAACAGACGTGACTCCTTTATATACAACAATATATATATATATATATATATATATATACAACAATATATATATATATATATATATATTGTTGTTAAGGGATCCACGTATGCTTCTCGTTGATATATGCGTGTTTATATATGTATATATATATCCGTCTATTTGCGGTATATATATATTTTCTTTGGGCTTTAGTGTGAAGCATTATTTTTAATGCTTCACACTAAGGCCCAAACAAAATATATATACCACAAATAGACGGATATATATATATATATATATATATATATATATATATATATATAAGGAAAAAGTAAAGTCGTCGGGGCGGCCTAAAATCGGTATCAGCCAGTCAGCGAGGGAGTCTATCCCCTTTTCAATAGCGCTAGACCAAGGAGAATGTTTTAGCATCTGAGGTGGAGCGCCACTCCTACCATCAGCTCCTTACTTTACCGCACAGATCCCTGTGCTACTCATACGCTGAGTTGGCGAGGACCGGTGTCGAACTAGGAACCTTGCGGTTTCTAGTCGAACGCTCTACCGACTGAGCTAACCACAAATAGACGGATATATATATACATATATATACATATATATATGTGTGTGTTTGTGTGTGTGTGCGTGTGTGCGTGTGTGTGTGTGTGTCCAACATATTTAGTTGATTAAAACTTACGCGCCTCGCTAAACCCCGAGACATCGAGTAGGCATAATTTTTGGTAAAGTAATACTTTTGCAAATTACAAATATAACATTTACAACAGCTGCAAAGAGGAGAAAAGAAATCACTTGGGAACTTTATAGCCTAAATACACAACTGGACTGTTGGCGGGAGGTGGGAGTGGGGGGGTAGGTTTTTCTTAAATTATCGACCGAAGTTATATCTTATTAAAAATGAATCTACAGGAAGCACTAAAAAAACTCTAATAAGAAAGATGATAACGCCGTGTGTGTTACTGTCGCTAATTCTTGCGGGTCCTCAAGGCCAACAGGCAGATTGGTAGCATGGTTGGTTGGTTGGATTTTACGGCGTGTCAATCCCTGTTGGGTTATTTAATGTCGAAGACATTTTGTTTTATTAATCCTTGATGGGTAATCAATTTTTAACTCAATCTTTAAACTCTTTTTTTAAACTCTTTTTTTCTATTTAACCCATAGATTGTACCCTAACAGGTAATACCACTTCGGTTCAGAGTATATTTGTCGCATACCCCACTTGTATGGACTGGGCACAAGGCCTAGTTTTAACGTGGGCCCACCCACAAGCCGAAGCTCATGGGTAGGAAAGAACAAAAATTGCGTCGATCCCTTCGGCATTCCCCCACAAGAGGGGTGCCTCAGGCGCTGGGAAATAAACCCAGCCCTGCCCCTTTAAGTCAAGGGGGCAGGTATTGCCTGGGGAGATAGCCCCCTGGGATCGACGCTATTATTTGACTCTCGACAAGTCCAGCGGCCAAAGCTCGCGTTAACCGGAAAACCGAGTGTGCAAAAAAGATACCACTTCGGTTCAGAGTTATGGTGATTAAGGGGTACTTCACATTTCCCGGAATTCCAGAATTGGAACTTCCCCATCAAATATAGTTTAACGTCATGCCCAGGACACTAAGGCAGCCATCGCCTTCTATAAACATATCCGCGCCAATTACTATCAAGCAAGAAACCTGAGAGATATCTTTAAGAATACAAACCCTGAAAACATTTTAAATTTTATTAAGAAAAAACAACCTTTTCAACAAGATATAACAGAACATAACCAATTACCTCCATAGAACCACTACTTTAAAGACTGAAATCCAAAATAACCTTTTTGGCATTAAATGACCCACAAAGGTTGATATGCCGTTAAACAAAACTCAAACTCAAACTCTAGCACGTTTATCATAAAAAAGAAATAGGGCTGGGTCTATAGGTTTAGGACAATCATGTAGATGGTAAGGATTGGCATGACCAGTCGATTGGGGACGTCCCCGACAGCCTGTCTAGCCTAAGTAATTCACGGGCAGGACTGTGACAGATTGGTAAGCGTGTTTAAACTCTAGACGTACTATAACGTTCAACTTCAGACTCATACCCTTGGGAAAGGTGTGAATCTCCTCATCTATGGATTAGATAGTACATTTGTTTGTCTACGAGGATTGCGTTGGCATTAAATTCTCCACGAAGTTTGACATGCCTTTAAACAAAAAAAAAACTATATTGGGTGCGGTATAGAGAACTTGCCAAGTGCGATGGCCGATAAGGAGAGAGAGAGAGAGAGAGAGAGAGAGAGAGAGAGAGAGAGAGAGAGAGAATCAGGAATATCCGGGCTGGTAGTACGACGTCATGGTGATGACAATGATTGATAAATCGGATAGACGAGAAACTGAGATTCACCAAGCAGCGTTGACATTATGTCTTTTTTTCCCTTATTTATATATATATATTTGCTCCCCCTCTATTTCTCTCTGTCTCTGTCTGTCTGTCTGTCAGTCTGTCTGTCTGTCTGTCTGTCTCTCTCTCTCTCTCTCTATATATATATATATATATATATATATATATATATATATGAAGATAGGAGGGTTGGAGTAAATCAGTCAGAATGTGGTAAGGATAAAGGAAAAGTGGACAAAAAGGAATAACTCAAAACAAGTAGATGTGTCAAAGTTGTCACGAGTTAAATATTGTAAGGAATATCGGTGTATGAGTGACGTAGTAGCTAACGTGCTGAGTTTGAACTCCAGTTATCAAGTTCACTTTCGGATTAATAATCTTGCTATGGGTTAGATAGTATAATATTATTTTACAATGATGGCATTGACAGTAAATAACCCAGGAAGGTTGATATCCAATAAATAAACCAAACACTCCAGCTATGGGTTAAATAGTACAACTATTATTTTTCTACAATGATGCCTTTGGCATTAAATGACCCACGAAGGTTGATATGCCATTAACCAAAGAAACTGTTGTGAGGTGTGGTTTCGTATTCTTTGTTGTAGTAATAGTAGTAATTCTCCGTGCATATCTTAGCTCTGTATGTTAGCTTCTCGTAGCTAATATCTCCCATGTCCTCTAGACTGTCTCTATATATCTACTGCTGTAATGCACATATGTAAATGAGATAACACGCCATTAGCTACCTCACTACAGAAACCAAAACCAAACCCTCCTGTTATGGGTTAAACAGTAGCACTACTAATCTTCTACAAGGTTGGCTTTGAGCTAAACCGGCCCCATCAATTTATCTCGAGCGCTGTATTTCTATTCCAGGGGAAGTTCCTGTCACAGTGGCCCACGTGCTCGGCTGCCCTACTAACAGCTTAAAGGTTTTAAGCTTTTAACGGTGCCCTTGTGAAAGACCAAAAATCCATCAGTTGTCCCACATAGCTAACATTTGTAAAAAAATTGGGCAAATTGAGAGTTCTTTTAAATTGCTTAAGAAACCGGTCAAGGAAAAGGAAAACTCTGAAAGCAAACCTGTTATACTCTTTAAAATAAACCCAGTCACATCTTGCTTGTGTGTGGGGGGGGGTAAATACATACTCAGCATAAAAACAGACCTTGCGTGACATCCTGCTCGTGACGAGAAGTTTTGGTAAATACCTACTTAATATATAGTTATTTACTAAGCTTAGATGTGGCACAAGGCCAGAAATGTGGGGCACCCAGTGAGAATCGAACTCATTAACAATGGCCTACTAATCTAGCTTGCTAACCAGTACACTACGTGAGGTGCCCACCTACTTAATATATAATATTCTGCAGGGGGAATTTCGAAGAAAATTAACTTTTGTTTGAAATAAAACTGACGAGTTCACCCTCTTCCAAAAAGTGGATCTTCCAGTCAATTATGACATTTCAATAATTTTAAACATTCCTGCATCTTGGAGGAGTGGTCTTCAAATAAGATGCTGTGAAGCCACACTATCAGCCTAAAGCATTTCGGGTTCTTTTAACGGTGCCGAGGGGTACTTTGGAATTGGTTATTTCCTAGTTGAGTAACATGAGTGACCCAGAAAAAAACAAAACCCGAATTATTTATTTATTTTCCCATTAAACTAACCCTAAACCCCAACCCTAACCCTAACCCTAACCCCTAACCCTAACCCTTGTTCGACTTAAACTTAAAAAAAAATTAAAATTAAAATTAACAGTTTTATTACAAAATTTGTGGGTTCTGTTTTTTCTCTGTCACCCTGTAATATCATGTTACTCAACTTGTCATGTTAGGGTTTAGTGTTAGGGTTAGGGTTGGGGTTTATGGTTTGTTAAATGGGAAAATAAATAAATAATTTGGGTTCTGTTTTTTCTGGCTCACCCTGTAATATTATGTTACTCAACTTGGGGGCTTAGGACTAGGTTTAGGGTTAGGGTTAGGTTGGGTTTTAGGGTTGGGTTAGGGTTGGGGTTTAGGGTTAGTTTAGAACTAACCCTAAAAAGTTTAAACTAACCCTAAAATGGGAAAATAAATAATTTGGGTTCTGCTTTTTCTAGGTCACCCTGTAATATCATGTTACTCAAGTAGAAAATAACCCTGGAATTGATATGCCATTGGTCTCAATGAAAGCAGTTTGAACTGTGTTTCATTCCTTTGCCAATCCTTAATATTACCTGCTGTCTACTTTTACCATACGACTGATTAATGTATGACTCATGTTGTATTGTCTTCAAGTTTGTTTACAAGATAAACCCAAAACTATGCATTCTAATGATCTGCTAATGTTGTCATCGATCACTTTCCTCAACATTACGCTATATTTCAGTTTAGAATATTAAAGACATTTCTGTAGAGGTCGAATAGCACTACGAAATGCTTTCTCAAGAGAGAGTTAAACCATAAATTTCTTCTGCATGGGAATACTGTATATGATAAAAGCGTTTAGTTTAACGGTTTTTTCTCATTTGAAAATTTTATTAAAAAAGTCTCTAAATCGTATGATTCCACAATGAACATATTGTTGTCCAAATAATTAAACTTTATTGATATATAGATTCCATGGGTCCAGTTAATTGGACTTAATGTCACACCTTTATCCTTTATCTTAACAAACATGCAACTTGTGGCACAAGGCCATTTGTATGGAGTACCTAGTGAGAATGTAAAAACTCTAACCTTTATCCCACTAAACATGAGAATTGTAATGCGAATATCTTTTCAGAATTGGTGTTATTAGATCTAACACGAAGTTGCTCTTGGAGAATTTTCTGGTTTGGTTTGGTTTGTTTTGTTTTACGGCATATCAACCTCGGTGGGTCATTTAATGCCGACAAAGTTGTGAAATAAATTAATTCTTAATGCATAATACAATTTCGTTTATCAACTCATGTTTTTCTATTTAACCCATAGATGGGACCCTAACAGGTACTACCACTCCGGGTCAGAGTGGACCAAGGAGCAATGGTGATGAAGGGGTGCTCCACATTCCCAAAACCTTCAAAACTGGAACCTCACCATCAGATAGTTTAACAAAGGGGGTCTCTCCGACCGCCCGTCTAGCCCAAGATAGGGTCAAAGTGGAGTATTGCAAGTCATGAACTGCTCATCCGCCTGGGCTCTATCCTTAAGCATCACGGGTCGCCACCCACGGCCAACAGGTGGCCCCATTGGGGGAGTCTTACCCCTCTGTAGATGTGCAGTCGGTGCATTATAACGCTCCAGCCGACAGGGTGGTGAATTTTCTGAATTTTCTCATATTTCAACTGACTAATAAATACTCAGAAACGAAAATTATCCAACTTCTATGGTTATTTCCTCTAAGTCTAACATGATCAAAGGGGAATCACTCTTGACTGATAATTTTTTTAAATTTATTTATTGATCTACTAGGAAAAAAAGAAGACGGGATTAGGCTTTAGGGTTAGGGTTTAGGGTTTGGATTTAGGGTTAGGATTTAGGGTTAGTTTAATGGGAAAATAAATAAATAATTTATCAGTCAAGAGTTGTTCCCCTTTGATCTTGTTAGACTTATAGGAAATAACCACTTTTTTATCCCTGAACTTTCTATGCCAAAGATTTTTTTAACCAATATTTTAATTATAAACTTTAAGTTTTAATTCTCACTATAAACAGATATTAAGTTTTCTTCTGGTAACAAATAAGACTTTTTGTAATTACTTAATATAACTAGAGATAAAAAAATATGAATGAAAAAATTCACAGCTTCGGAAAATTGTATTCCATATAAGGAACAGTGGTAGAAAAAAAAAAAAGTTAAAATCGAAATATTTTGAATTAATATGAATATTTGGGATACTGGAAACTTTAATTATTCATTCAATACATTTGTTTTGTTTTTTTTTTTGTTTTTTTAATTAATTCTCTTTTAATTAACATTTATATATAAGATTAAATTGTCAATTCAACGTGCTCATAGTATACATAACAGTTTAGTTATTTGATATTATAACATTGATAAGGTTAAGCTATGTGTGGGCTAGCTTACTACGCATTGGTTCATGAGGAAGACCTTCACATTAAGTATTACTGATTTCTGTAAGAGATACTAAAATTACTTTAACTTCTGCCCGCCTTCATTCTAAGTCAGTGGTTGTTGTTGGTCATCATTTCTACTCAGTAGTTTGGTGAGAGTCTCAAAGTTTAGCAAAGCGAGATTAAGTCGACATTTCAGAATTTATCCTATCTCCTTTGGCACGCATTCGTCACATAACTCACTTAGAGCTGTCTGTCAACCAAACCAACGTTGTACAATTGTTTCGTGGCATTGAGTCGTAGACGCGGATAAATATCACATCAAGACCGGACAGGACACCAGACGTAACGACATAAAATGAACACTGTAAATCAGCTAATAAAGTGAATCTAGGGAAATTAGCTCGGAGTGCATGTGGCAATACACACGACTGGGTATGAGCGATGATTTATTGGGAACTTGTTACATAATCTATTGGTTGCATAAGATTATTGTCAATCCCCTGTAATTCCGACGGCGAAACAAGATACACATAAACCACGCAATATTGTGATTGCTCTACACCCGAACGACAGTTCACGGGTCAGGAAAAAGGGTCTACCTTATATTCATTTACTAATGTATCTATTTTTGTGATTTTATCAACATTCAAATTACTAAGCGGATAATTTTGTCTTCTCTAATGCAACATTTTACTGGACTTCCGTATTCAAAGAGTTTATGTCCTCCCGGTTTTTCAATTACATATTCCGAGCAATTAAAACTCACTTAAGAAGCATGAATGGTCTGCCAAACATTAGCAACCGTAATATTCATGGATGTCGAATAGACAAAACCTGCATCGACATACATGAATAGTGAAATGAGGTGAGAAAACAACAGTCACTATAAAAAAATTATTCACCATGTACTATTTGACCATAAATCAAGGTGAAACTTATACTGATATATTATTCCACTAAGCTTAACTTATTATGCACACGACAAGGGTATGCACCCAATGAGAATCGAACTCATTACAATGTTGCATAGCTTGTAACCACTACCACAACTACGTGAAAGCGCCCACTTTACATATAAAATTATACTCGAGAAATATACGGTTATTAAAAAAAAAAAAAAATTATCTATCTAAACACCACTAACATTATATTTCGTATTTCAATAAATAATTAAAATAATAACAATAAAATATAAAAAATACGATAACATATTGATATTTACTTTAAAAACTATTCTAAATGTAGTGTATTTTTTATTTTGAAATTCAGCTAAACTTTAAAAACAGATTTTTACGTTTTAATTAAGAATAATAGAAAAAAAATCAACACAAAGTAAAACAATAGACAGAACGAATATCTTACATTAAAACATTTCAATTGCATAATTGTTTTGAAATACATTCTTATTTATTTAAATTTAAATCCTATTAATTAAAGTAACTATAATAATTCGTACAATTAGATATTTAAAAATCATACATTAAAATTACTGAACTGGTTGAAAAGATTGTTTCAAAAATAACTGTTTTCGTAGCGGTCGAAAAATTTCCACATTTCAAAAAGAGTAGTATAAATTACAACGATTGAAATAAAACAAACTTTTATACTATTTGCCAAATAACATTCTGGTTGGATATATAATTGTTTTTTTTTTTTTTTATTGTTGTGTTTTAAGCTCTGCGGCCAAAATATGAACAACAAATTATGTATCTAACAAGCTAGCTAAGTTGGCTGACGCAACATCTTTGCACTAATGGAAACGTTCTGAATTAGACCAAATTATATTGATGCATCTGAATAAATTTATTTACAGAACAAAAATGACAATAAGAAAGAAAAGAAAAAAATCTATGTTTTAAAAATTTAGAAGAGGAGAAGCACGCGGACATATAAGCCTAATCTTTAATTTTCCAATCGAAATAATAAAAAGAATCAAAAGAAAGTAAAAAAAAATTCAAAAAGCACAGAGAGAAATATATGAAGATATATATTACTTTAATAAACTTTTTTGGAATGCTCCTAAATAACATATCAAACACTTGAATAATAAATATCATATGGTATAATTTTAACAAGTCCTCCGTGAAGTTGAAACATATAAATAACATCCTCACTAACAAATACCAACAACTAACTGAGTAACAAGTGAATATCCGACTTTCTCTGAGAGAAGAAAAAGAAAGAAGAAGAAGAGAAGAAGAAGAAAAAGAAGAAGAAGAAGAAAGAAAAGAAAGAAGAAGAAGAAGAAGAAGAAGACGAGAAAAAGAAGAGAGAAAAGAAGTTATCAAAGAAAGAAGAAAGAAGAAAAGAAGAAAGAAGAAGAAAAGAAGAAGAAGAAAATTATAAGAAAGAAAGAAGAAGAATAAGAAGAAGTATTGAATGAAGAAAGAAAGAGAATAAAGAAAAGAGAAGAAGTATTTGAAAAAGAAAGAAAGAAATAATAAGAAGAAGTAGGAAGAAAGAAAAAAGAAGAAAGGTATGAAGAAAGAAGAAAGAAAGAAGAAGAAGGAGAAGTATTGAAAAAGAAAAAAGAAAAGAAAAAAAAGAGAAAAAAGAAAAGAAGAAGAAAAGAAAAGAAGAAAATACTAAAAAAAAAAGAAAGAAGAAAAAGAAAAAGAAAGAAAGAACAACAACAAGACAGTCCAACAATACATTCAAAACAATAAA
>CM042150.1:103766694-103811699 GCA_023376005.1 Doryteuthis pealeii
GGGACGAGGGCGAGATCGTCGCTGCTGACGCAGAGCGCGGGGTGGTCATCAAGATTTAGTCAGTATTGCAAGATTTAGACAAGCTAGCAAGATGTACTCTGAGCGCGCAATTTTGTCTGGTTATGGGGATCCGGAAATAAAATAACATCAAAGGTAAATCGAAGTCTTGTTTTATTACTAAAAGCTAACAATGACACAAGGCTTCTGATAAGAAATGGTCCCAGCAGAAACCAGACACGGAATCCCCAGATAAGAAAGACCAGACGAGACCGGTAGAAGATAACCAGACCATTAGAAGACTATTAGAAGATAGATGATAGAAGTACCAAGCCGGCCAGAAGAGAAGTGTGTAACAGTTAGACGGACGGTCGGAGAGGTCCCCTCCGATCAATCGGCTGGTCTCGTCAAGCTAGCACTTATAAAATTGTCAAAATCCTTTTGTCCTTGTGTCAAGACCCAACACTTTTTATCATATATGTGCTAGTTGGAAGCACGTGGTGTAATGGTTAAAGTAATGGAAAATGGAATCGTCGCCCCGAGTTCAAATCCTGGATGTGGTAATTGCATTTCACTTAGCGCTAATACCCTTGGGAAAGGTATGAATCCTACTCTCCCTCCAGCTATGGATAAATAGAAGGACAGACTGGGCTCTTTAACCTTGGTTAGGCAACCGGTCTAGGAGAAGGAAACCTCTGAATGCAAACCTGTTGAACTCCGCTTAAGAAATTGACCTTGTGTCACATCCTGCTCGTGCGGGGGTAAATATATATATGTGCTAGAAGGTAGAGGCTGAGGGTCTTACTTTCCTAGGTATGACACAATTCTGAAGCTCTGAGGAATGTGTAGTACCCATTCATCACAAAAACTTCACTCTGACCCGGAGTGGTTGTACCTGATTGGGTCCCATCAATGGATTAAATAGAAAAAAATAGTTTAATGTTGTGTTTAAAAAATTGAGTTTAAAACATGAGTACCCATCAAGAATGGCTTAAGAATGAATAAATCAAAACATCTTCGGCATAAAATAACCCAACAGGTGGTGACATGCCGTAAAATTAAACCACCAACCAACCAACCAACCAACCAACCAACCAACCCCGTGGTACAGTGCTGGGTTGCGACGTTGTAGAAAGCGAGTTCGAACGCCAATCTCTTTATTACATTCACTTTCGGACAATACCATTAAGAAACTTATTAACCCCCTTATCTCCCTAGCTATCGGTGGAATACTACCACTACTGGTGGTATATGCTCGAGGAAGCGCGTGTTGTAATGGTTAAAGTCATGGGAAATGGACTCGTCGCCCCGAGTTCGAATCCTGGACGTTGCATTTCACTTAACGCTAATACCCTTGGGAAAGGTATGAATCCTACTCTCCCTCCAGCTATGGGTAAATAGTAGGGCTGACTGGGCTCTTTAACTTTGGTTAGGCATCCGGTCTAGGAGAAGGAAAACTCTGAATTCAAACCTGCTGAACTCCGCTTAAGAAATTGACCTTGTGTCATATCCAGCTCGTACGGAGGGGTTGGTAAATATATATATGCTCGTAGTCCGTTGGTTAGAGGCTCTAACTGATAAAAAATCAGTCGACTTTCGATCCCGGCTTGAGGCATTACCCAGAGCTTCAGAATTGGAATTTCACAACTAGATTTTATATGTAAGCATTTATCTAATTAGATACAAGAGAATTATCTAAACGGGAGTTGAACAAGAATTCTGCGTGCGATCTTGAACAAATCGTGGAAACAACACACCACAAAAAAAAAGCAGCTGTACCATCCGTATAAGATGAACAAGACATTCTGGACACGGCTAAAAAAGCAGGTACGTACTTATAAGAGACGTTCTCCTGTTGAGACTTGTACATGAGCACGCCAGCGTGAGCCACCCAGGAAGGATCTACATCGATCAGCTCTGTGCGGATTCTGATGCTACGCACCTCTACAGAGAGTTACAACCACGCAGTCGGTAAGGACTATAGAATACGGCGACTGCACCTCTACAGAGAGTTACGATCACGCAGTCGGTAAGGACTGTAGAATACGGCGACTGCACCTCTACAGAGAGTTACGACCACGCAGTCGGTAAGGACTATAGAATGCGACGACTGCACCTCTACAGAGAGTTACGAGCACCCTGTTGTCTGGGGCAGTAGTATACGCTGACTGCACCTATGCTGAGGGGTATGAACGACGCGTCCGCTGGCTCAGTAGAATACAACGACTGCACCTCTGCAGAGGGGTAAACTCCCAATGGAGCCAGCTGTTGGCCATGAGTACCAACGCATGATGCTTATGGACGGTATCCTGGAGGCTGATCTGTCCATGGCCGATAGGGATGATTGGCGAGAGGTTTTCATAGAGAACCGTGCTGCTGGCACGATATGATGATGATGATGATGATGATGATGATGATCTCATTGATTTTTGTATTTTTGCGAATTATTTTTAGATAAACCTTTTACCTCTTTTAAGAAACCTTTTGGCGATAGACTGATTTTCAACGTAATTAATGGAGCGAACTCTTTTTTTGTTTATTTGTTTGTTTGTTTTTTTTCTCTTTCTTTTTTTTCATTTTATTTTCTCTGTCTGTCAAGGTTTTACACGTCAACTAAGAACACAGAAATTAACAAAGATAAAAATTGAAAAAAAAAAAAAGGCATAATTTAAAAATGAACGGCTTTAATGTTTATCACTGTCTGTCTGAACTGCTTTTTATATCTTATTTGAAATATAGCCATTGTAATTTGCTTCTTGAGTTTTAAGAAACCGGAAATAATAGTTCCGCCATTGTGCAACGAAAACGGATGTACCTGTTCCACCATTGTTGTTTGTCAATAAAAAGGTTGTAGGACTTTATATCGGGAGCAAACCTCTGAGTGAAGTCTTGTTGATTGATTGATTTTATTTTAATGATATTTCAACTCATCTAGGGTTATGTTATGCCTAGAGGTTAGAGAATCACGTTCTCTAATGTACGTTCATATTTGAATCTTTTGGGTTGCTTCTTCTTTTTTTAGTACGTGTTCCTATCGAATACATATAGGCTGGTTGGTTGGATTTTAGGGCATATCAACGCCTTTTGGGGTTATTTTATGCCGAAGACGTTTTATTACATATAGGTTGGTTGGTTGGATTTTAGGGCATATCAACGCCTTTTGGGTTATTTTATGCCGAAGACGTTTATTACATATAGGTTGGTTGGTTGGATTTTAGGGCATATCAACGCGCTTTTGGGTTATTTTTATGCCGAAGACGTTTTATTACATATAGGTTGGTTGGTTGGATTTTAGGGCATATCAACGCCTTTTGGGTTATTTTATGCCGAAGACGTTTTATTACATATAGGTTGGTTGGTTGGATTTTAGGGCATATCAACGCCTTTTGGGGTTATTTTATGCCGAAGACGTTTTATTACATATAGGTTGGTTGGTTGGATTTTAGGGCATATCAACGCCTTTTGGGTTATTTTATGCCGAAGACGTTTTATTACATATAGGTTGGTTGGTTGGTTGGATTTTAGGGCATATCAACGCTTTTTTGGGCTTATTTTATGCCGAAGACGTTTTATTACATATAGGTTGGTTGGTTGGTTGGATTTTAGGGCATATCAACGCTTTTGGGGTTATTTTATGCCGAAGACGTTTTATTACATATAGGTTGGTTGGTTGGTTGGGTTTTAGGGCATATCAACGCTTTTTGGGTTATTTTATGCCGATGACGTTTTATTGTATTCATTCTTGATGGATGTTCAAGATTTTTTAAACCCAATTTTTTTTAAACAGATTTTTAAACACATTTTATCTATTCAATCTATTGATGGTACTCTAAAAAGTACAACCACTTCGGGGCAGAGTGTACCTGGGAGTAATGGTGATGAAGGGGTACTCCACACTACCTGGAGCTCTAAAATTAAAATTTCAAGATTAGATGCAGTGTAACGTCATACCCAGAACCCTAAGGCCCTCAGCCACCGCTTTCTAGCACATATATGATAAAAAGCGTTGGGGTTTGCCACAAGTGTGATAGGATTCGGATAATTATATATATTAAGGCCCAAGGTGGGGTGTTGCATGTCATGGACAGATCAGCCTACAGGATGCCGTCCATGAGCATCATGCGTTGGTACCCGTGGCCAACAGCTGGCTCCTATAGTCCATACCGACTGGGTGGTCGTAACTCTCTGTAGAGGTGCAGCCGCCGTATTCTAGTCCTTACCGACTGGTAGGTCGTAACTCTCTGTAGAGGTGCAGTCGCCGTATTCTATAGTCCTTACCGACTGGGTGGTGATATATGTGGTCGTAACTCTCTGTAAGGGTGCAGTCGCTGTATTCTATAGGCCTTACCGACTGGTGGTCGTAACTCTCTGTAGAGGTGCAGTCGCCGTATTCTATAGTCCTTACCGACTGGGTGGTGATATATGTGGTCGTAACTCTCTGTAGAGGTGCAGTCGCCGAGGTGCAGTCGCCGTATTCTATAGCCTTTACCGACTGGGGGTCGTAACTCTCTGTAGAGGTGCAGTCGCCGTATTCTATAGTCCTTACCGACTGGGTGGTCGTAACTCTCTGTAGAGGTGCAGTCGCCGTATTCTATAGTCTTACCGACTGGGTGGTGTAACTCCTGTAGAGGTGCAGTGGCCGTATTCTATAGTCTTGTGGTCGTAACTTTCTGTAGAGACTGGAGGTCGTTACTCTCTGTAGAGGTGCAGTCGCCGTATTCTATAGTACTCTCTGTAAGGGTGCAGTCGCCGTATTCTATAGTCCTTACCGACTGTGTCGTAACTCTCTGTAGAGGTGCAGTCCGTATTCTATGCCTTACCGAGGTCGTAACTCTCTGTAGAGGTGCAGTCGCCGTATATTCTTACCTACCGACTGGGTCGTAACTCTCTGTAGAGGTGCAGTCGCTGTATTCTATAGTCCTTACCGACTGGGCGGTGATATATTAGACTCTATATCTTTATGCACTTTTAAGTTCTTTCATATGTTCAACATTAATGGTTTTATTTAATGTTCTTTCTTTATCCTATTTATTTTAAAGTTCACTTTCTTTGCTAATTGCTAATTCATATTGCAGTTTTTGTTTCAACGAAGACAGGATTTTCCTACAACGTCTTGAATTTTAATTTATTTATATCTTTTATGTTTTATACTTTCATTTCAATCGTTATTACTTTTCTTTTGTTCTTGTTTACTTTTTTTCTTCTTATATATATAATTTTTTTTTTATGAAGGAGAGAAAATATGCAAGGCACGTAAAGGAGATTCAAACGATGACATATTGTACTCAAGAGATTAACCAACTCGCAAGAAAGGAAAATAAATTTGAAAAAAAAAAATACTCTTCAGATCGTAAGTAGATATTTTATAGAATTTTGGATTCGGAAAAATTGCCAACAATAAAACACGATGAATGTTCTTAGCTACAAAAATATTATTTTTTTAAAAAGCATGTATATATTTCTTAAACTCTCCACACGAGTAGGATACGACACAAGGTCACATTCTTAAGCGGAGTTTAACAGATTTGGTTTGGTTTGTTTGGTTTGTTTTGTTTTACGGCATATCAACCTCAGTGGGTCATTTAATGCCGATAAAGTTTTGAAATAAATTCATTCTTAATGGATAATACATTTTTTTTAATAAATACATTTTTTCTATTTAACCCATAGATGGGACCCTAACAGGTACTACCACTCCGGGTCAGAGTGGACCAGGGAGCAATGGTGATGAAGGGGCGCTCCACATTCCCCAAACCTCCAAAACTGGAACCTCACCATCAGATAGAGTTTAACGTCATTCCCAGGACATGTAGACCCGCAGCCACCGCCTTCTAGCACCCATATGATAAAAAGGGGTTGGGGTTTGCCATAAGGGCAATAGGGTAACAGATTTGAATACAAAGTGTTCCTTCTCCTAGAGTTGTTGCTTAACCAAAGTTAAAGAGCCCAGTCTGCCCTACTATTTACTATAGCAAGAGTATTAGCCCGAAAGTGAACGTAATGGAGCGATTGGAGTTAGAACTCACATAGTAAAATATCGCAGTCCAGCACGTTAGCCACTATGCCACGGCGATTTCAAAATATTATTGTTGGGTAAATAGAAATGTACATATTGTAACGTTGTCCCTTTTTTCCGGGCACTAAAACGATATCTGTAACGTTGTCGTATATCTGGTCACAGTACCCAAAGCGATATATATTCACCGTACTAAAAATGTCTTCTGCACGTGGTGGTCATCTCGTTGATAAAAATTACAACGCAAGAAATATGTAGCCACAACTGCTAGCCTTTATTATCGTGCTCACCTCGTGTGCTGTAACGGAGAGGGGGAAAGGCAGAGAGAAAGAGAGAGAGAGAACACTACTTGATTACTGTGACCTCATACTAGGCACCAAAGGCCCGTCCGATCCCCTACGCGTCCGAAAGCGAAAAGAGACCGATCCCTTTCTTCGTTGTTCTACGTCACCACGTGACTTCCGGTCAACACCCGAAACTTCCGGTTGACACTCAATTCTCCGTTCGGGGTCACGCTACGGTCAAACCATCGTTCATCCTGTTTTGCTCATCACTATTTTTTAAACGTTTATTCTCTCACTTATTTCCTTCTTCCTCCTTTTCTAATATAGTAGTTCTAGCTCACAAAAGTCAGGATAATATCCCCATCTTGCTACACATACATACAGACCAAATATATTTGAATATATACATATATCTCTTTGCTCAACCTCTCCGCACGAGCCGGGTATGACACAAGGTCAATTTCTTAAATGGAGTTTAACAGGTTTGATTTCAGTGTTTTCCTTCTCCTGAACTGGTTGCCTAACCAAGATTAAAGAGTCCGGTCTGTCCTATTTACCTATAACCAGCGGGTAAATGATTGTGAATATCTTTTCCCAATGTTATATATATATATATATATATATATATATATATATATATATATATAAATAAGTGTATTTTGGCAGCATTTTTCTTTTAAACATGTTTTGTTAAACTCTACTGACAATTCTTGTCGCACGAGTTTTTGTTCAATCCTTTCTAACTGTCTGGTCATCTTTTTAATGTCAGGGTGGAACTGGTGTAGCAATCCACCAAACGTTTATTCATGAGCGCTTTCGGCATGTCTTTCTGTCATCTTCAGGTGTGAAACTGATGGAATGTTTCGGTTGTCTTGCTTTTAAAACGAGCAGTAGCGTAGGAATTGGTAGTGGGAGGTAGTAGGAATTGGTAGTGTGTTCACAAGTTCGTTTAAACGAACAGTAGCAGTAGAGATTTTTGTAGGAGGAGGGGGGGTCACAATATATATATATATATATATATATATATATATATATTCAGTTCTGTTTTATGTATCATGTCTTTTCAGGAATGGTCGTACATATTAGGGATCCATCTCTGGGTTAAATAGACCAAAAATGAGTATTAAAAATTTGTTTAAGAAATTGAGTTTGGAAACAATTGAATTGAAGGAATTAAACAAAATGTCTTCGGCATAAAATAACCCAACAAGAGTTGACATGCCGTAAAGCCTAACAGACCAAACCAACTTACGCATAAAAATATCAAGTGCACACAGAAAGTAGTGAAATACTAATTTTAATTAATTAACACGTAAAATGCTGAATAACTGAGATTTTTTAAAATTAGAAAATTATAAAAACGATTGAAATAAAAATTGAATAAAAAAGATAAAAGTATTAACCCCATACAAACCCCTTTTTGCTCGACCAGCTTTTGCTCTAGACAGATTTTCGTCGGGGCGGCCTAATGTCGGTATAAGCCATACAGCGAGGGAGTCTATCCCCTTTTCACTAGCACTAGAAGATTATTTTAGTATCTGAGGTGGAGCGCCACACCTACCATCAGCTCCTTACTTTACTGCACATATCCCTGTGCTACTCATACGCTGAGTTGGCGAGGACCGGTATCGAACTTGGAACCTTGTGGTTTCTAGCCGAACGCTCTACCGACTGAGCTAACCCGGCCCTATAGGCAGATAGTATAAGTTTAATCTCATAAAAGCACGTGAAAAACGTTCAATATTTTTTTTCACTATTTTTGAGGCTCGTGACGTAATGTTTAGGAAAGGAAAACTCTGAATTCAAACCTGTTTAACTCCGCTTAAGAAATTGACCTTGAGTTACATCCTGCTCGTGCGGTAAATATATATCATCTCACTATTTTACCAACTCTTTTCTTTATACCAGTTACTGTTGGTAGTTATTGCTTTGAAACTCTGTTACATAATTCGTAGGTAGCCCACAAATTATGTCTGTAAGTGTAGTTAGATTTTGAATTAGAATTCGTTGAAATTCAAAAATCGGAGGGGGTTATATTATTGATACTTAATGATCTTTAGTTGACTCCCAGGTTTCCGCTAATGTGAGCGCGAGAGAGGAAGCTATGTTTGGTGAGTTAGATATTGGCCGTTAGTCAACGGGGTAATTTATGAGGAAGTGCGTCCCGGTCTCCTGCCTGAGAAATTGCTACCCGACGACTATTAAAATAACGTCCCCAGCTATGTTGTCTCGGTGGTTAAAGAAAACAACCAACTTAGGGCGTTAAATGTATTTTAGAGGGGGTGGGCTTCTCTTTATGAACACATGGAGATGGGTGGATAGATATATATAAACAAAGTAAAAAATGAACAAATTGAGGTAGATAGATAGATAGATTGATAGATAGATATCCATCTTCATATCTAAACAAGAATTACGACAAATTTCTATAAATGAACAAGAATTACGACAAATTTCTATAAAGAAATTTCTAAACAAATTACGATAAATAAATAAGAATTACGACAAAAAATACATTTAACGTCCTAAGTTGGTTGTTTTCTTTCAAGTAACACCACCGAGACGACATAGCTGGGGACGTTATTTTAATAGTCACTGGGTAGCAATTTCTGAGGCAGGAGACCGGGACGCACTTCCTCATAAATTACCGTCAACGGGACCAGCCATAACGTTCATCTAAGATGCCAACTTCTTACCGCGCGGTTAGAAACTCTTTTGGGCTATCGGGCTTTTAATAGAGAATAAAGAAAAAACAATAGAGTTTTGATTAATCATTACAACCAAGAAATAAACACAGTCAACCAACCCAGAAGAAGGAAGGAAGCCCAGCAGAAGAAGAGGATGGTAACGAAGAAGTAAGAACCAGTAAGATCTCTTCTCTTCTCTCTTCTCTCCGCCCAATATGAAGTGATTACATAACAACTAGACCCGAAATGGGTTAAATAGAAACTAAGTAAACTTAGCGTAGCTGCCTATTGTCGGTATCACCCGGACAGCGAGGGAGTCTATCCCCTTTTCGCTAGCGCTAGACCAGGGAGATTGTTTTAACTGAGGTGGAGCGCTACACCTATCGCAAGCTCGTACTTTACCGCACATACAGTTTACTCAATCTGTCATACTCATGTGCTGAGTTATCTGGGATCGGTATTGAACCAGGTACCTTGCGATTCCTAGGTGGGTGCTGTACTGACTGAGTAAAACTGGTTAAACAGTATTATTACTTTACGAGAATGGCTTTGGAATTGAATTACCCACGAAGGTTGATAAGCCATTAAATAAAATAAACCAAAAGAAATTGGACCATATGACCTTTACACACCCCTTTTTGATCTCGATTAAGAAAGGAGATGTTTTTCATTTACACCGTCAATATCCGGTTGTTTTAACAGACGATTTTAAGATTTAAAAAAATTATAAAACTAACCCCTTACCCCTAACTTTAACCCTAACCCCTGTCCATAACCTCTAGCAAACAAATGGATATTGACGGTGTAAATGAAAAACATGTCCTTTATTAATCGAGATCAAAAAGGGGTGCCTAAAGGTCATATGGTCGAAGAAATTAACCAATTCTGTTGCTGCTAGACCTCTCGGCTGTTTTTTATTCTTAGCATTTGACTGTGACGGATAACAACACGAACAAGACATGTTGGACATTGTTGGAGAAGTAAGGACGAACTCCTAAGTAACATTCTCCCGTGAACACCTTCACGTGGAAATACCAGTGTCGACCGAACAGGAAAATACCCCCATCAATCAGTTCTGTGCAGATTCTGGATGCTGTGGAGAAGACCTTCAGAGAGGTAAGACCAGCACCTCTGTAGTTGGTGCACTTGGAACAGTTCCGAAAGGTTTTGAAAAGAACTTGGGAGCATTGGATATCAGGGAAAAAATCGAGACCATCCAGACAACAGCATGGTTAAGATCAGCGTGAACACTCAGATGAGTCCCTGAGACATGAGGAGACGAACTGGCAACACACACACACACACACAGAGAGAGAGAGAGAGAGAGAGAGAGAGAGAGAGAGAGAGAGAGAGAGAGAGAGAGTCATGGATATCAGTGCTTCCATCACAACCTGATGGTGATTACAATGTGCAGGTCAAGATAGTGCTCAAGAGGATATGTGCAGTATTATAATGTTTTTACTCTCTTTTATTGTGCATGTTCTCTATTTCCATTGAGAAAATGGGGGCGTCCCCGACAGAATCAATGCCCTAGGCTCGTTTTTCCTACTGCAGTGTTTATTGGCAGGTTTTGGATCACAGGTTCTAATAAAAAGAACAAATGAACGATAGACTTGGGTACTGTCCGAAGAATTAACCGACTAAGAAACATTTAAGAAAAGAAGGAAAAAAAAACCCAACTTGTTTTGTAACTTAAAATCAGTCTAATGTCCATGAAATCTCCGATGATAAAACGTCTAGCAATAAAAAGTAGAAGCGATCAGCCAGTCTGACCCGACACAGAGATTTGAACAACGGCGTTATAGGATAACTATCCAGACTCTCCGATTAAAAAAAGAAAAGAAAACGGAAGAGAGAGAGAGAGAGAGAGAGAGAGAGAGAGAGAGAGGAGAGAGAGAGAAACTGTGTCCGTATAAAAGCGAGAAAGAGAGAGAGGAGAGAGAGAGAGAGAGAGAGAGAGAGAGAGAGAGAGAAAGAAACTGTGTCCGTATAAAAAGCGAGAATAGACATTTAATCAAAATATAGATTCCACTCGTTGTAACCAGAGACCATAGATATTAGTTTATAGGGTATCACATGGCAGCATTTAATCAATGTCTGCTATTCGAAGCTCCCTGGCACTGGTCAATGAGTTATAAGTTGAATCAACTGTGAACAGCGTGAGACTTTCTGCCTGAGTAGGGAACAAGAAAAGAAGCGGGAAAAACGAAAATAAAAGGAATATATAAGTTCTTATCTTGGCTTTGAAAATCGACGAAATTATTTATCGAGGACAGAGAGCTAGTCAGCTAATCTCTTGCCTGATGTGTTTCACTTGATCAAAGTTGAAGAAAAACGAGCGAACTTGAGAGTCCAACCGGCCACGACCGACGAACAGACAGACAGACCAACAGATGGACGGACGTTCTTCTTAGGCGTCTCAGAGCAAGCACACAATGTTCGCCTGATGAAAAGACTGATACATTATTGATCTGGTGGTAACATACAGATAGAAGTATGAACGGATGGAGACTGAAATTAAGGTCAGCTGGACACACAGACAAGAAGAAAGAAGAAAGAAAGAAAGGAAAAAAAATGATAGAAAGCTGTGCAAGTCTCGCGGAGTAACGGTAATCACGGAGCGTCAATTTGTTTTGCTATTTTTCTTTCCTCATTGTCAGCTTTACATTAATTCATTTCTTTCTTTTTTTAATCTTTCTTTTTTCTCTTTTATCTTAATCAAAATTCTTGACTAGTTGTCTCCCTTGATTTTTTTTTTTTGAACTCGACTTATGAGATTGTTAAGCAAAAATCTCCCGCTGAATTTAAAGCAAAGAAATTACTCTGAATTAAATTCTCAATTATTGGCAAGAAGAAAAAAAAAAGGTCATTTGACTGATAGAGGAGTTTGTTTAGGAATACATTGGAATTCTTCATTGATAATCAAATACCATTTAGTATACGAAATGTATTTAGCATCTAATACCGTATACTTAAGAGACCTGTCGGGACTTGCTGTCACTCAGACTCCAGGGAAAGATTATCAATTAGAGCTGGTAGGAAAACTATCAAGGAGTAAAATAATAATAATAATAATAATAATAATAATAATAATAATAATGATAATAATACAAATGAGTTGGGAAAGTGATCCACTGGGAATAATGCAAAAAATTAAATTTTGACCATACAACAAAATGGTATATGCATAAACCAGAACCTGTTCTTGGGAATGAAAATTCTCTGGGATTTTGAGGTAAAGGCGTATCACCCTATCCCAGCTAGGAGACCAGACCTATTGTTGATTAACAAAAAAAGAAAAAGAAAAAAAGAGAACGTGTCAACTGGTGGACTTTGCGGCTCCAGCAGATCACACAGTGAAGCTGAAGGAAAACGAAGGAAAAGATGGATAAATACCTGGACCTTGCCAGAGAATTGAAAAAGCTGTGGAATATGAAAGTAAAAGTGATACCAATTGTAGTTGGTGCACAGGGAACGGTCCCAATAAACTTGGAAAAAGATTGGAGGATCTGGAAATCAAAGGAAGAATTGAGAAATATCATCAGCTAACGATGGTTTGAAAAACTCACATAATAATAATTATAATAATAATAATAATGAGTTGTCAACTAGAGGATTTTGCAATTCCGGTGGATCATAGGGTAAAAATAAAAGAAATCAAATACTTGGACCTTGCCAGACAACTAAACACCTGTGTAACATGAGGTTAAAAGTGATACCAATTGTAGTTGGTACACTTGGAACAATTCCGAAGTGTTTTGAAAAGAACCTGTGAGCGTTGGATATCAGGGAAAAAATCGAGACCATCCAGACAACAGCATGGTTAAGATCAGCGTGAATACTCCGATGAGTCCTTGAGACATGAGGAGACGAGTTGTTAGTTAAACTCTAGTGAAAGACCAACCTGCGTAAGTTGGTGTAAAAAGTTACTAATTGCAGTGGACAGAAAAAAAACAAGACTTACAACATATTGACGAGCACAACTACAACAAAAACAAGAAAAAAGAATTGGAAGAAAAACAACTATATGTATATCTCAAGCGACAAACTGAAGAGATCGCATACGAGAAGACACGGACATGGTTAAGAAAGGGGATCCTCAAAAGTGAAACTGAATCTTTTATAATCGCAACACAAAACAAAGTCATAAGAAAAAAATAGATAAAAGCAAAAATAGATAATACGCGACAGAACAGAAAATGGAGAAATGTGGGGATAAAGAGGAAACTGTGAATCATATAATAAGCGAACGCAGCAAACTAGCACAAAGAGAGTACAAGGCAGAGCTGGGTGGGAAAAATGATTCACACGGAATTGTGCACTCTTCCCTTACAAATAATTGCATACTGTTTTTAGCTCAGTCGGTAGAGCGTTCGGCTAGGAATCATGCATTTTCTGGTTCGATACCGGCCATCGCCAACTCAGCGTATGAATAGCACAGGGATCTTTGCGGTAAAGTGAAGAGCTGATGGTAGATGTGGCGTTCCACCTCAGACGCTAAAATAATCTCCTTGGTCTGGTGCTAGTGAAAAAGGGATAGACTCCCTCGCTGTCTGGCTGATACCGACATTAAGCCGCCCCGATGACTTTACTTACTTACTTTATATATATATATATATATATATATATAATATGAAAGAATGCTGCCAAATACACACACACACACACACACACACATATATATATATAAATATATGATGAAAAGATAAAAGGAAAAACAATAGTATAGATTGTGCTAGCATGCGCATGTTTCGACATTATGATATGTATACAATAAATGAAATTATTTTAAAAATGTATACAATAAATGAAATTATTTTAAAAATAAAATAAAAACCCTAGTATGATGTCTTTTACAATTTTTCTATAAAAACGTATTTTGGTTAAAAGTAATGTAAATTTTATTTCTCAAAATTTCAAGTCTAATTTTTGAAAGACATTCCAGTACAGAATTTGAGCGTTTGTGTCAGCCATTATTTTCCCCTTTCATCTTTCATTTAACTGCTCTGAAGAAGACAAAGGATTAACACAATGCCTTCTACTATTGTTTTTTTAATTTTAATTTCATTTAGATTACATTGTATAAACATCATAATGTCGAAACTTGCACATGTTAGCACAATCTATACTATTGTTTTTCATTTTATCTTTATATATATATATATATATATATAATATATATATATATATGTGTGTGTGTGTGTGTGTGTGTGTGTGTGTGTCTGTGTGTGTGTGTGAAGAAAAGGAAGTGAATCCGACGGTATGTAGTATATTTAAGAAAGAATGAAAAAACACAAGTTTAGATGAGTTAAGTGGTGAGTTTTATTGGACGACGATGCAGTGTTTTTGATCTATTATTTAGATCATCTTCAGGCATTTGTTGATATATGGAAGGTAATAAGAAATTTTTTTTAACACGAATAACGAGAAAAGCGAGTGGTAGTCCTTGTTAATTCAGTCTGTTTAAATTTGAGGTTTGAAAAAAGGAGACGGTTTGAAATATGACGTGAAATATTCTCTTTTACGGTGTGAGTATGGGACTGTGTAAGTGTGTGTATCGAAAGAAAGCATTGTGCATTTTTTAGGTGTGTGGTTGCGCGTGTGATATAAATTTTTTGCGATAAACGACAGCGAAACAAACCTCAAGGTTGGTGTGTGTGTGTGTGGTGTGTGTGTATGTGTGTGTGTCTCTGTGTGTCAGCATGGTTACCATTGAGAAACGATGTATGTTTCAGGAAGTCTAAGTCAGCCTTTTGCTATTGCTCCAGGTTGTATTAAGGGTCGACTCTTCTTGCATCAGATGGAGTGCCCTGTGGTCAGTGGCTAACGTGATGGACTGTCACTCGTAGTTAGGAAGTTAGAACTTCAGTCCCGCTATACGTTCACTTTCGGATTAATTCTCCAACTATGAGTTAAATCGTACCACTAGCCGTTTTTCTACACGGATGACTGGCATTAAATAACCCAGTAAGGTTGATATGCCATTAAACAAAGAAAAACTAACCTTGAATCCAGTCTAGCATGCTAATTCAAAAAAGAGGGGCGGCCAGTGGTTGGGGAACTATAACTTTTGGTTTAAATTCGTCTTAGAGTCATCTTTCTCCTAGACTGGTTGTCAATTCAGTGTTGATAGAGCCAGATCTCATCATTGGCCTTATAGGTATTGTTTGACAGTTTTGCAATGCCGGACATTTTTCACCAGTGTCCGTTCTGATGGAAATTCAATAATTGGTGTCCCAAAGGTCAGACACTATTGCCTAACATGAAGTATGGCCAGTTATCTTTTGTGATTTGTTATAATCAATAAATTATTATATATATATTGGAAACATTTTATGTCTTACAATTCAGAACTTTCCTTAATGGGAACAGAAACATCAAATGCTACTGTGCAGAAATAATTCATAAACTTTTACGGATTCATATATATTATTATATATATATTATATATATATATAATATATAAAATCCGTAAAGTTTATGGATATATATATATATATATATTATATATATAATATATATATTTATATATTATATATATAATGGTTTTCACTCAACAAATAGATATGGCACTTCGCCATTTCCGTTGCTTCTTTTAATATCTTGAAACTTTTTAATGGTCTTTAAAAACTTCTCTTTTTTTCCTCAAAAAAACCTTTTTTCTCCTGATGATGGCTTAAGGTCGAATTCGTTGAGAACAATAAAAACAAAAAATAGTATAAAGAAATATTCCTACTCATTCTCATCACCTTGGTTTCTCCCAACCTTCCTTTCTATCTATCTATCTATCTATGTATTTATATAATGGATAAAAGTAACCTACTCTAGTTTCATCGTCTGATTCGTCAGGGTTACATCTGTTGAATTAATCGAGTTCTCGAAACTCGATTAATTCAACGCATGTAACCCTGACGAATCAGACGATGAAACTCGAGTAGGTTACTTTTATCCATTATATAAATAAATTTTGCTCTATATTGTATTGAGCACTTTGTATTTGTTTTTTCTCAGTCTTAACCCTGGATACTGTGCGCTTCCAACGATCGTACTCGTACCCACCGGTAAGCTACTACTCATACATTAACACATATCTATCTATCTATCTATCTATCTATCTCTCTCTCTCTCTATATATATATATATATATATATGTTGTGTGTGTGTGTGTATATATATATATATATATTGATATAATGGTACACAGTAATAACCTACTCGAGTTTCACCATGAGAAAATCCTAATGGTGAAACTTGAGTAGGTTATTACTGTGTACCATTATATTAATAAATTTGCTCTACTAACGTATTGAGCACTTTATATTTGTTATATCGATGTCTTAGCATTGTGAAACTTGCATCAACTAACCATTGCGACCAATTTCACCGGTAAGTCACCTTTTTCATATAAATCATATATATATATATATATATATATATAACACTCTAAGTTTGATTACTACTGCTTCTTCAAGTGCAATAGTGCCAACCATACACACATACATATATGATAGAGGTGCTGGTAGTGTAATGGTCATAGTCGAAAAAATGGACACTACGACACCAGTTCAAATCCTGGACAAAATTTGTAAATTTTCACATAATACCAAAACCCTTAGGGAAGGTCTGAATCCAACTATTCTCTCTCCAACTATAAGTAAATAGTAGGATAGACTGAGCTCTTTAACCTTGGTATGGAAAAGAATAAACAGAAGAAAAGAATAAACAGAATGAAAGAAAACAGAAGGAAGAATAAAAGAATGAAGGAAAAACAGAAGGAAAGAATAAACAGAATGAAGGAATAAACAGAATGAAAGAAAAACAGAAGAAAAGAATAAACAGAAGAAAGAATAAACAGAATGAAAGAATAAAAGAAGGAAGAATAACAAATGAAAGATAACAGAAGGAAAGAATAAACAGAATGAAAGAATAACAGAAGAAAAGAATAAACAGAAGGAAAGAATAACAGAATGAAGGAATAAACAGAAGGAAAGAATAAACAGAATGAAAGAATAAACAGAAGAAAAGAATAAACAGAATAAAGAATAAACAGAAGGAAAGAATAAACAAAGAAAGAATAAACAGAAGAAAGAATAAACAGAATGAAGGAATAAACAGAAGGAAAGAATAACAGAATGAAGAATAAACAGAATGAAAGAATAAACAGAAGAAAGAATAAACAGAATGAAGGAATAAACAGAATGTTTTGTTTTAAAATATGTTTGGTATATCCACAGGTCCAACTATTTATTAATGTTTTTAGAATATACTTGAATATTTGAAGGAAAACTCCGAATTCAAACCTGATTAAACATTGACCTTGTTTCTTTGCTCGTGCGAAGGGATTGGTATATACAATACGGGCGACCACTGGGATTTGAGTATGGCCATCGTATGACATAATTATGCGACACCTGTGGATGGAACTTTTTATCATAAAGAAAGACGACTCTCTAAGTCAATCCAACTCAAGGTCTTCAGAGTCCAACACTCTCATTCGTTGAATGACCAGATTAAGATTCAACCCTAGCGAAACCTTTCTTTCGGCTAGAAACCACAAGGTTCCAAATTCGCTACCTGTTGAGATTTTTCTAGATATAAGGTGTGTGCTAGATCCTCGCCCATACTTATAGACTAGGCCGGAACCATGTGATCTAACTCTTGGCCAATCACTGGCAGTACTCTGAGGTTGATACAATACTTAAACCAACCCTACTGGTCATAATTACGTTGACATTCTTTGACGACGGACATAGGATTAAATCACCGGACCTTTACCAATACGCAGGATAGGACTTATACGCTTACCAAAGGATCACCAAAGGATTCCATAACACAATACTTTCTTTAAGACCTTTTCAACTGGCCAAGGATGGCACTTAAAAACTTTACAATTCCGACCCTCGGCAACTAAGCGTATGAGAAGCACAGGGATCAGTACGGTAAAATAAGGAGCTGGTGGTAGGTGTGGCGCTTCACCTCAGAACCAAAAAACAATCTCCTTGGTCTAGCGCTAGTGAAAAGGGGATAGACTCCCTCGCTGATTGGCTGATACCGACTTTAGCCCACCCCGACGACTTTACTTTTATTTATAAGTTTAGTAGATGACCGTTGACCCCCCAAAAAGGTTCATCTTCTCCTTAATAGATCATCCAGCTGGAGGTCTAGACGGTCGTTGTCTCAAGCATATGTGTCTGGCACGATAACCTGTTTAATCAACGGTTACTAACATTCATGACAAAAGCAATAAATAATCGCGGACGTTTATAAAATTCGAATATTACACACCTAATATTCTACCCAGCTTGTGCTCTCTACTGAGACAGCGTCGTATCCGCTGACTGGGCTATGTCCGCTGGACAGATGATGGACGAATACCAAAGGACACACTCTATGCATGGCTTTCATCTTCATCAGCTCTCCACTTTGCCGAACAGATCCAAGCTATGATACTCATGCGCTGAGTCGGCGATGACCGATATCAGTCCTGGAACCTTGCTGTTCCTAGGTGGATGCCGCATAGAAGAAGATTGTGATTATTTCTTGCTTGTTAATAATTTTCTCGTAAAATTCTATACGTTAGATAACGTCAAATATATATCAGAATAAAACAAACTATACATAAATCAATAATTGCGGGCATGTATTACTTGTTTTAACAAACAATGTGGGCTGTTTAATGTTGCATACTTAATTTCTGAATTTATATAAAACAGGGTTGTTCTTTATACCATATATTAATGATTATGACTATAAATTAAATGCTCATTGATAAACTTACGCAATTGCAGAGGGCATAAGCCGTTACGTAATTTCGGTTACAGACAGACAGACAGACACACAACACACACACACACCACACACACACAACACCGAATCTCTATAATATATTTCAAAAGGCTTTGTTCAGAACACGACTCGAAAAAATTCTAAGTTAAGCTAGAAATTCACTTGACGCTGGCTCGCTAAAAAAGCAGGTGCGATATAAGATCATTCGGATCTTATATCGCACCGCTTTTTTTTAGCGAGCCAGCTACCAAAAAATATATTCCGTAATTCAGAATTTCAATATTACACATAAAACAAATATTTAACTTCTTTTTTTTTTTTTCAATTAATTTTAATTTTATGTTGGAAATTTAAGCGACGCAAGACCATTTTTAATGTTTCATTTTTTAAAATTGAGTGAAATAGAATGCGACAAATAAGAAATTGTGATTAAGCGACACCAGATAATCTGGATTTACATTTAGCATTGCATCTTGAAACAATTTGGACGGTCTCATTTTTAACCAGAAGGATGATTGATAACGGACGGAAGATTTAGGAACGAACACGCATATTAATGTATGGATGTTTTTAGTAATATATGGATAAACCATAGACACCATCCTTTACAATTGGTTCATCGATCTATATATCCTTTTCACTAAAAACAAACTAATAGAACCAACGTATGAGAGTGTCAGTTCAAATCCAAATGTAGTATTGTCTGTTTCTGTTGTCAGGTGAAAAGCTACCAATTCAATAGGAAATCTTTTAAACGAACAAGTGCTAAAAAATACAATAGAATAAATAGATAAATAAAAAAACAAAAACAAAAACAAAAAAGAATCTATATTGTAGACGGATAAGTAATTGAATAGAAACAAATTGAACAAATTTTAGATGTTTTTTTTTTTTGTGTGAGTTCTAAAATGAAAATAAATGTTTTTTTTTATGATGGACATTTTTTAAAGTTTTCTAATTTCCGAGTTGGAGCCATTTGCAAAATGTGTCAAATAGAATTAAAAATAACAATTAAGTATAAGATAATGGCGGGAAAAAGGAGAATTATATATTAACATCGATTAAAAAAAAAGTGAAGACGTTTTTTAAGCAGTTTAACATTTCATAGAGAAAAGTGTGGAAGGTTTAAATAGAATGTAAGTAACCCTTTGATGGTATATATTTTAAATCCACGCCAGGGAATTTCGAAGAGTAAATCCGATTCTTTTTTTTTTGTGGGGGGGGTGATACTTCTTTAATTATATATATATATATATATATATATATATATATGAGAGAGAAAGAGAGAGAGAGAGAGAGAGAGAGAGAGAGAGAGAGAGAGAGAGAAGAGGGGGAGAGATAGATAGATTGATAGATAGATGGTTTTCACTGAAAAGGTGGACTCGCCACTTCTAATCCGAAATTTGTGGCTTGTTAGCTACCAAAATACTTATTTAAACTTTCTAAAATAATTTATTTTACAAGTCTCCTGACGATGACCTTAGGTCGAAACTAGTTGAGAACAATTAGAAAATAAATAATATAAAATAAATATTCCTGTTAATCTTATCACTTTTTGACATCTTATATATGTACGAATATATATATATTATATATATATATATATATATATATATATATATAGTGGTTAGAGTCGTGGAAAATGGACTCGGCGATTCGAGTTCAATTCTTAGACGAAGCTGTTGGCATTTCACATAGGGCTAATACCCTTGGGAAAGGTATGAATCCATATATTCTCCCTACTGCTATGGGTTAAATAGTAGGGCGGACTGGGCTCTTCAGCCTTGAGTAGGTAACCAGTCTAGGAGAGGGATAACTCTGAATTAAAAAAATCCTGAGGTCGGTCGTTGATTGGGTTTGTGGCAACCCTTGATGCACCAATTCTTTCCTATCGACTGTGCCAAAAAGTGTGGATGGTCCAACACAAGCCTTCACCACTATAAACAAATCCCTGTGTGGGAGTTCATTGTGTGTATGAACCCTCATACATCGAAAATCGACGGGAGAGTCCATTATATATAAATCTAATGAGTCAGACGAACCTACTGAGAGTTTCGCTTAATGCTCTTCAGGGCTGAGATCTCAGTCCTGAAGAGCATTAAGCAAAACTTTTAATAGGTTCATCTGACTCATTAGATTTATCTTTATTATTTGCTCTACTTAGGTATTGAGCACTTTTTACTTATTAGCTTTAATCTCCTGGCGGTTTTATATGAATATATATATATATATATATATATATATGCATATAAATTGTTTTTTCTTTTGGTCAAAGTACCAATAGATTATTTTTTGTTGGTACGATTATATTGGTCTTTTCTCACAAACTACAAACATAATGAACTGACATTGGCAGCCGTGAGCATCCTTTTTTAGGACTCTGTAATTTTAGAAATCTTCTGATGAAGGAATATTTCATACCGAAATATTAAGAAAACAATGCATTACAGGTAAATAAATAACATCCTCGTTATATCATCTTTCTTTTCACTAGCATTATGATAAGCTTCAAAACTAACACCCAAACCAAATATACACACAATGCCTCAAGCAAATTATAAATCTCTCATATATATATATATATATATATATATATATATAATATATATAGTTGATTGAAATAAATTTATAATAAGATAACATGTATATATATATATATATATATATATATATTTATTTAAATATGTTAGAGAACATAAATCAATTTGTTATTTCATATTAATAGGAAGAGAGTAAGGAGAGAAATTTATGAGTTATTGTTTTTAAAATGGGAAAATAATTAGGAAATTTTAGTGTAAATATTACGAAATTTAGTGGCGTATATTAAAGTTTTTTAATACAATTCTAGCAAGGAATGGTGATATTTTATAAAAAAACAGGTCTCTGTGGTAAAGTATTAAGAATCGAAATGGCCGTGGATTCTACGATACGACGTACATTTCGATTGTGGATAAAAGCGATCATTGAAGATTTTTGTAAAATAAAATTGTGATTTGTTAATAAATTGTGTGTTACTAATGAATTGGATGTATTTCCAAAATGTAGGTCTTTAGAGTGTTCATATATATATACATGTCATGTTCCAATCAACTCATTTTTACGAGAAGTACACACAATCAGATGACCAAATACAGAATGAAAAAATAAGTCCACAGCAAAAGATGCTAATTATTTTTTGAAAATTACCATTGACTAGATGATTAGGTCATTTCCGTTTGTGGCGTGGCCCAGGTATAGAGTTTCCGATCTTCGCTCTGTGGTCGCTGGTTTGATATCTATTGTCGGATATGGTGGTATTCACTACTGATGAAACCTAATAAGGTCGAAACAGCTGTCTAGTGCTCTTGATTTTGCCCACAGTGTTTACCACCTCTGGCCACGATGAATTAATCCAATTATTGATTTTTATTCATTCTGTATTTGACTCTCTGATGATAATGCAATAGCTCTTAAGTAAACATATCAAACGTTGTATTAATTAAATTATTATACTGTGATATATCCACGGGCCCTGCTAGTATACATAATTATTGTTACATTAGTTTTATAATTGTTCTCTCTTATATTGTACATAATATAACTATCGGACGAAACGAACGTGGAAGATATTAACATTTGCACTGAATGATCTTAGGGTTTGTCTAACAAATGTAATTCATCCTTCAAGTGAAGATTGACTACATAACATGTTCGGTGAACTTGTAAAAATGTATTAACCTTTCAATTTAAGGTGATTGAACATACGTTGAAATTTAATATCCCCATAATTAAACATGCTGCGTTTTCGACGAATTTATCTGTGCTCGTATTTTTGGCTGACATTTATATCATAAATATACTGACAGAAAAATAAAGTTGCCACACCCTGAGTACGTGTTTCAATTTTACTCAAGATTGGATATATAGTTAATATAAGCTGTGTTACAGTAAAATAAAGGCACTTGGTGAAATGGTTATGGTGGTATAATAATGGACTCGGCGACCCGAGTTCAAATACTTGACGAGGCAGCTTCAATTTCACGTAGTGTTTATACTCCTGAGAGAGGTATTAATCTAACTGTAGTTATTTATCCTTAGTATGGCAATCAGTGTAGGAGAATGGAGACTCTGAATTCAAACTCCCTTGAAAAATTGACCTTGTGTCGCATCTTGCTCGTGATGGAAGGGTTGTGTGAATACATCTTATTATAATGGAGATTGTGTGTGTTTTCTGTCTGTAACCGAAACTATATTCCTACTCAAGTCACAATTCTCTTAGTTATTGACATCACATTCTCCATGATTTTATTTTTATCTAAACCTCAATTATTAATAAAATTGTCTTACATTATTAATACTGTTAACTATGTCTACATACTGACAACATGCAATTATATTTATATTTACAACAGAATAGCGGTTTACAGTGTGAACGGGAAGGCTAATTTGCATATTAATATTAAAAAAATCGAATTTAATAAATATGTGCTTAGTATTATTGATTTCTAACTGTTTGGTTTTATTTTAATGAATATAAGCAAAAATCTCTTCAATGAATCTTAAATGAAATCCATTAACAAGATAAAATAACTGTCATTTTATTCTTTACCTCCTCTTATAACTAAATACTTAAATTAGAAAAAATAACAATGAAAGACGAGAGTGATGGAAGAGTAAGTTTCAGTTGTTCCATTTTTTATTATACTCCCTCTGTTTCAAATCTTTTATTATACTCTCTGTTTCAAATCTTTTTATCTGTATTCTTATTTAGTTTCATAAGCCTTTCTAATTTAATACAATATTTTATTACATGAAAACTTAAATACTTGCACCCGGAGGGTGCATATATTTGCTAGTATATGTAAAAGACTTATAAATAAAAAACGATTCAAATTTGTAGTCAGTTTTATTTCATCGTCAAGGCCTTTGTGGGAATAGTTAAAAAAATATTTAGGATAAGTTATATATTGTCTTTTTGGCGCGTGGTGGAATAGTTAACGTCGTAGGAAATGAACACGTCATCCTGAGTTCAAATCCTGGCCGAGGCTGTTTGCGCTAATACCCTTGGTAAAAGTATGAATCCAACTATTTTTCTCCCAGCTATGGGTAAATAGTAAGGAAAACTGGTTTCGTTAACACCAGTCTAGGAGAAGGAAAATTCTGAAACCAAACATATTAAACACCGCTTAAGAAATTGATCTCGTATCGCATCTTGCTCGTGCGTATGGGTTGGTTGGTTGGTATATCAATCATTTCTTTTGTTTTTATAAACAAAGGTTAGAAGTTGCTTACAGTACCTGCTTTTGCTTAAGTGGTCACCCAATTAAGTATTGAACAGGCTCATTGCTGCTTAACTATGGTGATCTAGTAGGAACCAGTGACTTCGGCGTGGGTTGGGTAAATATCTACTATCCATCATATAACTGTTGGCATATCAACCCTTTTCGGGTCATTTAATGCTGAATGAAGTCATTTTTATATACAAATGATTCAGGTCGCAACAGCAGGTACTGTACCTGCTGTTGCTTAAGTGATCACCCAATTAAGTATTGAACAAGCTCATCGTTGGTGGGGATTGGATAAATACGTTTATGAAAAAGAGATATGAAAAACTGTTTTAAATTTGTAAGTAAAGTAAGTCGCCGCGGCGGCCTAAAGTAGGTATCAGCCAGTCAGCGAGGGAGTCTATGCCCTTTTCAATAGCGCTAGACCAAGGAAATTGTTTTTTTAAGCATCTGAGGTGGAGTGCCACACCTACCATCAGCTGCTTACTTTACCGCACAGATCCCTATGCTACTCATACGCTGAGTTGGCGAGGACCGGTATCGAACTAGGAACCTTGTGGTTTCTAGCCAAACGCTCTACCGACTGAGCTAAATTTGTACTTGGGTTTAATTCATGGTCAATGCCTTTGTGAAATTATTTAAAGAAAATATTTAGAGTAATTTATTGTAATCGGACAAACTAGGGTTTGAAAAGTAAAACGGTATACCGTAAGAATTTGCATAGGACATTTTTAGTCCACAAATCGACTTTAATATCCCCCAAATCATAGGGACGTCATGTGGCGTAGTGACTAAGTAGCTGGATTGCGAAATCGTAGTATGCAAGATCGAACTCCAGTTCTTTGATCTTGGTACGGCAACCAGTCTAGAAGAAGTAAAACTCTGAATTCAAACCTCTTAAACCCCGCTTAAGAAATTGAGCTTGTGTCGCCACCTACCGATCATACGGAGGGAGAGGTATATATGTATGAATTCTGAAATATGTATATACAAAAATAGTTGGGCAAACTGGGACCTTTAATCTTAGTTAGAAAACCAGTCTAGGGTAAGGAAAACTCTGAATTCAATGCGTTGAACTCCATTTATGAAATTGACCTTACGTCACATCCTACTTGTGCTGAGAAGTTGGTATGTATATATATATATATATATATATATTATTACTATTATTATTATTATTATTATTATTATTATTATTTGCTCCTTTTGAGTTTTCACATCAGCATTAACTGATGGTCTTTCACTGGAGTCTGAGTGACAGCAAGTCTCCTCAGGTCTCCAGGACTCTTATGAGTATTCTGGCAGATTGCAGCAGTGCAGTGTTCTGAATGGTTTCAATCCTTCCTTTGATATCAAAACTTTCCAAACACTTTTCTAATACTTTGGGGACTGTTACAAGTGCACCAACTACAATTGGTATCACTTTCACTTTCATATTATTATTATTATTATTATTATTATTATTATTATTATAAAGCTGAGTTAATCAACTTTTACTTTTTCACTGTTTAGTTTAATGACACGAAAATTATACTAAATTATTCCTTACTTTTAGGATAGAATTGTGTTTGAAAAAAATTCTGTTTTAATTGGTTCTGATTAATTGTAATTTGCAATTAAGTCAAAAACAGACCAATCTCTAACTATACTCTCTGTATATCACTTTCTTTCCGTCTATGTATCTCTTGACTACCTCCTTGTTATATAATGTTAGTTTCTCTGGAGAGATGAGAGACGGGAGAATTTGAAATGTATTTCTATGTTAAATTTCACCACCAGCAACCCATAGCTTAAATGAGATAAAAAAATCCCGTTCTTAGAAAGCATATTGATAATGATTTTAAGGTTTCGTCCGGCCTTATTCATTAAAAAAAAATGTAATCACTTTGCTAAATCCCTTTTCCCTAATCTCAATTATCTACCCAAAGCTGAATGGGTGGCCCAACGGGTCCCGTTTTTTCAAGTATCACAATCAAAATGATCTCATACTCACTATTCTACGTGTACGCGTTCAAAAGTAAGCGGTTTATAAACAGTACTATGACTCGATATTAATACAGTGTATGCCCTAAAGTGTTGACCCATGATTGTCGACTAACATGCATGGGATTGTACCGATGGTAATATTTCATTCCACGCTGATGTCTTTGAAAATTTTATCAGAATATCTATTACCCTTTAGCATGCAATTTCGCTATCCAGGTCAAAATCTACAATGTCCTTTGGGGTATAGCAATTTTATGTCCGTCAATGCAGATATAAGTTATTCAACGTCTAATTTGCACCAGAAAGATATAGACAAATTATATATATATATATATATATATATAATTATATATATATATGTACATAATTTTGGATGAAAAAAGAAATCACAGTGCTCACACACACACACACACACATATATATATATATATATATATATATATATATATATATCTTATTATAATGGAGATTGTGTGTGTTTGTTGTGTAACCGAAACTATATTACTATACAAGTCACAATTCCCTTTGTTATTTACATCACATTCTCCATGATTTTATTTTTAATTTAAACTTCAATTATTAATAAAATTGTTTTACATAATTAAGACTGTTGACCATATCTACATATTAATAACATGCAATTGTATTTATATATACAACAAAATAGTGGATTACAGTGTGAACGGGAAGGCTAATTTACATATTGATCTTAAAAAATTGATTTTAATAAATATATGCTTAGTATTATTGATTTCTAATTTTTTGGTTTTATCTTATTGAATATGAGCAAAAATCTCGTGGATAAATCTTAAAAGAAATCCATTAACAAGAAGAAATAACTGTAATTTTATTCTTTACTTCCTATTTTAACTAAAGAGTTAAATTAGAAAAATTTACCACTGAAAGACGGGAGTAATGGAAAATGATGGAAGAGTTGGTTTCAAAGTTGTTCTATTTTTCAATCATACCCCTCTGTTCCAAATCTTTTTATTTGCATTCTTATTCAGTTTCATTAGCCTTTCTAATTTAATATGATATTTCATTATATTAAGACTTAAATACTTGCACCCGGAGGGTGCATATATTTGCTAGTATATATTATAAAGTAAGATGCTTAAATGTCGGTCATGCTGGAGGTTATAAATTTATTTCAACCAAAATTCTCATTTTTGAGAAGTTCGACATTCTTCAGACAACCACAGAAATGAGAAAATGAACAAATGAAAGATAGTTGCCCGGATTGGCCTTAATTTGTTGCTAGTGGACTACTGTCGTTGATTTTGACCTTTAGGTCATTTCCTATGTTTATATTACTGGGGGTTTGGTTTTTTTAGGATGCTTGTATTCGGGACAAGGAGTGCGATTGTGTGATAGTAGCGTTTAGTTAATGAGCATACTATTTTCAACAGTCGGATAGACTCTATATTATTTATCAGCAAAATTCTTTTTTCCTCCCTGTTCTATTCATGTCAGCAACAATAACCTGAAGGTTTTCAAGTTTTACGTTGTAATTCAAATTAGTCCTTACCATTTGAAATTTATTTCAAAGTAATTACAGTACAATCCACTATTTCAAATTTTCACGTATAATGTACTCTAACTAATATCATATAAAAGAATACTTATTATTTTAATAATACAGTTAAATCCAATTAAAAATAGGATAGTGGTTAGGCATGAAAATATATGGACCATATGACCTTTAGGCACCCCTTTTGCGATCTCGTTTCATAAGGACATTTTTTTAATTTACACCGTCAACATCCGGTTGTTTGTTAACAGACGATTTTTAGAGTTTTTAAAAAATTATAAAACTAACCTAAAATCCTAATCCTAACCCCTAACCCTAACTCTAACAAACCGGATGTTGACGGTGTAAATGAAAAAATGTCCTTATAAAACGAGATCGCAAAAGGGGTGCCTAAAGGTCATATGGTCCAAATATATCAATACATAATATAACAGAATATTTATTGCCCTTATGGCAAGCCCCAACCCCTTTTTATCATATGGGTGCTAGAAGGCGGTGGCTGCGGGTCTACATGTCCTAGGAATGACGTTAAACTCTATCTGATGGTGAGGTTCCAGTTCTGGAGGTTTGGGGAATGTGGAGCACCCCTTCAACACCATTGCTCCCTGGTCTACTCTGACCCGGAGTGGTAGTACCTGTTAGGGTCCCATCTATGGGTTAAATAGAAAAATGTGTTAATAAAAAAAAATGTATTATCCATTAAGAATTGATTTATTTCAAAACTTTATCGGCATTAAATGACCCACTGAGGTTGATATGCCGTAAAACAAAACAAACCAAACCAAAAAACCAAAGAATATTCATTAGTCTTTAGGGTTCAAACAATATATTTTTAGCGTTTCAACTTGATGATAATGACTTTGGGGAAAATCATGACGCTATCTATTCTCCCCCCCCCCCATGACTCCCCAGTTTGTCTGGGTTGTTTAATCTTATTTAGGCAATCAGTTTAGAAGAAGGAAAACTCTGGATTTCAAACCAGCTTTACTCCTCTTAAAGATTAACTTTATTTCACATCCTACTCGTGACGGAGGGAGATGGCCGGGTAAATACAGACATTCCGTTAAACCAAACAACCAATCAACCATTTTCATATATATATATGTTTTTTTTATGCTGAAGTTGGGCGTTATTATGAAGCATTTAAAAATAAATGAAGGAACTCGATGTTATGGAGTACTGGATTCACTTATTTTTTATTATTTGTTATCATAAATTTTCGGGTTCGTTAGATACGCTTTTTCAAATGACTGTTGTTACTGTTCAACGGATCCTTTGTCTTTGTTGTTATTGACAGCGGCAGCGCCTGTAACATATTTGTAATAACGGAGTATTACAAATGTAACGTTATTACAAATATGTTACAGGCGCTGCCGCTGTCAATAACAACAAAGACAAAGGATCCGTTGAACAGTAGCGACATTCATTTGAAAAAGGGAATCTAACGATCCCGAAAATTTATGATAACAAATAATAAAAAATAAGTGAATCCAGTACTCCATAACATCGAGTTCCTTCATTTATTTTTAAATGCTTCATAATAACGCCCAACTTCAACATAAAAAAAACATAAAAATATATATACCGAGAGAAGCATACGGAGACCCCGAAAATACAATATATATATATATATATATGTACATATATATATATATATATATATATGAATATCAATATTGATAATATAATGTGCTATATATAATATTGATAATATAATGTGCTATATTTATATGTAGTTAGTGCTCAACACGTATAGATCTTTTATATCTGAGGAGCGGTAGCATGCACATGAAGTCAATGGTGTTTAATAACAGTTATTTTCTCGCCTATGCGATTTTCAAACACAGTCGGTTGGAAAATCGCAGAGGCGAGAAACTCTCCGTTACTAAGCGCCATTGACTTCATGTCCATGCTAACTCATACAGAAAACACACACACATATACAAGGTGTGTCAAAAAGTGTCAAGATTTTTTGTACTTTTTGACGCACCTTGTATTCTGAAATAAATAACTTTCCATTAATTGTTCATTTCTATCTTGGTAAATACAGCTTCAAACTCGGCAAACTCATATATATATATATATATATATATATTATATATATATATATATTATCAATCAAAGCCTGAAGAAGATACCAGAAGATCTGAAACACGTGTTGCATGTAAAACAAAAAGAATTAAAAAAAAAAATTTTCTGAGAACAAAATACATTTTGCGGACCTTCTTTTTTTAAAATAAAATATTGAATTTTCTCCCGTTGGAACCAGAACAACATTTATATATATATATATATGAGAGAGAGAGAGAGAGAGAGAGAGAGTAAATAAACAATGTGTTTATTTGATATGGCCTTTAGCCGAGAATTTTTGGAGGATATGTGCTTAATTGAAGTCATACCTAATTTTGAAAATTAATTAGTTAATCATTAATGAATTTAGGCGGGCATATATGTTCAAATGTAAGGCTAAACAAATCGAGAAAATGTCAATCCCTGAATGTACATTTCGGCCTATTAGGTCTTATCAATAATAGAAGTCTTAATAGAAAATCTGAAATTTTTAAACAATGTCCTCATAAGAAAAAATTCTTCCTAAATGCATGGATAAGAGAAACTCAACATCCACCCTGAAAAACAATTCTACAATTTAAAAAAAAAACTGAACTTACATTGAAATCTTCTAATATAATACTAATATATAATTCAACAAAAGAATGGATTTTCATTAAATGAAATTAATTCACAAGACTTTACCATCTATGAAAAATCTTTAAAAATCTTAAATCATACTGACATTATAAAATATGATATTGAACGTATATATTTCAATGAAAAAATGAATTTTTGACAAAGGAACAACACCATCCACCTTTACATTATATTGGAAAAAATTTAAAAGACTCTACCATATATAAAAATGTTTTTTTTGAAAACATATACATCCTTTAATAAACGGAATTAATTTAAAAATAAAAAATAAAAAATTTTTCAAAAGAAATTTTTTTCTATTTTTAACGAATAAAGGGAGGTAACTTTGTTGGCATTGTTACAAAAAAATGCAATTTTTGAAAAAATTAAATTTTTAATAAATCCCAAGTGCACTAGCGTCCGCGAAAGCAACCGACGTTATTTGCGGTCCAGAATGTGACATTAAGAAAAGATCTTCAATAAACACCATGGGATCTAATTTAACGTGCTGATGATTGCGCCCTAGCAAGAAACCTGGGTAGCTGTTTATAATAAACGTTGATCTATAAAAACTCAGCAAATTAAATAAATATTAGCTCTCACAATTTGTGATTGAGCACTGTATTTTCTTTGTTTCATCACAAAAAAATTGTTTTTATATTATATATATATATATATATATATATATATATATATATATATATACCACAAATAGACGGATATATATATAAGTAAAAAGTAAAGTCGTCGGGGCGGCCTAAAGTCGGTATCAGCCACTCAGCGAGGGAGTCTATCCCCTTTTCAATAGCGCTAAACCAAGGAGATTGTTTTAGCATCTGAGGTGCAGCGCCACTCCTACCATCAGCTCCTTACTTTACCGCACAGATCCCTGTGCTACTCATACGCTGAGTTGGCGAGGACCGGTGTCGAACTAGGAACCTTGTGGTTTCTAACCGAACGCTCTACCGACTGAGCTAACCACAAATAGACGGATATATATATATATATATATATATATATATATATATATATATATATATATATATATATATATATATATATATATATATATATATATATATATATATATATATATATATATATATATATATATATATATATATATATATATATATATATATATATATATATATATATATATATATATATATATATATATATATATATATATATATATATATATATATATATATGTGTTGTGTGTGTGTGTGTGTGTGTGTGCGTGCGTGCGTGTGTGTCCAACATATTTAGTTGATTAAAACTTACGCGCCTCGCTAAACCCCGAGACATCGAGTAGGCATAATTTTTGGTAAAGTAATACTTTTGCAAATTACAAATATAACATTTACAACAGCTGCAAAGAGGAGAAAAGAAATCACTTGGGAACTCTATAGCCTAAATACACAACTGGACTGTTGGCGGGAGGTGTGTGTGGGGGGTAGGTTTTTCTTAAATTATCGACCGAAGTTATATCTTATTAAAAATGAATCTACAGGAAGCACTAAAAAAAACTCTAATAAGAAAGATGATAACGCCGTGTGTGTTACTGTCGCTAATTCTTGCGGGTCCTCAAGGCCAACGAGCAGATTGGTAGCATGGTTGGTTGGTTGGATTTTATGGCGTGTCAACCCCTGTTGGGCTATTTCATGTCGAAGAGGTTTTGTTTTATTAATCCTTGATGGGTAATCAATTTTTAACTAAATTTTTAAACTCCTTTTTTAAACTCTTTTTTTTCTATTTAACCCATAGATTGTACCCTAACAGGTAATACCACTTCGGTTCAGAGTATATTTGTCGCATACCCCACTTGTATGGACTGGGCACAAGGCTTCGTTTTAACGTGGGCCCACCCACAAGCCGAAGCTCATGAGTGTGAAAGAACAAAAATTGCGTCGATCCCCTCGGCATTCCCCCACAAGGGGCGCCTCAGGCGCTGGGCAACAAAACCAGCCCTGCCCCTTTAAGACAAGGGGGCAGGTATTGTCTGGGGGGATAGCCCCCTGGGATCGACGCTATTATTTGACTCTCGACAAGTCCAGCGGCCGAAGCTCGCTGGACCCCCGGCGTTAACCGGAAAACCGAGTGTGCAAAAAAGATACCACTTCGGTTCAGAGTTATGGTGATTAAGGAGTACTTCACATTCCCCAGAATTCCAGAATTGGAACTTCACCATCAAATAGAGTTTAACGTCATGTCCAGGACACTAAGACAGCCATCGCCTTGTAGCACGTCTATCATAAAAGGGAAATTGGGCTGGGAACATAACCAATTATCTCCATAGAATCACTACTTTAAAGACTGAAATCCAAAATAACCTTTTTGGCATTAAATGACTCACAGAGGTTGATATGCCGTTAAACAAAACTCAAACTCAAACTCTAGCATGCCTATCACAAAAGGGGAATAGTGCTGGGACTATAGGTTTAGGACAATCATGTAGATGGTAAGGATTGTCATGACCAGTCGATTGATTGTAGGGGACATCTCTGACATCACGGGCATGACTGTTGTATACCCTTTCTTTTCTTACTTCTACCATTCTTCTGATCATCTTTGGTATCTTACGTTCTTATTCTAATCGTCTGGACCCCGTCTTGGGAACTTCGTGTCTGGTCTTCTATTTATCTGTTCTTGGTCAGTCTTGTTGTCAAGACATTCATCAACCACAAAACCATATTATTTATTTCAACTTTTATTTCTTAACTAAACATATTTCTCTAACTAATCACAGCGCGCGTGTACAGTGAGTCTCAACTAAAGTAGTAACATCTTCACTGTCTGACGTCCAAGCCGAAACTGAAGACCCAACCAGGTCCCACATGACTTCACGTATTTCGCGGGCTTTCTGTAATATTCCATGGAAAGTCTCGCCCGTGATATGAAAAGGGCCATCCCCTCAGAAATACAGGGGGTTGACAATAATCTATGCATAGATTATATAACATGACTGTGACACATTAGTAAGCGTGTTTAAACTCCAGACGTACTATAACGTTCAACTTCAGACTCATACCCTTGGGAAAGGTGTGAATCTCCTCATCTATGGGTTAGATAGTACATTTGTTTGTCTACAAGGATTGCATTGGCATTAAATTCTCCACGAAGTTTGACATGCCATTAAACAAAAAAAAACTATATTGGGTGCGGTATAGAGAACTTGCCAAGTACGATGGCCGATAGGACAGAGAGAGAGAGAGAGAGAGAGAGAGAGAGAGAGAGAGAGAGAGAGAGAGAGAGAGAGAGAGAGAGAGAGAGAGAGAGAATCAGGAATATCCGGGCTGGTAGTACGACGTCATGGTGATGACAATGATTGATAAATCGGATAGACGAGAAACTGAGATTCACCAAGCAGCGTTGACATTATGTCTTTTTTTACCTTATTTATATATATATTTGCTCCCCCTCTATTTCTCTCTGTCTCTGTCTGTCTGTCAGTCTGTCTGTCTGTCTGTCTCTCTCTCTCTCTCTCTGTCTATATATATATATATATATATACATATATATATGAAGATAGGAGGGTTGGCGTGAATCAGTCAGAATGTGGTAAGGATAAAGGAAAAGTGGACAAAAAGGAATAACTCAAAACAAGTAGATGTGTCAAAGTTGTCACGAGTTAAATATTCTAAGGAATACGGGTGTATGCGTGGCGTAGTGGCTAACGTGCTGAGTTTGAACTCCAGTTATCAAGTTCACTTTCGGATTAATAATCTTGCTATGGGTTAAATAGTATAATATTCTTTTACAATGATGGCATTGGCAGTAAATAACCCACGAAGGTTGATATCCAATAAATAAACCAAACACTCCAGCTATGGTTTAAATAGTACAACTATTGTTTTTCTACAATGATGCCTATGGCATTAAATAACCCACGAAGGTTGATATGCAATTAACCAAAGAAACTGTTGTGATGTGTGGTTTCGTATTCTTTGTTGTAGTAATAGTAGTAATTCTCCGAGCGTATCTTAGCTCTATGTGTTAGCTTCTCTTAGCTAATATCCTCCATGTCCTCTAGACTGTCTCTATATATCTCCTGCTGTAATGCACATATGTAAATGAGATAACACGTCAATGGCTATCTCACTACAGAAACCAAAACCAAACCCTCCTGTTATGGGTTAAACAGTAGCACTGTTATTCTTCTACAAGGATGGCTTTGAGCTAAACCGGCCCCATCAATTTATCTCGAGCGCTGTATTTCTATTCCAGGGGAAGTTCCCGTGTCATAGTGGCCCACGTGCTGGGCTGCCCTACTAACAGCTTAAAGGTTTTAAGCTTTTAACAGTGCCCCTGTAAAATACCCAAAATCCATCAGTTGTTCCACACAGCTAAGATGTCTTAAAATTTGGACAAATTGAGAGTTCTTTTAAATTGGTTAAGAAACCCGTCAAGGAAAAGGAAAACTCTGAAATCAAACCTGGTATACTCTTAAAAATTAACCCAGTCACATCTTGCTTGTGACTCAGCATAAAAACAGATCTTGCGTGACATCCTGCTCGTGACGAGAAGTTTTGGTAAATACCTACTTAACATATAGTTATTTACTAAGCTTAGATGTGGCACAAGGCCAGAAATGTGGGGCACCCAGTGAGAATCGAACTCATTAACAATGGCCTACTAATCTAGCTTGCTAACCAGTACACTACGTGAGGTGCCCACCTACTTAATATATAATATTCTGCAGGGGGAATTTCGAAGAAAATTAAATTTTGTTTGAAATAAAACTGACGAGTTCACCCTCCTCCAAAAAGTGGATCTTCCAGTCAATTAAGACATTTCAATAATTTTAAACATTCCTGCATCTTGGAGGAGTGGTCTTCGAATAAGATGCTGTGAAGCCACACTATCAGCCTAAAGCATTTCGGCTTCTTTTAACGGTGCCGAGGGGTACTTTGGAATTGGTTATTTCCTAGTTGAGTAACATGAGTGACCCAGAAAAAAACAACACAAATTATTTATTTATTTTCCCATTAAACTAACCCTAAACCCCAACCCTAACCCTAACCCTAACCCCTAACCCTAACCCTTGTTCGACTTAAACTTTAAAAAAAATTAAAATTAAAATTAACAGTTTTATTACAAAATTTGTGGGTTCTGTTTTTTCTCTGTCACCCAGTAATATCATGTTACTCAACTTGTCATGTTAGGGTTTAGTGTTAGGGTTAGGGTTGGGGTTTATGGTTAGTTAAATGGGAAAATAAATAAATAATTTGGGTTCTGTTTTTTCTGGGTCACCCTGTAATATTATGTTACTCAACTTGGGGGCTTAGGACTAGGGTTTAGGGTTAGGGTTAGGGTTAGGGTTGGAGTTATGGTTGGGGTTTAGGGTTGGGGTTAGGGTTGGGGTTTAGGGTTGGGGTTTAGGGTTAGTTTAGAACTAACCCTAAAAAGTTTAAACTAACCCTAAAATGGGAAAATAAATAATTTGGGTTCTGCTTTTTCTAGGTCACCCTGTAATATTATGTTACTCAACTAGGAAATAACCCTGTAATTGATATGCCATTGGTCTCAATGAAAGCAGTTTGAATTGGGTTCCATTCCTTGGCCAATCCTTAATATTACTTTTACCATACGACTGATTAATGTATGACTCATGTTGTATTGTCTTCAAGTTTGTTTACAAGATAAACCCAAAACTATGCATTCTAATGATCTGCTAATGTTGTCATCAATCACTTTCCTCAACATTACGCTATATTTCAGTTTAGAATATTAAAGACATTTCTGTTGAGGTCGAATAGCACTACGAAATGCTTTCTCAAGAGAGAGTTAAACCATAAATTTCTTCTGCATGGGAATACTGTATATGATAAAAGCGTTTAGTTTAACGTTTTTTTCGCATTTTGAAGATTTTATTAAAAAGTCTCTAAATCGTAAGATTCCACGATGAACATATTGTTGTCTAAATAATTAAACTTTAGTCAATTGATATATAGATTCCATGGGATCCCTTATCTTAACAAACATGCAACATGTGGCACTAGGCCATTTGTATGGAGTACCTAGTGAGAATGTAAAAACTCTTTAACATTCATCCCACTAAACATGTGGCCCCATTGGGGGAGCCTCACCTCTCTGCAGAGGTGCAGTCGGTGCATTCTAACGCCCCACCGACAGGACGGTGAATTTTCTGAATTTTCTCATTTTTAGTTATCCAGCTTCTATGGTTATTTCCTAACATGATCAAAGAGGAATCACTCTTGACTGATAATTTTCTAATTTATTTATTGATCTACTAGGAAAAAATGAAGACGGGATTCGGGTTTCGGGTTTTGGTTTAGGGTTATGATTTAGGGTTAGGGTTAGGGTTTAGGGTTAGTTTAATGGGAAAATAAATAAATAATTTATCAGTCAAGAGTTGTTCCCCTTTGATCTTGTTAGACTTATAGGAAATAACCACTTTTTTATCCCTGAACTTTCTATGCCAAAGATTTTTTTAACCAATATTTTAATAATAAACTTTAAGTTTTAATTCTCACTATAAACAGATATTAAGTTTTCTTCTGGTAACAAATAAGACTTTTTGTAATTACTTAATATAACTAGAGATAAAAAATATGAATGAAAAAGTTCACAGCTTCAGAAAATTGTGTTCCATATAAGGAACAGTGGTAGAAAAAAAAAGTTAAAATAGAAATTATTTTGAATTAATATGAATATAATGGGATACTGGAAAATTTAATTATTCATTCAATACATTTGTTTTTTTTGTTTTTTTTAATTAATTCTCTTTTAATTAACATTTATATATCAGATTAAATTGTCAATTCAACGTGCTCATAGTATACATAACAGTTTAGTTATTTGATATATAACATTTGATAAGGTTAAGCTATGTGTGGGCTAGCTTACTACGCATTGGTTCATGAGGAAGACCTTCACATTAAGTATTACTGATTTCTGTAAGAGATACTAAAATTACTTTAACTTCTGCCGCCTTCATTCTAAGTCAGTGGTTGTTGTTGGTCATCATTTTCTACTCAGTAGTTTGGTGAGAGTCTCAAAGTTTAGCAAAGCCGAGATTAAGTCCGACATTTCAGAATTTAATCCTATCTCCTTTGGCACGCATTCGTCACATAACTCACTTAGAGCTGTCTGTCAACCAAACCCACGTTGTACAATTGTTTCGTGGCATTGAGTCGTAGACGCGGATAAATATCACATCAAGACCGGACAGGACACCAGACGTAACGACATAAAATGAACACGGTAAATCAGCTAATAAAGTGAATCTAGGAAATTAGCTCGGAGTGCATGTGGCAATACACACGACTGGGTATGAGCGATGATTTATTGGGAACTTGTTACATAATCTATGTGGTTGCATAAGATTATTGTCAATCCCCTGTAATTCTGACCCCTTTCATATCATGGCCGGGTCCTTCTATGGAAAATTACAGAAGCCCGCCAAATATGTGAAGTCACGTGGGACCTTTTTCAGAGAGTCCCCAGTTTGCAGTTGGACGTCAGGCAGAGCAGTCGGCCGTTTTGTGCTCTGCCTAAGGCTGGGACTCGCGCGCGCTATGTTAGTCAGATATTTAGTTACGTGAAATGTATAGTTTAAGGAAATAAAGTTTATATAAGTAAAATGTTCTGTGGTTGATGAAATGTCTTGGTAACTAAGAAATGAATCCAGGACGACCAGCCAGCTGGAACATAGCAATAGAAGACCAGACCTTAGAAGATATACCCGACCAAGATAGATGATAGACGATCAGTAGCAAAGCCGGCCAGAAGAATAGACGACAGAGTAAGAAGTAAGAAAGGTATATAACATTATATGCTGATTTGGTTTAGTGAAAAGATCAGTATATAACAAACTGTGTAACCGAAATGTATTCTTATAGAAACGTATTGGCTTAAATGTTTTTAGATATATTTTTGTAAGTCTTTTTATTATCTATTTCAATCGTGAACACATAGATTGTGTAGAAATATGGAAGAAAGGCCATGAGTCTTACGCACACATCTCGGAATAGCTTCTTGAAATTATTTAATTATTGGTACTAGTGTGACCTGTGGATATACCACAGTATGATAATTTAATTATTACAACGTTTGACATGTTTACTTAAGAGCATTTACATAATAGTTCAATATGTAAAAATTATAATTATCTTCATTTAACTGTCTCTCACACTTTCTTCTTCTTTATTTCCTTCTTTTCATCTTTTCATTCTGTTCGATTGAAACAGATTAGCACAATCGCTTCCGCGCGCCCACCCCTATCTCTATGTTTCCCCTACTTTCTTTCTCTCTTTCTTTCTTTTTTCTTTCTTATCATATTTTTCTGTGTAACATGATCTTTTTCTTCCCTTTCTTTTTTATAATAAAAACGGAATAGTCCATTATTTAGTTGAGGTGACAACACTTTCATATATATATAATATTTACTTCATTAACCTATTGTTTAAACAAAAAGTAAGTTTAAAAAACACACACAACCTATCAAATATCAGAAATCAAACATATACCTATTCTGCCAAAATATAGTTATTTAATGCCTGAAGAAGATAACAGATCTGAAACACGTGTCGCATATGTAAGTTAATAATAAATTTTGTTAAAAACATAATCCTTTTTGCAAACCTTCTTTTATATATATACATATATACATATATATACATGAGGAGTGAAGGATTGAGTAAATCCGACAAAATGTGGTTGGAAATAGAGGAAAATGTGAATATAACAGCATATCAACTAAATTCAGTTGATATTTCGCCTCATTGTTTGGCTGAAGCTTTTTCAAAATTTTATTAATAATTTATAATCATGAATAAAATTTTGAAAAATCTTCCGCCAACAATGAGGCGAATTATCAACTGAATTTAGTTGCTGTGTTGTTATATGTACAGTTTTCCTCTATTTTCAACCACACACACACACACACACACACACACACACACACATATATATATATGATGGTCATGGAGGCGCGTGGACTAATGGTTAGAGTCGTTGGAAACGGACTCGTCGACCCGAGTTCAGTTCCTGGGCGAAGCTGTTTGCATTTCACATAGCGCTAACACCCTTGGGAAAGGTATGAATCCATTTCTCCCTCCAGCTATGGGTAGATAGCAGAGCAGACTGGGCTCTTTTACCGTGGCTAGGTAACCAGTCTAGGAGAAGGAAAACTCTGAATTCAAACCTGTTAAACTCCGCTTGATAAATTGACCTTGTGTCATATCCTTCTCGTGCGGAGGGGTTGGTATATATATATATATATATATATATATATGTGGTTGTGTGTGTGTGTGTGTATTTTGGCAGCATTCTTTCATTTATACATGTAGAATTAAAAAAGGCACATCTCCTGTTTAACAATTTTATTTTTGATCTTTTTTCTGGCCAATTTTTTAATGTTTGGGTGGAATTGGTAGATAAGTCCACCAAAGTTCAGTTCTCGAGTAAGTGCCGAAGTACTCGGGAACTGAACTTTGGTGGACTTATCCACCAATTCCACCCAAACATTAAAAAGTTGGCCAGAAAATTAGAAAAGATCAAAAAAAATTGTTAAACAGGAGATGTGCCTTTTGTTTAATTCTAATATATATATATATATATATATATATATATATATATATATATATATGATGCTCTTCCAAGATTTTAAAACAGCCACTCCTTTTCTCTTTTGTATTTATTTCTGTAATCCACATAACCTGCTACTAATAGATTCCGTACTTAGACGAGGGACTACTTAAGCATCAGCAGGTAATGTAAGTAACCTGGGGCCTGTATGCCATATCTACGCAAAGCTTAGTAAATAACAACTTGCTACAAATGGTTAGTTTACCGTTTATTTATTTTCAGAAAATCTTTTAGAATTTTATCTTTACAGATTGTTTTGTCTACAAGTGTTTTCATGGCTATTAAGATAGTTGCAACACAGATTTTCAGATAGAGGTTGCAACCTAAAAAGAAAACAGCCTGTAGCTTCCTTACCAGAAAGAAAATCATTAGTTTACTTCTTTCTTTTTTTCTTTTTTTTTTTTTTTTGATACTGTGATTAGTATTACTAGCAAAAATATGCGACCTCTGCCCGGCTCAAGTAAAATACTTATGAGATTGTTTGTTTGTTTGTTTGTTTTGTTTTACGGCATATCAACCTCAGTGGGTCATTTAATGCCGATAAAGTTTTGAAATAAATCAATTCTTAATGGATAATACCATTTTTTTATAAATACATTTTTCTATTTAACCCATAAATGGGACCCTAACAGGTACTACCACTCTGGGTCAGAGTGGACCAGGGAGCAATGGTGATGAATGGGGTGCTCCACATTCCCCAAACCTCCAAAACTGGAGCCTCACCATCAGATAGAGTTTAACATCATTCCCAGGACATGTAGACCCGCAGCCTCCGCCTTCTAGCACCCATATGATAAAAAGGGGTTGGGGCTTGCCATAAGGGCAATAGGATTGCGAAAATCATATAGGTGCTAGGGCTTGACGTGACCAGCCGATTGATCGGAGGGAGCCTCTCCGACCGCCCGTCTAGCCCAAGATAGGGCCAAAGTGGAGTCATGAACTGCTCATCCACCTGGGTTCTATCCTTAAGCATCACGGGTCGCCACCCACGGCCAACAGGTGGCCCCATTGGGGAGTCTTACCCCTCTGCAGAGGAAAGTCGGTGCATTCTAACGCCCCAGCCGACAGGGCGGATACTTATGAGAGTTTTAAAGATTATTATTTCAACCAGAAATCTATTTGTCTGAGTCCTGTTATTGGAAGGATTTCGTCTGTTTTTTAAATGCTGATTTTCACGGACTGGAATGAATTGCTACGTTTGCTTTATTTCTTTGTATAACATTATGAATAATTTTAATTTCTTTTGAGAACAATTCCCACCCGACAGGTACGCCTTTTTTTCTTTTGTCGATAATGATTATCAAGTAAATCTCATAACATGTCTAGCCGTTGTCTTCCTCCTCCTCCTCCTCAACAACAACAACAACAACAACAACAACTACTACTACTACTACTACTACTACTACTACTACTATTTGAAAAATTCATAATCCAGTTTAAAATTGTTTTATATCAGAAAGGGTTAGGCATATGAATGACCGTGTTAATAAAGTCGGTCATCTAATACACGTCTGTCTATATCTCCCTCCATATACATATACATGGTGTGTCAAAAATAGTATCGACATTTTTTGTACTTTTTCACACATCTTGTACTCTGAAAAAAAAAAAGTTCCATTCATTCTTCATTTCGATCTTGGTAAATATAGGTTTAAATTGGCACTTTTTAACATACCTTGTATTCAGAAAAAAATGAATGAATGGAACGTTATATATACTAGCAAATATATGCACCCTCCGGGTGCAAGTATTTTAGTTAAATTTTATAATAAAATATCATATTAAATTCGAAAGGCTAATGAAACTGAATAAGAATGTAGATAAAAAGATTTTGAACAGAGGGGGTATGATTGAAAAATAGAACAACTTTGAAACTAACTCTTCCATCATTTTCGTTACTCCCGTCTTTCATTGGTAAATTTTCCTAATTAAACTGTTTAGTTAAAATAGGAAGTAAAGAATAATATTACAGTTATTTCTTCTTGTTAATGGATTTCTTTTAAGATTTATTGAAGAGATTTTTGCATATTCAATAAGATAAAACCAAACAATTAGAAATCAATAATACTAAGCATATATTTATTAAAATCAATTTTTAAAGGTCAATATGCCTTCCCATTCATACTGTAAACCGCTATTTTGTTGTATATATAAATACAATTGCATGTTATTAGTATGTAGATATGGTCAACAGTGTAAGTAATGAAAAACAATTTTTATTAATAATTGAAGGTTTAAATAAAAATAAAATCATGGAGAATATGATGTAAATAACTAAAGGAATTGTGACTTGTATAGTAATATAGTTTCGGTTACAGACAGACAAACCTACAATCTCCATTATAATAAGAAGATATTTGGTAATGAGTAAGACCTGACAAAAATGCTAGGAAAGTTTGCGGTTCGATTCAATGTAAAATATATAAATGTAGAAATGTGGAACCCCCTAAAATTTAAGTTATACGGTTACGTAATAGTAAAAATTAACTAGATTTAGGATGACGTGTGAATGACTAACTTATTGGCTTCTGATTGGTCGAAAAGTGCCAACAGGGTGAAGAGTGAAAGGGGCATAGTGAGAAGAGGGAGTCGATTCGATGTTTTTCGGGGTGGACGAAGGCTGATTTTCACGAACTGGAATAAATAGTCACGTTTGTTTTATTTCTTTGTATAACATAATGAATAATGTAAGTAAATATTTTCTAAATGAACATTTAAGTCCTGACAAAAATGCTATGAATGTTTGCAGGTAATTGTTCGATTCAATGTAAAAATATATAAATGTGGAAATGTGGAACCCCCTAAAATTTAAGTTATATAGTTAAGTAATAGTAGAAATTAACTAGATTAAGGATGACGTGTGAATGACCGACCTGTTGACTTCTGATAAGTAAAAAAGTGCCAACGGGACGAAGAGTGAAAGGGAGATAGGGAGAAGAGGGAATTCGACGTTTTTCGAGGTGAACGAACGTGAGAGTCTTGTTGAGGGTTTGGAGAAGGTGCATTACAATGGCCGTTGTGTCCGATCGAGGCCTTTTATTTTGGGATAAAATTAATGAGCTCTAAAAAAACAAGTGTTCTTTATTAAAAACTATTAACGGCACAAGACAAGACATCCTTAAGAGAAGCCAAGTCGTGCCAAACAGACAGAAGCCAGCCAGCCAGCTAGCCAGCCAGCCCAACAACCGATGCAGAAAAGCATCAACTTCATTCCATAATTGCACAGATCCAACCGGATCCTATCCATAGATAAGTAGAACAGTATAAGTATAGAAATTACATACTCCTCAATTAGCTGCCACGTCACATATACAGTTTTATTACTGTTGTGAGGTTTTAAGGGGTCAAATAAGAACAAAATGACGGGTAACAAATGTAGGAAAATGTATTAACAAAAGAGTAGACAATTAAAGTACAGAGAAGTGGGAATTACGTCCGACAAATATAATTGTGAGCTTTGGCTTACTCTCAAGCAACAATTGTCCCTGTTACTTATAGTAACCCGTCGGCGCATTCCATGTATTAACAAAAAGTAGACAAATACAATACAGAGAAGTGGGAATTACGTCCGACAAATAGAATTGTGAGCTGACTCGCATTGGCTTACTCTCAAATCACAATTGTCCCTGTTACTTATAGTAACCCGTCGGCGCATTCCATTAGTCTTATAGGGTGTATCCCCTATAACAATTACTAATGACTTCTACACTCTAAAGCTCTTTAAATGGACCCGCTACCTAACATCAGACCGTTGAACCCAACTAAAGACAGCTTCAAAGGATTTGTTTGAGATGACTTCCATTATTTTGAATAAATAGACTTAAGTGAATAGCACTTTGGAGTCGCCCCTGATATTATGCAAGGCTTATACCAAAAGAAGGGCCCTCAAACCTGGGGATGCAGCTCAACTGTTCGTGTGGCTATTAGCAACACTGTTGGGTTTGTTGTGTAAGATTCAAAGTGAATATTTGAAGAACATACAACTCCGACAAGGGTTGAGGGACAATACATTTAATAGATAACAGCACATGAATACAAAGGATACATAATAGAAGAGTAACATGGACACATAAGATACAAATACAAGAGTAGATAAACCTACATATATAAAAGGACTGGAGCGTCATAGATAGAAATGACTTACAAGGAGGGGGGCCGGAGCCCCACCGAGAAAGGGGTAGACCGTGTCTAACCCATGTGGTCTCGTAGCGAGGAAAGAGGAAGAGAAATTCGAATCAGCCGCTTAAATACCATACGTCCCCTGGTGAAAACAAGCGACAACAAGCCGGGTAGATAACTCCTCCACGCCAAGGAAAGATAATCCCCTACAGTTGTACATACGCTTGTGCCATCCCCTGTGCGCGCCTCGTTGCCACAATCAGTACCACCCATACAATCATTAAATTCCTCGTAAAATTCTACCCTAGAAATGTCTTTTTTGATCTTGGAACAAAGGTTTGTTTTAATTTGCATTTCTGGACTAACTGAGCGATATACAGAAAGACCATCGATATAATATAAGATTATTACAAACAAAACACTGCCCTGTCGTTGGGGCGTTAGAATGCTCCGACTGCACCTCTGCAGAGGGGTAAGACTCCCCCAATGGGGCCACCTGTTGGCCGTGGGTAGCGAACCCGTGATGCTTAAGGATAGAGCCCAGGTGGATGAGCAATTCATGACATGCAATACTCCACTTTGGCCCTATCTTTGGCTAGACGGGCGGTCGGAGAGGCCCCCTCCGATCAATCGGCTGGTCACGTCAAGCCCTAGCACCTATATGATTTTCCTAACCCTATTGCCCTTATGGCAAGCCCCAACCACTTTTTATCATATGGGTGTGAGGTTCCAGTTTTGGAGGTTTGGGGAATGTGGAGCACCCCTTCATCACCATTGCTCCCTGGTCCACTCTGACCCGGAGTGGTAGTACCTGTTAGGTTCCCATCTATGGTTAAATAAAATGTATTTATAAAAAATTGTTTTATCCATTAAGAATTGATTTATTTTCAAAACTTTATCGGCATTAAATGACCCACTGAGGTTGATATGCCGTAAAACACAAACAAACAAACAAAACAAAACTAATACTTTACGCAATGTTTTTGCTTTGTTAAACACTAGCAAAAAATTGGGCGTAAATTAGATAATCCC
>CM042150.1:103811799-103816799 GCA_023376005.1 Doryteuthis pealeii
TGGTGGGATGAGGTGCTGTGCATCTCTGTGCGGGCCTGCGTTGCACATATCAGTTCTGTACCGACACCCATATGTAGTATGGTAAATCATTAATTCCTCGTAAATATTCTACCCTAGAAATGTCTTTTTTGATCTTGGAACAAGGTTTGTTTTAATTTGCATTTCTGGACTAACTGAGCGATATACAGAAAGACCATCGATATAATATAAGATTATTACAAACAAAACACTGCCCTGTCAGTTGGGGCGTTAGAATGCACCGACTGCACCTCTGCAGAGGGGTAAGACTCCCCCAATGGGGCCACCTGTTGGCCGTGGGTAGCGACCCGTGATGCTTAAGGATAGAGCCCAGGTGGATGAGCAATTCATGACATGCAATACTCCACTTTGGCCCTATCTTGGGCTACACGGGCGGTCGGAGAGGCCCCCTCCGATCAATCGGCTGGTCACGTCAAGCCCTAGCACCTATATGATTTTCCTAACCCTATTGCCCTTATGGCAAGCCCCAACCACTTTTTATCATATGGGTGTGAGGTTCCAGTTTTGGAGGTTTGGGGAATGTGGAGCACCCCTTCATCACCATTGCTCCCTGGTCCACTCTGACCCGGAGTGGTAGTACCTGTTAGGGTCCCATCTATGGGTTAAATAGAAAAATGTATTTATAAAAATTGTATTATCCATTAAGAATTGATTTATTTCAAAACTTTATCGGCATTAAATGACCCACTGAGGTTGATATGCCGTAAAACACAAACAAACAAACAAAACAAAACTAATACTTTAACGCCAATGTTTTGCTTTGTTAAACATAGCAAAAAATTGGCGTTAAATTTAATAAGCATTAAACTTAATTCTTCATACTTGTCAAAAGTTAACACGTACAGAATCATTCGTCTGTCAAATATTACAATCGTCTTTTCTTCGAGCCTCGTTTTCTTTTCGGAGTTCATCTCATATTATCACGTCACATGACACAAAATTGTCAAAGCTTATTAATTGTAAGCAATTTGAATAATTCTCTGTTGGAATTTCTTTCTTTTTTTTACCGAAAAAAAACAAGTTGTCTTTGCTCTACCTCCCACCGGTGTCTCTGCTTTTTTTATCTGTTTTATTTTCATTTTATTTTTTTAAATTTTTTTTTTTATTTGTTTTTTATTTGTTTTTTATCTTTTTATTCAAAAAAATTTTTATTAGTAGGAAGGTTGCGAGACCTCGCCCCCGGCTGTGGTTCAAAGTTATCGATCGTATTAAGACAAAATTGTCAATATTGTTATGGATTTACTCCGACTTTGCCTTTTATGGGCGTAAAAAAGAAAAAGAAGACAAAATAATAAAACATGTTGTTAAATGGGATGAAAGGATTTATATGTCCTTTGATGTCAATAACGAACATCATTTCTTAATCTTAATTTTGAAATTGTCTTCTCTTTTTTTTTCTTTCTTGAAAACTGTCATCTGGCTAACGTCATCGGGTGATGTAGATTAAAATAATTCAAGGTAATCTTTGTCAAACGAGGAATGGCTGAAAACGGAAGGATTGTGGATTTTATAAGGACTGGTCGTGTTCAGAACGTAGATTGGTGGTTCATATAGTTATATTAGTGCTGTAACCTGTGTAACATTATAAGCAAATAGCAGAAGAAGAGAAAATATTACAAGAAGAAGAAGAATATCAAAGTACAATAGATTGGGTGAAAACAAAGAAAGGCTATTGAGACAAATTAAATACAAAGAAGAAGATGAAGAAGGAGGAAAAGGAGAGAATTATATATACATGATGAATAAGACAAGAAATTGAGTTCTCAAGAAGAAGATGAAGAGCAGAAGGGGATGATGAAGAGGAAAGGGAAGAGCTGATATTTAGATAAATAAAAAGAAGAGAATGAGTGCAAAGAAAAAGAAAAAGATGAAGACAAAGAAGAATAAGTTATAGCAAAAGTATTAATTCGGTAAAAGAAGAAGAAGAAGAAGAAGAAGAAGAAGAAGAAGAAGAAGAAGAAGAAGAAGATAGATAGATAGATAGATAGATAGATGGAGAGAGGGAGAAAAACCACAACAATAAAATGATATAATATAACGATTGAAGAGAGAGATTTAATAGGAAGAAATGAAAGAAAGAAATAAACTGATGTGAGAAGAAGAAGAAGAAGAAGAAGAAGAAGAAGAAGAAGAAGAAGAAGACCACCACCACCACCACTAGCAGCAACAACAGGAAAGAAGAAACGAAATAATTGCAAGAAAGAATAAAAAGAGGAAGAGGAAGAAGAGGGAGAACAACAACAACGAGAATTATGAGAAAGAAGAGAAATAATTGCGGAAGAGCAAAAACAACAGCAGTAGCAGTAGCATCATCAACAGCAGCAGCAGCAGCAACAACAACGACAACAACAATGACAATAACAACAACAAAGAAGAAGAGAAATAATTCAAGAAGAATAAGAACAAGAACAAGAAAAGCAACAACAACAACAACAAAAGGAAATAAACTTGAAGAAGAAGAAGTAGAAGAAGAACAGCATCAACAACAAGAGAGGTGCAACTTGAAGAAGAAGAAGAAAAAGAAGAAGAAGAAGAAGAAGTAGTAGTAGTAGTAGTAGTAGTAGAAGAAGAAGAAGAAGAAGAAGAAAGAAGTACAATAACAACAACAACAACAACAACAAAGGAGAGAAATAATTGCAGAAGAAGAAGAAGAAGAAGAAGAAGAAGAAGAAGAAGAATATTTCTTTCTTTCGGAAGAAGAAGAAGAAGAAGAAGAAGAAGAAGAACAACAACAACAACAACAACAACAACAACAACAACAAAGGAGAGAAATAATTGCAGAAGAAGGAGAATAAGAATAAGAATATTCCGTTCTTTCTTTCTTTCTTTCTTTCTTTCAGAAGAAGAAGAAGAAGAAGAAGAAGAAGAAGAAGAACAACAACAACAACAACAACAACAACAACAACAACAACAACAACAAAGGAGAGAAATAATTGCAGAAGAAGAAGAAGAAGAAGAAGATGAAGAAATAATTATAAGAAAGAAAGCTACCTTGCTTAGGGGGTGGGATTACAGCTACCTGATTGACCGCCCAGCTTGCAACTCAATAAGATTCTTGCCGCTCTGTCGATTACCAACCCAAGACCCAAGTTGTTTATAAAAACACACCAAACATCTTGTATTTACATCATATTGGGCTTATAGGTCGACATTCGCTTATAATTGGTTGAATTGATTGGTGAATAAAAAAAAGAAAAAAACACTTGATTAATTCTTTAAGGTCAAAGATTTTTATTTATTAATTATCCGATATATAAGTGCTGGATACAATTACTTTAACAATATTTACAGATGTGTGTGTCCTTATTAACGGACAAAGTGTATCGTTCGTCGTGTCACGTTCCTACACATGCGCAGTCACAGTTACTAAATTTTAGCAAAAGACACGGGGATTAACTTCCGGTTGGGAGAACCAGTTTGCCTTGCAATGTAATATTTGAAACGCTGATGAGGGTAAAGAAGACATAGTTGGTAACTGTTAGTTTCTTACCTATGCGATTTTCAAACCAGGTCAATTATTTATGTTCATATTTCAGTCTTTCAGTTTTGGGAGTGAAAGAATCGTGCATGAAAACTTCAAACGTCAACTTCGAAAGGGTTACACCTGTCATATTGGAGAGAACAGAGAGGGTTGGAAATGTCAGACATGTAGTCGAATTCTGCTTTCTAGGGTTGGATATGTCAATCATAGGAAATATCACCAGGGTCAATTCATGCAAATTTCAGGAACAAATAATGTGTCTTGTGCAATCTGTAACAAAGTCTGTAGGTCAGCTTCTGGTCTTAAGAGACATATGGTGGTGCATAAGCATCAAATTTTATCATCTGATTCAACGGGAAGGACGTCCTTTCTATGTCATATTTGCATTCTCGCTGAATATCCCATACTTATGAACTTGTGTCATATACTAATCATGGGGAAGGGGTTGGGTAAATACTAATGTGACAGTCAAAAATAATAGGGAGTAAACAATTATTAAAAAGAGCAAGTGTGACTTGTCTGTGTTAATATTGTTGATTGCCTTATTAAATCTGCTCCACCCTATACACACATACAGATATATATATATATATGTATGTATATACATATATATATATATATATATACAGATATATATATATATATATGTATGTATATATATATATATAAAGAGAGGTGGGAGAGAGAGAGAGAGGGGAGGGAGAGAGAGACGGGTGTGTGAGAGAGTAAACGTGTGTGTATGGGATAGAGAGTGCGCGCGCTCAAGAGAGAGAGAGAGAGAGCATGTGTGTGTTTGTGTGTTCAAGAGAGTGAGAGGGAGAAGAGACAGTGAGACAGTGGAGGGATAGGGATATATATATATATATATATATATATATATATATATATATATATATATATATATATATATATATATATATATATCAGGGAAAGGAAGGAAGAACTCAACACCGTAATTCCATAATAAACTTATTTCGACCAAAATTGGGGCCTATATAAATCTAAGTTGATTTAATATAGCTCCCCAAAATTCAGTCTCATCAGATGGGGATCAATTTACTTTTGAACTTGCACCTCTCAAAAAACAAAAAGTAGAATTTAGAAAATAAATTCAAACAAAAATAATACAAATTTTTTTAAATATATATATATATATATATATATATATATATATATATATATATAGAGAGAGAGAGAGAGAGAGAGAGAGTATGTGTGTGTGTGTGAGAGACAGAGACAGAGAGAAAGAGAGACAGAGAGAGTGGGAGATAACGTGTTGAGTGTTTGTGTGTGAGAAAAAGAAAGAAAGAGTGAGCATCTATGTGTGTGGGTAGAGAAAGACAGAGAAAGAGGGCGTGTGTGAGTGTGTGTGTGTGAGAGAGAGAGAGAGAGAGAGAGAGAGAGAGAGAAAGAAAGAACGTGTATAAGAGAGAGAGAGAGAGAGAGAGAGAGAGAGAGAGAGAGAGAGGAAGTGAAGGGA
>CM042150.1:103821799-103826799 GCA_023376005.1 Doryteuthis pealeii
AGGACCTTCTTGAACTCGGCAAGCTTCTCTTCGAACTCGGGAACCTTCTTGTCGAACCCGGGAGACTTCATGTCGTAATCGGGAGCCTTTTCGACACTTCGGACCGAATCCACGGGGGTAGACTGTTCTCATTCTGTTAACCATGACCGGGTACAAGTGTTAAACTGTGCTAATTATTTTATGTTGCTGTCGCCTTTCACCAGGCTTGAACCTGCGACGTAGAGATAACTGTCAGAACTGGATTACTTCAACGCCGATATTCGTTGTGCTATGAGTCCAATTATGCTTTTGCTCAACATTCCATTTCTCCGGTACTGAATAGACAGTCTGATCTTTTTCAGTGTCTCACAGTACCTTTCTGCATTTATTGTGACACCCGAAGTCATCAAGTTAACCAACAATGCCCACTTTCGATCCCAAAACACATTTGCTTCATCCACACTTTTTGGCACAGTCGATAGGAAAGAATTGGTGCATCAAGGGTTGCCACAAACCCAATCAACAACCGACTTCAGGAATTTTGAATTCAGAGTTATCCCTCTCCTAGACTGGTTACCTACCCAAGGCTGAAGGGCCCAGTCTGCCCTACTATTTAACCCATAGCTGGAGGGAGTATATATAGATTCATACATTTCCCAAGGGTATTAGCGCTATGTGAAATGCCAACAGCTTCGTCTAGGAATTGAACTCGAATCGACGAGTCCATTTTCCACGACACTAACCACTAGCCCACGCGACTCCCTCCATATATATATATATAATTTTAATAATTCTTACCATAAAAATGCATTGCAAAGGATCTTTACTATAAAAATGTATTGTATATTTGGTAACTCAACTTGAAATCCTATGGCCTTCGATAAAAAGGCAGACAAACAAATTTTTCGCAATTCTAAAAGTAAAGAGTGTTCAATACATCAGTAGAGCAAATAATAAAGTTAAACCTAATAAGTCAGATATAACAACAAACAGGACCTATAATCAACCGTTTATCGCGAATAAACACACGTGAAATCGACTGCAATTAATCAATATCTTGATTAATCCAGTGGATTTAACCCTGAAGATCCTTATGGTGAAACTCGAGTAGGTTATTACCGTGTACCTTTATGATAATAAATTTGCTCTACTAACGTATTGAGCTCTTTATATTTGTTATATCGCTGCCCTATCATTGTGAAACTTGAATCTACAAACCACTGTGACCATTTTCACCCGCAAGTCACCTTTTCCACAAATACCATATATATATAATGTGTTATGGGATAAAAAAAAAACAGGGGAAAAATTGAAGCATTTTTACCATTGCCACGACTTTTAATGAAAGTTCAATTGCTTAGTAATGAAAATTAAGTGATTATCTCCCTTGATTATAATTATCTAAGTTCCCTTATTTGTAGGGAAAAGTCATAATTTTCTAAAGAGAATGTTCTCAGAAACACACCAAAGAAATCTCTTTGAATTTTCCTTTTCTTGATTTGATATCAATCTTAAAATGTGATTAGTTCTTTTGGTAATGGTTAGTAAGGAGTTGTTTTGAGTTTGAAAGAAAGAAATATATACCAGTCTGGGAGAAAGAAAAAAAGAAAGAAAGAAAGAAAAAAGAAAGAGGAAAGATATACAGTCTGGGAGAAGAAAAAAAAGAAAGAAGAAAGAAAGAAAAGAAAGAAAGAGGAAAAGATTATACAGTCTGGAGAAAGAAAAAAAAGAAAGAAAGAAAGAAAGATATAGTCTGAAGAAAGAAAGAAAGAATATATACAGTCTGGGAGAAAGAAAAAAGAAAGAGAAGAAAGATAATAGTCTGGAAGAAGAAAGAATATATACAGTCTGGAGAAAGAAAAAAGAAAGAAAGAAAGAAAGATATATAGTCCTGAAAGAAAGAAAGAAAGAAAGAAAGAAAGAAAGAAAGAAAGAAAGAAATATATACAGTCTGGAAGAAAGAAAGAAAGAAAGAAAGAAAGAAAGATATATAATGATTGCGGACTTTTACTTGGTGATATTGTAAAGAAATCGAATCACCATCATTCATCAGTTGATATATTCCTTAGAAATTATGAGAAAACTGGAAAATAGGATCAAAAGTTGTGACTACAAGAAAAACGAAAAAAGAAAAAAAGAAATCCCTATTTCTCAAGATAGGAAAATTGTTAGAGTAGCCAAGCGGAAGCGTACTTCAATATCTCAACTACTCAAAGATAAGTCGAAATTAATAAATCTTTTTGTATTGGTTGTCTGTTTTTGTTTTTGTCCAATGAGTAGCACAGGGCTCTATGCGGTAAAGTAAGGAGCTGGTAGTAGGTGTGGTGCTCCACTTCAGACGCTAACGTAATCTCCTTCGTCTAGGGCTAGTGAAAAGTGGATAGATTCCTCGCAGTCGATTTATATATATATATATACAACTCAAAAAATAAAAATACTACTCTGATGAAGGTCGGCAAAATCTGTGTACGGAACATTTTATGCATTTTTCCTATTATTATTATCATCATCATTTCAACTCCATCTGATTATTTTAATAATAATAATAATGTAAATCCGTATACATTTTGATAAACAGACCGAAACACATGTGTAAGTGATATCGATTAAAAGTGATATTGATAAAATTCATTTTTATCTATCTACATTTCTTTTCTTCCCTCATTTTTTCCTCATATATATATATATATATTGGGAGAATATGTGCTTAATTGAATTTGTACCTAATTTTGAAAGTTAATTAATTAATAATTACTTAATTAGGCGGGCATACCTATTTAAATGTTAGGCTAAACAAATCGAGAAAAATTTGATTTTTCTCGATTTGTTTAGCCTTACATTTAAATAGGTATGCCCGCCTAATTAAGTAATTATTGAAATAATTAACTTTCAAAATTAGGTACGATTTCAATTAAGCACATATTCTCCCAAAAATTGTCGGCTAAAAAAAGCCATATCAAAAACACATCGCTCGTGTATTTATATATATATATATATATATTTCTTTGGTGTGGTACCAAGTTTCTTGGTACAAGGTGATTCTAGGCTAGTCCTATTCTCTACCAGTAATTTGTTGTAGAGTTCAGGTTCCGTATGAGAGCTCAATGTTTAATTATTGTAAACAGAGCAAAGTTATTTGTGTATAAAAAGGCCTTAAATACCATGGGTATCGTGATTATGGACCATTTCCAATCGTGGGTATCTAGGGACCACGAACTTCTTCAGACCACGTATATCTTTAATAAAAGATATACGTTTTATTCACAAATATATATATATATATATGCGTGTATTTCGAGGGTTTTTTTCTTGGCATTTAGGATGAAATGTTTGGGGTATTTTAGAGTCGTTGTTATATAATCTATGCGGTTGCATAAGATTATTGTCAATTCCCTGTAATTCTGAGGGGATGACCCTTTTCATACCATGGCCGGGCCCTTCTATGGAAAATTACAGAAGCCCGCCAAAATACGTGGGACCTGTTCGGTCGCCAGTTTTCAGTTAGACGTCAGGCAGAGAAGTTGGCCATTTTAGGTCCTGCCTAAACTGGAACTCACGCGCGCTATGTTAGTTAGAGGATTATGTATAGTTAAGGAAATAAAAGTTTGTATAAGTAATATGTTTTTGTGGTTGATGAATGTCTTGGTAACAAGACTAAGAAATGAATCCAGGACGACCAGACAGCAGGAACATAGCAATAGAAAACCAGACCTTGGGAGATCCGAGACGATAGACCAGACCAAGTCAAGATGATAGAAATACCAAAGACGATCAGAAGCAAAGCCGGCCAGAAGAAAATACGACCAGATATAGAAGAAAGAAAGAGATATATAACATTATAATTACTAGCAAATATATGCACCCTCCGGGTGCAAGTATTTAAGTTTTAATGTAATAAAATATTGTATTAAATTAGAAAGGCTAATGAAACTAAATAAGAATACAGATAAAAAGATTTGAAACAGAGGGAGTATATAATAAAAGATTTGAAACAGAGGGGTAGTATAATAAAAAATGGAACAACTGAAACTTACTCTTCCATCACTCTCGTCTTTCATTGTTATTTTTTCGAATTTAAGTATTTATTTAAAAGAGGAAGTGAAGAATAAAATGACAGTTATTTTATCTTGTTAATGGATTTCATTTAAGATTCATTGAAGAGATTTTTGCTTATATTCATTAAAATAAAACCAAACAGTTAGAAATCAATAATACTAAGCGCATATTTATTAAATTCGATTTTTTAATATTAATATGCAAATTAGCCTTCCCGTTCACATTGTAAAGCACTATTTTGTTGTATATATAAATATAATTGCATGTTGTCCGTATGTAGACATAGTTAACAGTATTAATAATGTAAGTCAATTTTATTAATAATTGAGGTTTAAATAAAAATAAAATCATGGAGAATGTGATGTAAATAACTAAGAGAATTGTGACTTGAGTAGGAATATAGTTTCGGTTACAGACGGAAAAGCACACAATCTCCATTATAATAAGATTTAGTGTCAGTGAAGAAGGCGCTATGCAACATCGTGAGGGAGTTCTCTGTGTACTTGTATTCGTTTTCTAAGTATTGTGGGATACATATGCGTAGTGATCTTAGGTAGAACCAATTCTAAGACCCGATTTAATCTTCTTATTGTGATGAGGGTCGAAGTGTATGTAGTCGTTTTTGTTGGTGGACTTGCGGTAGACTTTATAGGTGAGTTTGTTTTGGGATTTTATTAGTAGGGCGTCGAGGAATGGTAAGGTGTTGTTTTATGGTAAGGCTTACCGACAGAATGGGCTTCTTTGATCTTCTCTCGTCCTCCGTCCTTATCGGATATCTCTCTTAATAAGTCATCTAGATGGCATCCAGTGTCCACATGCAGCTGTTGAATGTAAGTTTTTCTTTCTTGAACGCAGATAGGTTTATATGTAGAAATACATAGAAGAACACGCTTATATGTCTGTCCTTGTTTTTTTATATGATGTATGCTTATACACACATCATATATATGTATATAGACACCCAC
>CM042150.1:103829299-103846799 GCA_023376005.1 Doryteuthis pealeii
GAACGAAATCTTAAATCTATTGTACACTATAATAAATAAATACAGCTCTTACAGAAGTAATTGAGCACTTTATTATCATTTCTCCAATACTAACAAAGGGTTAACGATATATATATATATATATATATATATATAAATATATATATGACGGCATATAAAACGCATGGGCATATAAGACGCACCCCCATTTCAGCAGGTCAGATTCAGGAAAAGGTTTTTAGTGTATTTAAGCATATATTGTTGAAAACAGTCTAGCTGTGCATTACACAAGCAGAAACATAGCTGTATAAAAGCAATTTGGCAGTACAGACAAGCAATAAGCATACACAATACATTTTAATTAGTGAGCATCATAGAGAAGATTAGCCTTGGCCTACGAGAGGTTTAAAACTTTACCTACGATGTATAAGATGCAGGGCAAATTTTTGAGACAAAATTTTGGGAAAAAATGCGTCCTATATGCCGTCAAATACGGTATATATATATATATATATATATATATATATATATATATATATAAATAAGTAAAAAGTCGTCGGGGCGGCCTAAAGTCGGTATCAGTCAATCAGCGAGGGAGTCTATCCCATTTTCAATAGCGCTAGACCAAGGAGATTATTTTTGGCGTCTAAGGTGGGGCGCCACACCTACAATCAGCTCCTTACTTTACCGCACAGATCCCTGTGCTACTCATACGCTGAGTTGGCATGGACCGGTATCGAACTAGGAACCTTGTGGTTTCTAGCCGAGCGCTCTACTTACCAAGCTAACCCGGATATGATATTAACAGATTAAAGACAGTTAGATACATAAAAATAGATAAAGATAAGTGTATATTACAATATATATGATACATAATAATAACAATAATAATATCGTATATACAGGACTAACACCTGCGGTAGCATTACCATTCTGACACTCCCCATCTAGAGAGATGAAAGTCAACTACCGTTACATTTAAAAATGATAAGTTTTACAGTCTTTAAAACGGGAAGAATTTTATATATTAAAATCTGTATTCATCAAAATGGTACAGATTTGCCGCTTTTTTCTCTTAAAAATGTTTGCTTTTTTAACGTGATTTATTTCCTTTTTATAATCAAGAAATTCATAGGATCTTTTTCTTAAGGAAAAAATAAATAAAATAAGTGACAATTTACAATTTATTTTTATAAAAGTTTAAAGGGGGTGGTTTACTGTGGTGCCAAAACTTTGGCTATATCTATTATATATATATCTATTATATATACTAGCAAATATATGCACCCTCCGGGTGCAAGTATTTAAGTTTAAATGTAATAAAATATTAGATTAAATCAGAAAGGCCAATGAAACTAATTAAGAATTCAAATAAAAAGATTTGAAACGGAGGGGGTATACTCGGAAAATAGAACAACCGAAACTTACTCTTCCATCACTTCCGTTTTTCAATGCTAAAATTTTGCTAATTTAACTATTTAGTTGAAATAGGAAGTAAAGAATAAAATTACAGTTATTTCTTCTTGTTAATGAATTTCTTTTAGGATTTATTGAAGAGATTTTTACTGATATTCATTAAGATAAAACCAAACAATTAGAAATCAATAATACCAAGCACATTTTTATTAAAATCAGGTTTTTTAATATCAATATGCAAATTAGCTTTACGTTTACACTGAAAACTGGTATTTTGTTGTATATATAAATACAATTGCATGTTATTAGTATTTAGGTAAGGCCAACAGTATTAATAAAGTCAAACAGTTTTATTATTAATTGAGATTTAAATAGAAATAGAATCATGGAGAATGTGACGTAAATAACTAAAGGAATTGTGACTTGAGTAGTAATATAGTTTCGGTTACAGACATAAAAACACACAATCTCCATTATAATAAGATATCTATTATATATACTAGCAAATATATGCACCCTCCGAGTGCAAGTATTTAAGTTTTAATGTAATAAAATATTGTATTAAATTAGAAAGGCTAATAAAACTAAATAAGAATACAGATAAAAAGATTTGAAACAGAGGGAGTATAATAAAAGATTTGAAACAGAGGGAGTATAATAAAAAATGGAACAACTGAAACTTACTCTTCCATCACTCTCGTCTTTCATTGTTATTTTTTCTAATTTAAGTATTTAGTTAAAAGAGGAAGTAAAGAATAAAATGACCATTATTTTATCTTGTTAATGGATTTCATTTCAGATTTATTGAAGAGATTTTTACTTATATTCATTAAAATAAAACCAAACAGTTAGAAATCAATAATACTAAGCACATATTTATTAAATTCGATTTTTTAATATTAATATGCAAATTAGCCTTCCCGTTCACACTGTAAACTGCTATTTTGTTGTATATATAAATATAATTGCATGTTATCAATACGTAGACATAGTTAACAGTATTAATAATGTAATACAATTTTATTAATAATTGAGGTTTAGATAAAAATAAAATCATGGAGAATGTGATGTAAATAACTAAGGGAATTGTGATTTGAGTAGGAATATAGTTTCGGTTACAGACAGAAAAACACACAATCTCCATTATAATAAGATAATATATATATACACACCCATACAAGTAGGGTATGACACAAGGTCAATTTTTAAGCGGAGTGAGCTGGGTTGAATTAAGAGTTTTCCATCTATGCTATGCCAAGATTAAAGACCTAAGTCTGCCCTACTATTTTACCCATAACTGGTGGGATCGTAGTTAGATTCACATCTTTCCCAAGTGTTTTAGCGCTATGTGAAATGTAACTAGCCTCTTTCAAGATTCGAACCCGTGTGGCCGTGTCCATTTCCTACAACAGTAACTATTACACTACGGCCCCCACTTTTGTAGTGGTCGGCACACGGTTTATAACCGTAAACCCTGTCAAGTTTAGTAAATCTTTGGCTGACTAGATTATGACCGTGGCTCTCAAAACACGCGCACTGCTCCGGCATGGCTCATAATAGAGCTATATTTATAACTAGCAGTGGCTACCCAGCGTCGCCTGGATAGAGGGGAATTTTTAAAATGTTAGTCCCGCATATCCATTATTACTGAATCGTGAGTTGAATCCTCGTAGGATGCCTCATTTAAATCCCTAAAAAAATAGATCTTGCATTGGTCCAGCTACTCTGAAAAGAAATGTTAATGTCTAATATCTAAAATATTAAATGATAAAAAAAATACATGCTGTTATCATTTAAATTTTAGTTTTTAATTATCTTCATGAATAAAAATCAAATCTCCATTATTTTTGTTCAAAAACCAAACCATGGTGATATTTAATGTGTATATATATATTTACATTGTCGTTAATTGTCTTATTTTCGAAGTTTCCCCCGAACATACATATACACACAACTGCCCTTTATATATGTATAGAAGACAATGTTTCAAACACATTGACATTTAATTAAAGACTATTTTTTTCTGGTCTGTTTTTTTTTTAAACTCACATTGGCCTTTTTGTAATCGTTCACACACTTTTAAGGATTCATTTATTCGACATTTCCACGCTAAATGTCATGTTTTTTTTTAAATCTAATTCTTCGATATAACGAGAATAACAATGAAAACCTAATTAAAATCCGTCACTCATTCCTAAATAGATGCATAAATACCATGGACAATTATTAGAAAGGAACCCAATGATTCCTCGGATGGTCTAGATTTGGTTTCTTTGTTTACTAGCATATAAACCATCTTGGGGTCTTGTGTTGTATACCCTTTCTTTACTTCTATTATTCTTCTGCTCATCTTTGATATCTTACGTTCTTCTTCTAGCGTCTCTTCTAACGTCTATCTTCTTGCTGGTTGATCGTCCTTGATTCATTTCTTCTTCTTGGTCAGTCTTGTTGCCAAGACATTCATCAACCACAAAACCATATTATATATTTAAACCTTTATTTACTTAACTAAACATATTTCTCTTACTAAACACAACGTGCGTGTGCAGTGAGACCCAGCTAAAGCAGATATATCTTCTCTGCCTGACGTCCAAGCTGAAACAACAGATCCAACCAGGTCCCACGTGACTTCACATATTTCGCGGGCTTTCTGTAATATTCCAGGGAAAGTCCCGCCCGTGATATGAAAAGAGGCCATCCCTTCAGAAATACAGGGGGTTGACAATAATCAATGCATAGATTATGTAACACTTGTGTGCCAAAGCCATCCTTGTTGAAGAACAGTAAAAAAAGGTAAGTTACGTAGTTGGAGTGGCCTATTGTCGGTATCAACCGAACAGCATTGGAAACTATTCCCTTTTCGCGAGCGATAGACAAGGGAGATAGTTTTTGCGTCTGAGGTGGAGCCCCAAACTAAACATCAGCTTCAACCTTATACAAGCTGTATTACTCATGCACTGAATTGGTAAAGGTCGGTATCGAACCGGGACCTTGTGGTTCTCAGGTAGATGTTCTACTGACTATACTAAACCAACAGTCGAGGTACTATTTAACCCATACCTGGGGTGGGGTGAGCATGCTAGTCTCGCCGATCTATTGTTACCAAATAGCTACTTGGATTTTCGGTGAATGGCCAATGCTTGCTATCTTGTGTCACATCCTACCCATGGTGAACGGGTTGATAAAAAAAGGCGTCCCATCGTGGTGGCATGGTTAGCAAACTAGACTCGCACATCCATTACTACTGAATAGTAAGTTCGATTGTCCCATTCTTGTGAACTTGTATCACATCCTACCCGTAGGTAAAAATTGGGTATACCATCGTGATGTGATGGTTTGCAAGCTCGTATTGCAGATCCCTCTTTATATTAATACTCGTGTTCGTTAAAAGTATGACCGTTATCATCTTGCAACACCCTCTGTTTAAAAATGAGACCGCTCCAATCGCCCATGATCAAATGCAAAAATGTAAATCTTGATTATCTGGTGTTGCTTATCCGCTAAATTCTTATTTCTTATGAGTGTCTTCATCTCAGCCAATTAATGGACCATTCCATTTTATTATAAAGAAAGAAGGGGAATGAAAAATACATGCTACACAGAAAAAATTTAAGGAAGAAAGAACGACAGTAGGAGAAAGATAGATGGAGGCTTGAACGCGCGGAAGCGATAATGCTATTCTATTTCAATCTAACATAATGAAAATATAAAAGGAGGGAAAGAAAGAAAAAAGTCAGAGAGAGTTAAATCAAGATTATTATACTTTTTAAACTATTTGGAAATAGCTCTTAAGTGAACATATCAAACGTTGTTATGATTAAATTATCCTACTGTGGTATATCAACTGGTCCTGTTAGTCACTACTGAATAGCGAGTTCCCTTTTCGCTGGATGATTCATATTTGCTAATACCTGACCTCAATATACCGTTGCTAATCTGACACACAAATGCAAAATATATGGTATCCCTAATCTCACTTCATTTCTCAGGAACACCGATAGTAGCAAGACTGGGGTACTTACCACTTGCATAATTCCTCAAATAGGTTAAAAGGGGCTCCTTAGCCTTGGTCGGCAACCCATCTAAGTCAAAGAAAAGTCCGACACAGAACCTCTGCTGCCTTTAAGGAAAGGCTAGGGGAGTAAACCCCGAAAACAAATCAGGAGCCGAAGTCCCTAAGGTAGTGTGTCGCTGAAATCTAGTACTACCCATCAACTCCTGCGACACTTTCGTTGCCAAACCGCATTGGTACCTTATATTTCCTTTAGATCACAGCCGCAGTGTGGAGAGAGGGGATTTGTTGCATGGAAACAGCTCATCCTCCATATGAACTCGCCCAGGCTATGTAGCTCAAAGACGAAAAAAAAAAGAATTTGACACGACTCCATCGTCTCTCGTAGACGGAAGGGTTGGTTAAATAACTGCTTAGTAACAAGTGTTGAGAATTTTAATATATAAGGTGTGTGGTAAATGGTCACTTCTACTTATAGACTCGCCGATAAATATGTGACCAACCAATTGAACGGGTTGGTAAAATAACTGCTTAGTAACAAGCACACACTTGGACCAATATCTAAAAAAATGTATAAGAAAAATGGAAAACTTTTTAGAATGTTCTAATTAATATTTACTTAGTTTATAAACCAATATTTCTAATGTAAATTTCTCCCATTTTTTTCTTTCTGTGTTTACCTGAAAGTTTTTCATAAATAATTCCCCAACCCCAAACAAAACCCCGTTTCAATCAACGGTCAGTCTGTGATACAGTATTTTTATTGTCGGTTCCTGTTTAATAATTGCGTGTTATTTGATTAGTTTAATGGTGTTAGCAGGGCGGCCCATTCAACATGAAAGAACTTCAATCGGGTCATAAATCTACCTTAGCGCAGTATGGGCTACAAACACCGACATTTGTCCATTAGACTTCAAAGAAACAGTCTGACATCAAAGGCGTTAGTACTCTTTGGAACATCATCTCGAATCGATGTCTTTGTTAGTGCTCTCTCTCTCTCTCTCTCTCTCTCTCTCTCTCTCTCTCTCTCTCTCTCTCTCATAGCTAATGAGTCCTACAAGTTCTTCAATTAAAATACTTTTAATCTCATCAATCTATTTATAAGTAAAATTATTAGTATACTTGTATACATATATATATATGTATGTATATATATATATATCTTTATATATATATATACATATACATATATATATATATATGTATATATGTATATATATATGTGTGAGAGTATGCATGCATATGTATGGACCAAAATACGTATACACACACACACACACACACACACACACACACACACACATATATATATATATATATATATATATATATATATATATATATATATATATATATATATATATATATATATATATATATATATATATATATATATATATATATATATATATATATATATATATATATATATATATATAGGAAGCGCGTGGTGTAATGGTTAAAGTCATGGGAAATGGACTCGTCGACCCGAGTTCAAATCCTGGACGTGATAATTGCATTTCACTTAGTGCTAATACCCTTGGGAAAGATATGAATCCTACTCTCCCTCCAGCTATGGATAAAATAGCAGGACAGACTGGGTTCTTAACCATGGCTAGGTAACCAGTCTAGGAGAAGGAAAACTCTGAATTCAAACCTGTTGAATTCCGCTTAAGAAATTGACCTTATGTCACATCCTGCTTGTTCGGAGGGTTGGTTATATATATATATATATATATATATATATATATACGTATGTATGTATGTATACATATATATGTGTGAGAGTATGCATACATATGTATGAACCAAAATACGTATATATATATATATATATATATATATATATATATATATGGTAGAAATGTGAGGAGGTTAATCCGACAGTATGTGGAGAAAAGTAGACAAACACGGGATGTTATGGAAACTTGATGTTTATTGTCGACGGTGCAACGTTTCGGTCTCACACACACACACACACATATATATATATATATATATATATATATATATATATATATATATATATCACGCTTGGTAACTGATTGTTTCTCGCAATGAATATTCAAACCATTTTTTTTAGTTCCTATCAGTTCCACAGACGCACACAGAGATCCATTTTGTTTATATACACACACACAAACACACACACACACACACACACACACACACACACACATATATATATATATGTATTCATCCAGACACGTGTTTCGACTTATCAAGTCTCTTCAGTGTGGTTAGACATGTTGTGAGCTACCTACAGCCAAGATAGAAACCGGATCGATTCAGCAGTCGGACAGTTTACCACTCGGCTATCGTCACCCAGAGAATGCGAAAGGGATTTTAACTGTTTTTTGATACACACATCTGTATGTATGTAAAGACCGCCATAGAGTGCTCCATCCCTTTTATAGGAGAGCGATCGTCAGCGAACCCCCTCCAAAGTGCTCAACCATATATCCATATATCCATATATATATATATATATATGTGTGTGTGCGTGTGCGTGTGTGTGTGCGTGTTATCTTTAATGATAGTGAAGACACGATGTCGACAGCTCTTGATTACTTACAGTTTCTCGGGCGTTCGCTTAATGTTTAATCGAAATATCAAATCCGGTGCTAAATTTTATTTTGGATATTTCGTTCTCGACACTTTCATGTATGTTTCTATTATCCGTCAACTGCTTGTTGTGTTGAATCCCAGTTTCTTATCTCTTTCGACATTTCATCGTTCTTCACCAACCTCCCCTTTGATGAAACTGGTGCTGACTTTGTGTGTCGGTGTCATTTAACTCCTCCCTTCCTGGAACATATTTTTCTTACATAGACTACAGAGTCAGTGTCTTTTAGTTTCAATGATATTATGTATCGACAGATTGACGGAATATCCATGGGTAGTTCTCTTGGCCCCTTGATAGCGAATGTTTTTTTGTTTTGTTTTTTCTAAGCAGCTTTTTGAGAATGTTCATTAAACATACTAGCAAATATATGCACCCTCCGGGTGCAAGTATTTAAGTTTAAATGTAATAAAATATTAGATTAAATCAGAAAGGCTAATGAAACTAATTAAGAATTCAAATAAAAAGATTTAAAACAGAGGGGGTATAATCGGAAAATAGAACAACTGAAACTTACTCTTTCATCACTTCCGTTTTTCAATGCTAAATTTTTCTAATTTAACTATTTAGTTAAAATAGGAAGTAAAGAATAAAATTACAATTATTTCTTCTTGTTAATGAATTTTTTTAAGGATTTATTGAAGAGATTTTTACTCATATTCATTAAGATAAAACCAAACAATTAGAAATCAATAATACCAAGCACATTTTTATTAAAATCAGTTTTTTTAATATCAATATGCAAATTAGCTTTACGTTTACACTCAAAACTGGTATTTTGTTGTATATATAAATACAATTGCATGTTATTAGTATTTAGGTAAGGCCAACAGTATTAATAATGTCAAACAGTTTTATTATTAATTGAGGTTTAAATAGAAATAGAATCATGGAGAATGTGACGTAAATAACTAAGGGAATTGTGACTTGAGTAGTAATATAGTTTCGGTTACAGACAGAAAAACACACAATCTCCATTATAATAAGATTTCTATTTACGTTACATGGATGATACATTTGTTTGTTTTAGTTCACGTAGAAAATTAAAAACGTCTTCTTTCGCTGAGTAACTGGTCGAAACTAACTAAAAACTGTTACACACTTCTACCGCTTCCGGAAGAGGTTAAGTAAATGTCCCCACATGCCAATAACGCTAACCATTACGGTTATTTTCCATTCAACCCCCTCTCTTTTTGAAACGATTCAATTAAAATATATCTAGCTACAGTACTTACATGATTCATAGACTATCATGAATTATGTAACACTTGGTTTACCGCTAGTGAAAAGGGATAGACGTCCTCGCTGTCTGGTTGATACCGACTTTAGGTCATCCCCTCGACTGATGACGTACATAAGACGTTTAGCACGCGCTCCTATCAAATACGACTAATCAACAACCAGATGTATTTGATCCATAGATAGGGTGCTGACATTTTCTGTCACTCTGGATTATAGTGGAGCTGGGAGTAATGGCAATGAAGGGGTACTCTACACTCCATAAATCAGTAAAAATGGAGCCTGAACGTCAGATGTAGTTTAGTACTAAAGCCAAGACTTTGTTTTTGTGTGATTGGTCTTACCCCTGTGCAGTGATATATATAATGCTTAAACAATCTGACTCTCCTCTTTACTTTATACTATGGAAAAGGAGGAAAACAATATGTTGCCTTTCTTGGACGTTTTGATTGAGAAATATCCCTTGTCTTTCTGTAATTATATCCCTTTCCATTAGTTATATAAATAACGAGAGAGAGAGAGAGAGAGAGAGAGAGAGAGAGAGAGAGAGAGAGAGAGAGAGAGAGAGAGACGCACACACACACACACACACACAGAGAGTCAAGGTAATCCGTGCTGCTGGTATGCCTTGAGAAGAAAGAACGAAATAATAAGTGATGTTCCCCCCACAGATTCATACACATGAACACACCAGTGTTAAGATTTGCATTCATTAGTTTTGTACGGACACTCTCAAGAGTTTGTATTTCTCTCTATTTAGAGAGAGAGAGAGAGAGAGAAAGAGAGAGAGAGAGGGGGGTAGTTTCTCACATTATATTCTTTCTATTACTAGAGATAAACAAAAGCATTATATTCACCTTTCCATTTCTCACAGGATATATATATATATATATATATATATATATATATATATAGAGAGAGAGAGAGAGAGAGAAGGGGTGGAGAGATGGTGAGATAATGGTGGGGTCTTAGTTTTCTACTTCTTACTTGTTCGGTGAGCATTTTCCTTTGTTGTGCTAATTTCTTCCCTCTGAGCTGGGCATTTCTTGTTGAGTAATTAATAATCCATACGTTGTTATTGTTTTTGTCTTTGTCATTATTACAAAACTCCAGCACAAAAGATTTCTTGAACCGCGCAGATGAGAAGTCGGCATTTTAAAGCGAGGAACCTCTACATCCGCCCCCGCTGACTGTCGGCCGGCAACTGCTTAACTAAACCTGATTTCTGTTCACTTGCCTTCCTTCAGTCAATCAGAAGTCGGCGTGCAGGTCAGCGCGAGGTTAAATGCTGCCAATAACCATAACAGTAACTTTCTATTTAACCTCATTATTTGAATCTTCAACGAAACTTGATTCAAAATTCTGCTACACCTACTTACTCAATTCATAGGCTACCCATGAATTTTATAACATTTTGTCACTAGAGTGTATCGAAAGCTTAATTTTACTTTATTTGGGGTTCATTTACCCCCAAATCAAAGAAGTCGAACCTGGTCAAAAGTATTGTTTTTATGATATTAATGATTTGTTCTGATTGTAAGATTGAAGCTGAAATCAAAGAAATCACAAATATATTTTTGAAGAACGGATATCCTAAGGATGTCATCTTGGATAATATCAAACTAACTATATCCAAATTCTATATTAATAGAACTAGCAAATATATGCACCCTCCGGTTGCAAGTATTTAAGTTTTAATATAATAAGATAACATATTAAATTAGAAAGGCTAATGAAACTGAATAAGAATATAGATAAAAAGATTTGGAACAGAGGGGGGATGATTGAAAAATGAAACAACTTTGAAACTAACTCTTCCATCATTTTCCCTTACTCCTGTCTTTCATTGGTAAATTTTCCTAATTTAACAGTTTAGTTAAAATAGGAAGTAAAGAATAATATTAGTTATTTCTTCTTGTTAAGGGATTTCTTTCCAGATTTATCCACGAGATCTGTGCTCATATTCATTAAGATAAAACCAAACAATTAGAAATCAATAATACTAAGCATGTATTTATTAAAATCAAATTTTTAAGATCAATATGCAAATTAGCCTTCCCGTTCATACTGTAAACCGCTATTTTGTTGTATATATAAATATAATTGCATGTTATTAGTATGTAGATATGGTCAACAGTGTAAGTAATGTAAACCAATTTTATTAATAATTGAGGTTTAAATAAAAATAAAATCATGGAGAATGTGATGTAAATAACAAAGGGAATTGTGACTTGAGTAGTAATATAGTTTCGGTTACAGAAAGACAAACCTCCAATCTCCATTATAATAAGATATATGGTCCCACTAAATATGCTGTATATTTGAGACTTCCGTGGATTTGACCAAATACCTGGATTACTATAATCTTGTAAAACACTTAGAAAACTTTCAAAACTTTCTAAAAACAATTTCTTTCACAATAAATGTTCTCCTGACGATGACCAAAGGTCGAAACTAGTTGAGAAAAATAAACAGTATAAAAGAAATATTATTGTTTATCTTATCACTTTTATTTTCATCTCATATATATATATATATATATATATATATATATATATATACTGGATGACATGAGAAGGACTTTTTAGTAGCGATAGCCATGAAGAATAGGTGCTGAGAGAGAGGATCATGTGAATGTGTGCTGTCGACTTGAGATAATAATAATAATAATAATAATAATAATAATAATAATAATAATAACTTATAACAGCCAACAACAGCAGATGTAATGCATGGACAAACATAAAACAACAAAAAACTAGAAAACAAAGATGGGAAGAAAAACAATTATATGGGCTCTTCAAACGACAAATTGACATAAAAAGACCTGGACATGGTTAAGAAGAGGAAACCTCAAGAGAGAAACCGAATCACTAATAAATACTGCACAAAATAATGCCTTAAGAACAAATTATATCAAAGCAAAAATTGATAAGACGCAAAAAAAAAAACAGTAAATGTAGACTGTGCGGTGACAGAGATGAGACTGTAAACCATGTATTAAGTGAATGTAGTAAACTAGCATAACAGGTCCTTTGGGAAGGTGATCCAATGGGAATTATGCAAAAAATTAAATTTTGACCATACAACAAAATGATATATGCATAAACCAGAATTCCCTGGGACTGAGATAAAGACGGATCAACCTATCCCAGTCAGGAGACGAGACCTAGTGTTGATTAACAAAAAAAAAAAAAAAAGAGAACGTGTCAACTGGTGGACTTTGCGGTCCCAGTAGATCAAAGTGTGAAACTGAAGGAAAATGAAAAGATGGATAAATACCTAGACCTTGCCAGAGAATTGAAAAAGCTGTGGAACATGAGAGTGAAAGTGATACCAATTGTAGTTGGTGCACTTGGAACGGTCCCAGCAAACTTGGATAAAAGACTGGAGGATCTGGAAATCAGAGGAAGAATTGAGACCATCCAGACTACTGCACTGCTGCAATCGGCTAGAATACTCAGAAGAGTCCTGGATACCTGAGGAGACTTGCTGTCACTCAGACTCTAGTGAAATACCATCAGCTAACGCTGATTTGAAAAACTCAAATGGAGTGAAAATAGTATAGAAAGGAAGGGGGAAGAGGTCTTACCAACATAGAGGACTGCGTAGAAACCACAATCCAACAACTTGAGGATTACACAAGAAAGAGAAAAGACAAATTACTTATGGGGGCCAACAATAGTAGAAGGGACAGATGGACAAACAGAAAAACAACAAAGACTAGAAAACAAAAATGGGAAGAAAAACAATTATATGGACACTTCAAACGACAAATCGAAGAGGTTGCACATGGAAAGTCTTGGACATGGTTAAGAAAAGGAAATCTCAAAAGAGAAACAGAATCATTAATAAATGCTGCACAAAATAATGCTATAAGGACAAACTATATCAAAGCGAAAATTGATAAGACCCAACAAAATAGGAAATGTAGACTTTGTGGTAATAGAGATGAGACTGTAAACCATGTACTCTGCGAATGTAACAAACTAGCACAACGAGAATACAAAACTAGAAACGACTGGATTGGGAAGGTGATCCACTGGGAATTATGCAAAAGATTTAATTTTGACCATACAACAAAATAGTATATGCATAAATCAGAATCTGTTCTTGAGAACGAAACGCATAAAATTCTCTGGGACTTTGAAATGAAAACGGATCACCTTATCCCAGCAAGAAGACCAGACCTAGTGTTGATAAACAAAAAAGAAAGAACTTGTCAACTGGTGGATTTTGCAGTTCCAGCAGATCACAGGGTAAAGCTAAAGGAAAATGAAAAAAATGGACAAATATCTGGACCTTGCTAGAGAACTGAAAAAGTTATGGAATAAGAAAGTGAAAGTAATACCAATTGTAGTTGGTGCACTTGGAACGGTCCCAAAAGGATTGGAAAAGGGTTTGGAAAGTTTGGAAATCAGAGGAAGAATTGAAACGATTCAAAACACTGCACTGCTGCAATCTGCCAGAATACACAGAAGAGTCCTGGAGACCTGAGGAGACTTGCTGTCACTCAGACTCCAGTGAAAGACCATCAGCTAATGCTGATGTGAAAACTCAAAAGGAGGAAAAATAATAATAATAATAATATCCAACTGGTAAATAGACTTAGTTTTTGAATTCCTCCCTGGCAGCAAATTTCCAATGCTAGGAAAGATATTTTTTAAAAAGATATTTTTAATCACTGATAGAATATGGCTATAGGTACCAGACACGGGGGAATAGCACCGCGGTGTCCTTAATATTATTAAGTTGGGTCTTTTTTTTTTTTCACCGAATGATAATTCTAATTTGTTTAAATAAGCTAATGTTTGGTAAATTTCATTACTCAGGTCACAAAAGCAAAGCTCGAAGAGAAAAATAGAAATTTCCATTTAATTTAGTCGTAAGCAATTGAAAAATAACACTTTCTCCCCAGGAACAAAAAAACTAAAAAAGAAAAAAGAAAAAAGAAAAAAAAAAGATTGTCATATGATATAATCAATAATTTTTGTTTCTTGAAATAAAACTCGACGTTCGCTGTTTTCATCCAACCAGAATGTTTTATCATCATGAGTAGTACCTATTTTACAAACCATTTTTCCTTAATTCCAAGTTAAATGTTATCACTTATACTTATAGTTCTTTGGAGTCAGAGTGAATTACCCAATTTCCTGTTCAGCCCTGTCGGCTGGGGCTTTAGAATACACCGACTGGACCTCTTCAGAGGGGTAAATCCTTATTTTCAACAACTTTATTCGTCGTTTACACTTCTCTGGCTTTGGCTGAAAAACAAAGTAATTGAGTTCAATCCCGAGGGTCAGTGCATTCATTTAACAAAGTCTATAACACAATGTATCTCCCAACCTGTCCGTTGGGGCTACCTATTGGCTGTGGATGGCGACCCATGATGCTTAAGGAAGGAATCTTGGAGACCGAGTCGTCCATGACATGCAACATTCCACTTTGGTACGTACTTAGGCTAGACAGTTAATCGAAGAGCCCCACTCACCCGATCAATTGGCTGGTCACGTCAAACCCTAGCACCTATATGATTGTCTCAACCATATTGCCTTTATTGCAGCCCCCGACCATTTTTATCATATATGTCCAACACTTTTTATCATGTGTGCTAGAAGGTGGTGGCTGAGGGTCTTCATCTCCTGGGAATGACGTTAAACTCTATCTGATGGTGAAGTTCCAGTTCTGGAGGTCTGGAGAATGTAGAGCCCCCTTCATCACCATTGCTCCCAGGTCCACTCTGACTTGAAGTGGTAGTACTTGTTAGGGTCCCATCTATGGGTCAAATAAAAAAATGTTTATAAAAATATTGAGTTAAAAAATTTTTTTCCAAACTATCGCTACGAATCTTTCAAAATTTTGTCAGCATTAAATGACCCACTGAGATTTAATTTGCCGTAAAACAAAACAAATAAAAACAAACAAAAAACTTGATCATTTCTCCAAACTGTTCTTCTACAAAAATACGATAACAAAACGAGATCCTTTCTCCAAACTGTGTTATATACCGTCACTGGACCCGACAAAGAACACAGAACACTTGTATATATATAAAAAAAAAATGAAATTATACTTTTAATCTGTGATTTTGTGAAGAATGAGAGTCGTCGGTAGAAGATGCACATGCACAGGAGCCTTCGGGACTTCTGACTGCGGATGATCTCGATCTCGATCTCTCCAACGCAGATTTCCAAGGGCTTTTTTATGATTCTTCAACTCAACAAGGCCATGTGAAACCTACGAAGTTTTCCTGTAGAAACACCTCCTCGACCACACAGCCTTTCATTAGTTATGGGCTACACGTACATGTTTTCTGTGCCTACGCAGTGTCAACGTACACCAGCATTTTTCGGGTGTCAAGGGTCAGTTCACTGGGTTCAACGCACATATCCTGTTTTTGTTTTCAGGCCCAAGTTTGACACTCATGCATTTCCAGGTGCAAACTCGTTAATGAAGCAATATATTACAACGTTACTTTTACAAAAATATGTTAACAAAAGTACTACTGCAGAAAAAAAACTAATGTCTTAATCAAGGAAAAATCCTTGAAAAAGTCATAACACATTTGACAAGCATCTTAATCTATGAATACTTACATGCAATGTATAGCGCCAAATGAAAACGGTCATTGTTTTCTCTATTTGATGAAAAGGTGTAAAATAGTCGAATCCGCAGGGTTTTTTAAATTATTTTCTACAACTTTATTCGTCGTTTACACTTCTCTGGCTTCGGCTGAAAAACAAAGTAATTGAGTTCAATCCCGAGGGTCAGTGCTTCCAGGAAGCACGTACACCCTTCGACTTAAAGGGCATTCATTTAACAAAGTCTATAACACAATGTATCTCCCAACCTGTCCGTTGGGGAAGAAGAAAACACTGACTGCACATTGCAGAGGGGTAACCCCCCTCCTAAATAGGGCCAGAGAACAGACGGATTCATGTCTTTCTTAAGGGCATTAGCACACCAATGTTCCGCAGATTCTCCGAAGAAAACTCCTCAGATCTTTTCCTTCTCCTAAAACGGTTACCCTTCCAAGAGCCAAAAACTGCACTATTATTTTTACACAACTTTATGGGGGTGGGGGGTGATAAGAGGTGGATTCATGATTTTCCGAAAAGCATTAACACGAAGTTAAACGCAAACAGACTCGTTTCGGATTTGAATTCAACTTTGAGGCGTCCGTCGTGTAATAGATATCTTCGTAAGAAATGGACACGGTGACACGATTTCGAATCCTGGACGAGGCTGGTAGCATTTCACATAGCGCTAATACATTTGGGAAAGGTATGAATCCAAATATTCTCCCTCTAGCTATGGGTAAATGTTGGAACATTTGTGATTTAAGGTGTGTTTTAATTCCCCACCTGGATTTATAGACTAGCCAAGGTAACGTGGTTTACTCCTCCGGCCAATCAACAACCATAATACGTGGCTGGTTCACTACTTAAACACTGATACTTGCCACAGTTCACTTGCAATCATTGAGGAGGAACTTACGACCATTGACGAAGGAACTGAGGACTCTTTACCAGAAGAACCAAAGGATTCATTATCAGAGGACTACCAAGGGTCCAATTCCACGGGACAAGCGCTCTAGCTTTTAAGGCCTACAAGATGGCAAAACACATTGTAACAGTAAATAGTAGAACAGACCTGGTTCTTTAATCTTGGTATGGCAACCAGTCAACGAGAAAGAAAACTCTGAATCATAACCTGTAAAATAGACGTTGTGTCACATCCTGCTCGTGCGTAAGAATTGCGTAAGTACATACATTTCGTACGACCATAACCGTTACGCAGGTTTTCCCATCCCTTTTAGACTAAAATAAATAGGATCAGGTTTTCATGATATCTGAGACACCTCGCAAAGAGAATGCCGACGTAGCTGGACAATCTTAATTACAGACGTCTTGTTTGCGGGTGGCTGCTTGCGTTAAACCCGACCTCATATCACATCTAATCCCCACAGGAGGATTAATTAATGCCAGTGATATATACAAAGCAAAAGAGACCCAGACGTAATTAAGTTTTAATTTTTTGAATAATGTTACAAACTAATTTAATATATAATCATATATAATCTATGTAATTAAAAGTTTACTCAACGCGTAATCAGAGATTTATTCAGGTAATTAAAGAATGTTTCTAACGTTTGACAAGTTAACATAAATTTAGTTAACCTTTCCTGCACAGTTTGCTAAACAATTTGTAAATCATCATAATCATCATCA